>PSNO01000010.1:600000-927555 GCA_002976275.1 Monascus ruber | reverse complement strand
AAGCAGAGGGGAAAAAAAGAACTGTTGCAAACGCCCATGCCGCAAAAACCAGAATTGATGGTATTTAAATAACTCCGTCAAGAAACATCCACGATGGTGATCACACAGGCAGCTCGTAGTGTGTGCTATCTGCAAGCGGCTCCACGTCCTTCACCGGGTGGAACATGATCGACGGCAGACACACTCGTCCGAACCACCGTTCGTACTAGAAGAAAAAGAGTCAGCCCTGTGGACTCCCGTTGCATCAATGTCTCGTAACTCACCGATTTCCCTCCCGTGCCTTCCTTCTCCCATCCCAGGAAGTTCCAGTACAGCCGCCCCGGCAGGTTGGAGCGATAGTACCAGGACAGGTCCTGGAACCGCGCTTCCCGACCCCAGGAGAACGGACTGTCCTTGGTGCTGCCGGATCGCCCGTTGATACCCGAGTTGAACCACCGGTCCACGCGGTGAGGTGGCAAGGGCCGCTCCGAATAGATCGGTGCGGAACGGTGACGCCTTGAACCCGTGGAGAATAGCCACCGACTGCGCGAACAGCTCCGAGCCCATATGTCGCCCCAGGAGGTTTTCGTCGTCCATCGTCAGCAGCAACCGTCGCGACACGCGCGAATGCGTGATCAGGGTTGCTCGTCGTGGCGTGTCTGGCCCAAAGTACCCGCTGACCTCGTTTCGGATGACCCAGTCGGTGTTGATAGGGTTGAATATGGGCAGGAAACCAATGTAATCTGCCTCCTCGCCGACACCCCACTGATAATCATCCTGTCGAGCTTTCTTCACGGGGGAGCTGGTCCTTTGGGCACAAGAGGCATCGGTCGGACATAGTCTATCGCCAACGGCCCCCAAACGAGCTGGCCCGCTTGCTCTTCGGCGAATTTTCGGAAAGAAGTGTTGTAATCCCCGTGAATCTGTGGAATGTAGAATCGCTCGCTGCGCTCCAGATGCCTCGTCGGGGCTGGTTTCGGCCAAATTCGGCGATCTTCTCGAGCAGTTCGTACAGATGGCCGGTGAAGCGGGCATCAATCTCCCAGTTCCAGAAATATTCAAACTGCGGGTTTTCAAGCATAAAGTGTTGGACGGAGAACCACTGCGAGTGATGGACACTGGGATAAGATTAGCATGATGGAGTGCTACGACCAGCAGGGGACTTACTCGACAAGAGCCGGATCAACCAGGGATACCGCGCAGCGCTGTTGGCATGTTCCATAGTGTGGTGATGCCCCAAAACTCCTGGGAACGTTCTCTCTCAGGACTTGTTGACATACCTCCGGATCGTCGATCGGAATAGTGTCATCCCTGACGTGAACCAGCAGGACAATTTCATATTCTCCACCGGATTGAAGTGCCAGTTCCGTGATCATCGACCGGATCACTTGCTTATCATTTTCCGAATATACCTTACCCGTATAGCTTCGAAAAGAACAGCTGTGCGTGGTTGGGGTGGGATGTGGAGGTTGGACGTGCCAGAGGGATAGGACTGATCGGCGTCCTTGTAGGGGTCGGGGAACGGTCGGCATTGCGTTCGAGACATTCCTCTTGTAATGTTCCCCAATCCACCTGGTCCCATTCGACCTTTTCGGGTTTCATCCAGTTGTCGACGGAAGATTCGCCCTCTCCGAAGCCATAAGCGCCGTATCTGGTGTACCGGTCGAAGGATATGCGGCCGTCCAGTCCTACAGCCTTGTGCGAACCGAACATGGGCTCAGGGAAGCCTATGCAATCGCGTATGGGTTAAATACCGTATACGTAGCCTATAGATCTGGTGACATACCCTCAGGAATACCGATGTAGACGCCGACCTGATCATCCAAACTCTCGTTCAAAAGCTTCCCCCGCGGTCCAATGCAGGCCACGAAGGAGCCGCGATGGGAATTTTTCCATTCGTCACTCTCATAATCCGGGTAAGGATAGTATATTCTGGGGGTGTCAGTTCCCTCCTTATTCTTAAAGCGAGGATCAAGGAGGACGTGAGGATTGTCGAAATCCGGAGTGGGGTGTAACCGAGCTAATGTCGACTTGAATTTCCTGAACTGACTGTAGGAAGGGATGATTGAGCGGTTAGCGAGGATGAATTTAGAGTAGATTGAGATGGGGGGGAAATGCCAACCGACCTTGAATACTGCTGTCTTTCATCAAGATACCTCTGCTGTGGTGACTTCAAGGTCTGTTTTAAAAACGTCAGCAACAATCCCAAGCCATCAGGAGAAACAGGAGAAAGAAAAAAGAAACTCACCCGTCGCCCATGGAAATGCAGGTGCGGGTCCAAGGAGAGCGCGAGGGCGAACAGGACGAACAGGACCAGGGAGAAGAGAAGGGGGCGCATGCATTTCCGCGATGACATGGCGTGCAGGATGGGACGAAGAAAGAGAGACATTTGGGAGCAGAGAGGAAGATTTATTAAAGGGATCCCATAGCCGGAGGATGAAAACAGGGCGAGGCAAACCTTCTGCAAGAAGCCATGGAAAGGTCAGAAACGCAGGGAGCGGGAGGTCCCAACCTGGCAAATTGCGACGGCAAACCTCCCGCCAGCACGCAAAGAAAGCTTGATCGCCGCCACCACGCCGTCTGATTGCTTGGATGCCTCGCTGAGCTGCTGCTATTGTGAAACACGATTGTCTGTGGGCTTTGGCTGGGTGAGACCAGTCAGCCAAGCATCCCGGCCACGCAACCTCGACCCCTTTTACGAGCCTCGACCCGATGGCTCATTATTATTGCTATAATAATCGCACATACCAAGACTCTAGGAATGCTTAATATTCGTTCCAATAATCATAAAATTAGACCCGTGGCACCCCTGGATCAATAGCCAATTTCTAACCTTATCTCCGTATTTTTCGCCTTTCCTTCAGGATCCATGGTTACCCTTGCGCCGTCCGCACTGATTACGCAAACCGAGAATGCCTGCTTCTCCCGGGATTTCTGCTACTGGAACACATACACCATACCAGCCCGGTCCACGCTGATGGTCATCCCGTATGGAACCCTCAAGACCGCCACGTCCTGGATCGCATCCAAATGGTTTTTCAGCAGCTGTTGCTGCTGAAGACTGATCACCGTGCTCCGTGACGGCCTCCCCATCATTCCCTTCTTGCTGCTCTTCCCCGCAGGCTCACTGGTTGCGGTCGGCACCAGGAGCTGCTCAGTAGTCACCGTGAGCGCTGGGCTCGGCTGTGTCACTTCATACCGCGGTTTACCTGTCATGCCGTTGTCAGAGACCGCCCCCGTTCCACTCACAATCGTAGATTGCTCCGGTCGCGCCAAATCCCAGAACCGGATCGTTTGGTCGCACCCAGCTGAGATGATAAACCCGCATTTCGAAATATCCTTGCCCTCCTCTGGTGCATCGAAGCCAACGGCGAATGCACAAGTCCCCAGCCGATCTCCCGTCGCGGCTCCCGTGGCTGGTGCTACCCCCCGGTACCTGTGCCGTTAGGCTTGATACCCCCTGGACTGGTCGTCGCGAACCGGCTCAACATGCCTTCGGGTCGGTCACCGTCGACGCGCCAGGCCATGTAATCCAATCTTGTGTTACGACGGCCTCCGTTAGCCGCTGCACTGCTGTTGACAGCATTAGTACTGTTAGGAGATGCAGCCCGGTACACCTCCCGACACTGGACCTTCTCGATGTCCCAGACAGTAATCTCGTTGCCATGACTGCCACTGCCTCCCACACATACCCAGCGCCCACGTCCCTTGGTGGGATGCACCTGTAACCTATGAATCACACCCAGCCCAGGTAGGCCCCAGGCTTTCAACCGCACGCGGAACCGAAGATCCCAGAGGTCGAGAATCCCGTGGGTGGTACCAAGCACCAGCCAGTTGTGTTTCCTATCACAACAGAAAGTAGTCGGTGTACCGTGATGCACTGGATTCTGCAAACTGTACACCGGAAGCATGGTTTTCATGTCTAAGGCAAGAATGCGACAGGTATTGGTTGCGATGAGAAGGGTCGACTGCGCATCCGACCGGAAATGTTCCATCCAAACCGCATACTCAGCCGAACCATCGTCAGCCACGGGGAGCCGATAGTCCCTGACGAGCTGAAGTTTACCGTATCGGACACTGTCATTATTTTTATGACAATCCACTTTGACAGCATGGATGCTTCCGTCGGTAGCCCCGCTGACGAAGGTGTATGTGTTTTCGACAAAGGTCAAACTGTTCACCTTGGATCCCGCCGCATGCTTATGGGTCTGTCGAGATCTAGGGGTCAGATTCTTCTCAAGACGCGTTGAATCCCAAATTTTAACAGTGCCGTCGTCCGAAGCAGTCACGAAGAAAGAGTGGTCTGGTGCCACTACTACCCGGTTCACTGGCCCACTATGTTCTCCGAACATAGCAACAAGATTTCCTTCTGGTTTCCAGATCTTGTTTGGATCATAGCCACTCGCTCTTCTAATCGGCCGTCGTGCGTCCACCTCCTTGACGAAAGGACCCAAGTCAAAAAGATCTGTTGGGTAGTTCTCAGCGAAGACGGAGTCCAGCAATCTCAGTACTACAGGATCGTTCCCACCATACGAATGACTAGCACGGTACTGGCGTGTGCCAGATTCCGGCGTTCCCCTCCCACGGCCAGGCAATGGATCAGGTTGTTTGGATACTTCCCTCTGGGCCGGCACATCAACCTTGCCAAAAGCGTTTGCAGAACTCATGCTCGTCTCTGCAAAGGCTTTTGATGTTTCTTTGCGGTTCAAAAGGCTTATCGCGCTTGACTTCTTTTGAATCCCCTCGGCAGAACTTCTCAAGGCAGGGTTCTCCGCTTCTGGTGAGGGAGACGCAAGTCCATTCGGAGTTGGACTCTGTCTCCTGCTGGAATCCCTCCCCTCGACATCTGAACCAGAAGGCGACAAATGGCTCGAGCCAGCGGGAGCACCTGGAGATGAAGGCACCGGCGACAATTCTGGAGAGTGCTCCGTCCTGATGCCCTCGAGAGTGTTTAGTCGCGGGCTTGTGGTAGCAGCGCCTCTTTCTTTTTGCAGCTTAGTCAGTGACCTGGAAGATTTGGGACGAGCACTCGACCCGCTGTCGATTGTGGTCGACGCATCAAGAAGCGCATCTGCGATGGTGTGAGTCTTGTGCTCCCCAATTTTACTGGTCTCAATTTGCTTCCCCAACGACGACCTTCGTGGCTTGACACTCTGGATTTTATCAAAGAATACGGTTTGCGGAGTGACACCATACTGGGCCAAGGGAATTATGTTACTTAGAGGGGAGGCAGCTCCGACCTCTAAGTCTTTTGCATGTCGCCTGGATACTCTCCAAATATATTCCTTGAGCGCGAGAAGCTTGAACTCATCCTCTACACCCATGCCCAGACTTCTCAACCGAGAAAGCCATTGCTCATCTTCGTCATTCTTGGGGTGGGAGAGCAACGAACCGCTCGAATTCCTTTGCTTTCCCTTGTGTAAATAGCTGGATGCGCTGCTTAGAGTGAAAGTGCCATCGCGACTCGGTGACTTCCAGAATATCCCCTTCTCGGTCTTTGAAGCCCAGAGTAACGCCATTTCATAGACGCTTCTCGTGAGTGGTCGTTTAACTGCGTCGAGAATTTCGCTCTCGGAAAAGCCAAGAATATTGATCTTGAGGAATGGCCGAACCATGGGAGTGAGGATGGTGTACTTGTCTGCAACCGACAGAAACTTCGCTGAATTCACAATAAAATGCGCTGCCGACTCACGAATCCAGATGTTTGGATGGATTAGAAAACGCACAGTGATTTGCAGTAGGTCCCATGTCGTAGCTCGTTGAAAAAGCCCAAGGTCAGCCATGGCAGCAATCGAACGAAGAACTTTCTCCACTACAAACTCTTCCGGCTCTGTCATCGACTGAATCATTAAAGGCAGAAGATACTGCTCCAGGCTGGTGCTCCCTACATAAGTGGCGACGCCAACGACTGCTTCAAAGAAAGCACATTTCAAAATCCAATCTCTGTCATTCAGATATGTGTTCAGATGGCTAAGGATGACTTCGTTGGTCTTAAGGTTGCCAAAGAACACGCAAAGACTGGGAACAGACCCTAAAAATGCACGTCGAACAGACGGGTCACTGTCTGTCAAGAGGGCTTTGGTGTGAACCTCGAAATAATCCAGAAGATCAACTCTCGCAACATCATACAGATTGTGGTAAGTGGCATCCTCTGTCCACCTTGGCTCAGAGCCAGCCGAGATTAGAGAAGTAAGACGCGTATCAGACCGTAGTGCCTGGATCATGTCCAAAAACCTGAGGGAGGATTGTGCTAACGACGCTATGCATGATGCGTATGCAGCACGGACAATTGGGCTTGGGCTTGACGTTGAGCTTGGGACGAAAGGCTGCAGACGTGGAAATATGTATTCCGAGAAGAGATAAGCGTTGACAGGTGAAACAGCCTCAACCATTTCCAGTAGTTGTGCAAGTGTTCGTATTGCAGCCACCTTTACAGTGTCCGCCCGGTCATTGAGTAGAATCATGACGTATGGAAGAATTCTATCCAGCTTCGCCTCGTCGGACAACCTCTCAGCAAACGCAAGCAGAATATCGCAAGCTTTGACCCGCGCCGAAGCCTTCGCAGTGTTGCGCAAGTTAGATACGACCAGCGTCAAGAAGATCAACACACCATCATCGGCAGGGGATTGCGATCGCGAAACCTGATGTCCGCAGTTGGGTAAATCAAGTTGAACAGGAAGAGTGCTCCCGGTGAGCCGAGGAGATGTGACGCTTGAGCCGTCTCTTGCAGTTGTGGGAGTTGCTCCCAAGAAGTAAGATATCTTGTCGAAATCAAAATAGGTACGCTCTATCCTGTCGTCAGACTCTCCCCTATTCGCCGACTCGGCTTCAACGCATTCTCTTCCAGATGATGGGTCAGTCATGAGAGACATATACTGGTGGAGAAAGCTATAAAAATAGTCCGGAAAGGCTTTGTTCTTCCAGAAATTCAAGTATTCCTCAGCCGAGTACCTCGACTCCGGGTCAAGCTGGATCATATGAAGAATCAGCTCCCGAATGTCCGAGTCCTCGATCTTAGCCAGTTGACTATGTTCTGGACTGTATTCACCCTTCCGATACTTATACATCTGGCTGAGCGTGAATATCGGCGATTCAAGAAACAGCTCTGCAATAACACAGCCAGCGCTGAAGACATCCATGGCCCAATTGACCTGCCTGTCACCTGGTTCTTCACCGGCAACAAGAAACCTCTCCGGTGCTAAATAGCAAGTCCGCCTGCCAGACGTATCAAAGTAGAAAGAGAAGTCGGCCGGGTTATCTTCGGGAAGAAACGTGGGCTTGAAGGATGATGAAAAATCAGAAAGAAAAAGCCAGTTCCACGATGTGACCAGAACGTTTTCGGTCTTTATATCACCGTGAAAAATATCTACAGCATGACAATCCCGTAGGGCACATAAAAGCTGGAAAGCGATCCATTTCTTTTCGATGTCCTCTAGGAAGGGACGAGTACTGCCTCCTATTAGAATAAGCCGGGATAAACTGGGTGATACAAAGCGCAAACCTCATGCGGTCATAGAGAGAGCTGTGGATATATTGGCGGACAAGATAACCACTGGTGCTGGTTTCCAGAATCCGCTGATAGCCCAACGCATTTGGAATATCTGCGAGTAATTTGCGCTCCCCTGAATTCGTATATCAGAATAAAAGTTAAGCTATGGTATACCGGGCACCTCGAGACGGAACCTACGGATGATTGCTTTGACGTATGGTTCAAGCTGCATGCTTGGATAGGGCTTCATGATCAGTTTCACGAAAACCAGGCCATTGTGTTGCCTTGCTCGTATGCTTTTCATGAACCTCCCACCGCCCATCGACCTTTCATACACCAAATCCGACAGTTCTGGGACATCGATCCCAGCCGACCCTGCTGAAATGGTTGTAAGGGAGTAGCCTTGTCCCATGGTGCCGAGGCCACCTCATCTCACAGATTTTAGGAAGGATGGGCGTGTTCCCCAGGCAGACTCGCATACAAGAATATAGAGCACGCGAAACAGTATGGCTTGGCTGGGCCGACAGCCAAATATTATCGTCGACGGTCACAGCTATTGGAAGGGAAAGCAATGTAGCTGCAGCATTGCGTCGGACATAATCGAGGCACGTGGACATATTAGTCACATGATCCAGAGCGGTGAGCTTGTTAGTACACGTGAGGTTCTGCCGTCCTAGACCGCCCTCGCTACCTATCTCACGGCACAGGCAGGCCTACCTAGTAATACGACCACACATGCGCCTATCCATTAGGTTATGAGCCCGTTTTAGCTCTACGATATTGAGCTTAAAAAGCCTTTCAGATAGGCTAAATTGTGACCTCTCATTGGTCAAACCAGAAATCGAGCGCTTCTAAGCGACTCTGAACACCAGGACCGCCAACAATCGGCCCCTGAACCCCAGGATCCTTCGATCGATCCCATCCAAAATGGTGGTGCCTCGAACGCCCCCTACCACCGCTAGACGTCACCGTCGTCAGCCAGAATCCACAGATCCTTCATCAGATATAGGCTCCTCCGCTTCCTCAGTAATCTCTGAAGAAATGGAGACCCCAACTGCCCCTAGAGCTCAAAGCTCTACTACAGCCAACACCATGGCCTCCACACCAAACATCACAGCTCTGTTCCAGCAGATGCAGGAACAGATGCAGGAACAGATTCAGGAACAGATGCAGAAGCAGATGGATCAATTTATGACTCGTTTTAACGCCCTTGAACGCCGTCAATCCCAATCCTCCACTCCTACAGTCCAGGATAACGCTACTCCCTACAATCATATTCAAAATAATACGGCTATTCCAGCCTCAAATCCAGTACAAAAAGATCCTTTTGATCACGTACAAGCTCAAGTTAAAGCACTCCTACCAGACCGATGCCGAATCACACTGTCTCATGATAATTATGACCTCTGGAGTTCAGCCATTCAAAGAGAAGCCAATGTCCTGAACGCTAATACAGTCTTGCATCAGGATATACCTCCAGCAGGATACTCAGCTTATGATGCTGAAGTATGGCATTGCAAAGCCACTGTCATGAGAGCCCGAATGCTTCATGCTATGACTGCACAAGCTGTTGACAAATTGGGCAACACATATGACCTATCAGCCCATGGTTTATGGGACCGAACTGCTACCTTTTTCGGACGTTCTACTGGTGAGGAACGAATGCTTCTCATAAAAGAGCTCAAGGAGCTCTATATAAAAGACAATGACTACCTATCCTACCAATCTGCGTTTACTAGGATAGTAGATCGCCTTCATGCTATAAAAGAAGCTTCATTTGACAACCTTATTCATGACCTATTTTTTATAGGCCTCCGCGAATGGAATAAAGCATTCATTAAGAGCAAACTTGATGAAGTATACTCAACTGGACAAGGCCCTGTCATCAATCTGGACCTACCTACCATTCAAGCTCAACTCTCTATCCGTATGGGCACCCAAGCCCGTGAATCCCGTCCCCAACACGGAGGACGACGAGAGAATCCACCCGGACGAAGCTATTCTAAACAAGCATCTAACCCCACTGCTAGCTCTTCCGCCTCAAGTCCCAACACTAAACATAAACCTCATGACCAGGACTCACGCAAGCCAAAGACCCGTTGTGATTGGTGTGGTCATTTCCACCAAATGCCCTGCCTCTACAAGAACCCTGAGAAAGCCTCTGAGCATTGGCGCCGAGCCAATAAAAATACTATTGAAGCTATTCGTGCTTTACACACTGCTAAAGAATCTTCCACTGCTTCATTCTCTGAAGCAGAAGCCAATGAACTGGTGCCATGGACTTCTTCAGCTGCAAAAACAGCCATTGCTAAATCAGCCCAATCTCTCCAAGCTTCATGGTATCTTGATAGCTGTGCTTCATTCCATGTTACACCCCATCGAGCTTTCTTCACATCCTATAAAACATTGAGAAAGGAGGACCTTACTCCAGCGGATTATATTGAAGATGCTCAAGGGAAAATTTCCAAGCCTCATGGTATTGGCACCATCGTCATTGATATTGGAACCGGATCCTTGATTCTTAGGGATGTACGACATGTTCCATCCTTCAATTCCAACTTAATCTCCATGGGAATGCTTCTCAAACAAGGTTTTCGTATCAAATTCCCTTCCAGCTCTCAAGTAGCACAAATCACAACCTCTTCTGGTGCAGAATTCGAAGCCATTTTGAATACCAACAATGTATTCATCCTATCAGATTGCATTTCTCCCGACGAGAGCTCCTATGCCCTTGTCACTACCCGGTCTGGCAAAGAGGCCAACCGACCAGGGGACCCTCCCAGAAAGAAACCTACAACATCCCCAAAGACTAAGAGCTCCAAAACAGCTCTACCAATTATGACATGGCATCGCCGTCTATGCCATTTAAACCAGCAGGATCTTTTACGCCTTGCCGCAGATCCTATATCAGACATTGAAATCAAAGGTTCCAAAGAACTACCACTTTGTGAAGCCTGCATCCAGGGCAAGCAAACTCGCCAATACAGCAAAACACCAAGATCCCGTATGACTGCACCACTAGCCCGAGTCCACATAGACCTTGCTGGTGGCGGCCGAACACTAGATATAGAGAAGCTAGATATGCCTCTACCTTCACGTACAGGAGCCAAATATGTGATGCTTATTACTGATGACGCTACACGTTACCGTTGGATCCACTACCTAACTGAAAGATCTGCTGCAATTGATGCATTTCGGGGTTGGCTACAACAGATGAAGAATCACCATTTCCCTGCCCCAGCCTATATTGTCTCTGACAATGAATTCTGCTCAGCCGAATGGCAGAAAACTTATCGTCAGGAAGGTATTGAATGGCAACCAAGCTCTCCATATTCCCCCTGGCAAAATGGTGTCAGCGAGCGCGGCATACGCATACTCTTTGACCGTGCCCGGACATTAATGCTTGACGCTCCCCATATACCACAGCGATTTTGGGTTGATGCTTTAAAATATGCATCAGATATAACAAACCGCCTCCCAACATCCACCATCCTATTCAATTCACCTATCCCTGGGGGGTCAATACCAACACCAAAATCAGCCCAAGCCCATATAAATCGCCTCTGGCTGCCTGGACCAACTCACCAACTAGTATTAATGAATACCGACGTTGGGGCTGCCCTGTCTGGGTTCATCGACATGGCTCAGATAAGCCTATAAACAAGTTCGATTCCCATTCTAAATGCTGCTTCATGATCGGCCAAATCAGTAGCCAACAATACAGAGTGTGGGACCCTAAAACAGATGCCATTTTTTCAACCAATGACGCTATATTTGACGAAAAATATGAGGATCCCACAACTACGCCTCCACCAGCTACTGTTCCCGAAGATCCAAGTACTCCTAATAAAGAAGATACAAACCAACCTGTTGAAGATGAAGACCAGGAAATATGGCTTCGACCTGCCAAAGGCATGTCCCTAGCCTATCTCACCACTTCAACTACTCCTTCATCTGAAGATGACACGCCCATTTCATACAAGCAGGCTATATCCCATCCTGATGCCACTAAGTGGCAAGCAGCCATGCAAAAAGAAGTTAACCAACTCAAAGATAAAGGCTGCTGGCAACTTATCCGCCGCTCTGACCTACCACCAGGGACCAAGGTCATCCCTGGCCGGTGGGTATACAAAAAGAAAGAAATCCCGGGAACCCCTATTACAAAAGACTACCAAGCTAAAGCTCGCTGGGTGATTCGTGGAAATCTACTTGACAAGGACTTCATGGAATCATACGCCCCAGTGGTAGATGAAAATACCACTAGAACCCTTACGGCACTGGCCACTCTACTTGGCTGGCATACTCGAAAGGCAGATGCCATCCTTGCTTTCCTAAATGGAAAAATGCCCACAGATAAACGTGTCTTTATGACCCAAGTTCAGGGATTCAAAGAAGGCTCTGGAGACCTGGTTTGTGAACTCCGCCAGTCCCTCTATGGACTGATCCCATCTGCCCGTATCTGGTATGATACGCTAAATGCTTTCTTACGACAAATTGGCTTTAAAAGCTCCGAATACGACTCTGGTCTCTGGATCCATACCACCCGGACCCAACTCTATGTGACTACCCATGTGGATGACTTCAAAGTCTATGCTAAGCATGAAAATGATGCCACTTGGTTTATGGAGTCTCTTTCTGCCAAATTTGATATAAAGGAAGTTGGAAACACCACTAAATACCTTGGCATGGCCACCTCCCAATCCAAGACCACATATACTCTCTCCCAGGCCAATTATGCTGAAGACGTTGTTGCTTCTTTTGGCCAAGCACAAGCACACCCTGTTGGGATTCCCATGGATCCTAGTCTAATAATTGATGATGACCCAGACCCTACAGTGAACATCAAAGAATATCAACGTGGTGTAGGCTGCCTTACTTGGCTAGCCACCAAAACCCGGCCTGATCTTAGCCGGACAGTTGGCGTACTATCCCAATATCACGCCAAACCTACCCAAAAGGCATGGCGTGCCCTTATACACGCTATACGCTACCTTAAAGGCTCCATTAACCGACAAATTACCTACCATAAGGCCACGGAGCCCATTACATCTGACCTCCTCATGCCCAAATGTTATACTGATTCTGATTGGGGTGGTCAACTGACAGGCAATCGCCGGTCAGTATCTGGATATATCTTTCTGCTTGCCGGGGCCCCAATTGCCTGGAAAAGCCGCAAGCAAACATCCGTTGCACTTAGCTCCAACGAAGCTGAGTATATGGCTCTAAGTGAAGCCAGCCGAGATGCCCTTTGGCTCCGGAACCTCATCAACGAGCTCAACGTGCTCTCTACTGAATGCCCGCCAATTACTCTCCATATCGATAATCAAGGTGCACACGCCATGGCTGAAGCTGAGCTCACCACCAAGAGATCCAAACACATCGATATACGCTACCATTACGTTCGGGAGAAGGTCCAAGATGGTATTGTTAAACTCCAGGCCTGCCCTACCAAAGAACAAGCAGCAGACGGCCTGACTAAACCTCTCCAAACTGAACAATTTGATCATTTTCTACAACTCGCTGGCATAAGCTAAGCCGCGTATATTTCCCCCATTTTGGATACATTTTCTATTTTGATATACGGCATTTGATTGGATAAAGCAGAACCTTCATTCCTCTGTTTATTTTTGCATATATTCACTCATTTGAAGGCCCGAATAGAGGCCGATTTCTGTATTTAGATTGATTCCATAGTTTGTAGGCTGCTCGTGCGTGGGGGGGTGTTAGTACACGTGAGGTTCTGCCGTCCTAGACCGCCCTCGCTACCTATCTCACGGCACAGGCAGGCCTACCTAGTAATACGACCACACATGCGCCTATCCATTAGAGCTAAGCTTTACTGAACTAACCCGATAAGGCCATTCATACGTCGGACCTAGGTCTGCTGTACAGCGTTGAAAGTCCACACATCATCATTATTATCATGGCTGAATTCAAGAATACATGTCGACGTCAACAGAGTGCGACATGTTTCCGTTTGCTATCTATCCACTATCTAATGTGGATTGGGATATTCCCCTGGTATTCATCGAGTCAAAGTTACCAAAGTGGCATTCTTCCTCCTTGTTTTGTTTAAGCACGGCCCATCACCGTTGCGACGGACAGTAATCATAATAATAATCTACTAATGCAAGTCTTCTCCAATCGAAAGATTATTAACTAGTTGTTCCAAGTAGCCAAGCTGAGCGCATATAATTGCTTAATGCTCGATCGCCTGTCGTGGTTTTAACACCTGCTTCGATTCCTTCATCAGTTTCTTTCCCTCCCGCGAACCCCAAGCTCTAAGCATGGCTTATGCAAACTTAACATCCTCTATTTCTTCCTTGTTTCACGAAAATGATACTCCCGAGGTCCCCATCATCGATGATAGCGAGCCTCTGGTGGATGTGGTTCGGAAACTGACCAAGTAATTCCTTGCCAACTCGACCTTGATCTCTGTTCAACGGATGTTTCTGACAGTCGGAATCTTTCATCGGGGCCAGTTATTTCATTCAAACAATTCCTGATGCGTCTTACACCTTTGAGGAAATGAGATCTGCTCCCATAACACCGTATCTGAGACCGCTCATAGCGTCTCTGGCCGAGAATTCCCATCATACGATGATCATTTCCGCATTGATGTGAGCTGCTTCTCGCTGACGTCGGTTTGAAATCCTTACCGAGCAGATTTCCTGAGTAATGTCTTGTTAATAGGATCGCGAAATGGGAGTTTGAAAATGTAGTCGACGGCGACGTGGGTGTAAACGAAACCCGAGGATATGCCTGCGAATACGTTGCCTGGCAGTTCCTATGCCATCTTACAAAACGCGAGTCCATTGACTTTCTCCTTCAAGAGCTGCCCGTTCCCAAGAGGAACTCTGTTACTTTAAGCGAAGCGGAGAGGGGCTCGTCTGCATTCCCGTCTCCAGGGTTTTTTGGCGACCAGATAGTTGATGAAAGGGGACCACTGTTATGGAGCTCATCATCCTCTCTTTATCGCCTTCTCGGTGGCAGAGGTAATGGAAACGGATATACCCAAGAAACGCAAGTTAAGGATGAGGACACCGGTGCGAACAATCATCTCTCTTTTTTCTTCGGGTTGAATGCACTCGAAATCGCAACGATTGCACACGCCAAGAAGTTTCTCGCCCAGAGAGTTGTCCAGAGGGTGATAGATGATATCTGGAATGGGGAGATTATCTTCTGGGATTCACTTAGTGTACATTCTAGGAA
This sequence comes from Monascus ruber, assembly GCA_002976275.1. NCBI lineage: Eukaryota > Fungi > Ascomycota > Eurotiomycetes > Eurotiales > Aspergillaceae > Monascus > Monascus ruber. Next base: position 912,875 of record PSNO01000010.1, on the reverse strand, counting down.
GAAACCCCGGGTTTTCGACAGAAAGTAAGTTGCAACGGAGCCACCTTTGCATCTGAAGGGAACTGATCAATGGTTCTTTTTGTTTTATTGTTATAGAACGGCGGATCCATACTCACGCCTCAGAGTCCCCGCATATCGCAAAGCTTTCGAAGCTGCCTTTTTTGTTTCCTTTCTGATATTATATTACGCAGTCTTGGTCGAGCGTAAGCCTACTGGGGTTGGCGTATTTGAGACCTTGATGTATATCTGGATTGCTGCATTTGCCTATGACGAGATCAGCGGCATGAACGATGCTGGAATTGTTTTCTACCAGATGGATTTTTGGAGTTTATGGAATATGGCAATTATTGGCACTGGAGTCGCTTTTGTCGTCACAAGTAAGTTGTCGTCCCTGCTTTTCTGTCTCTTGGAGTAATTTGATCACTGAGGGACATTCAGGAACAGTGGGGCTAGTCGAACAGAGTGAGTCCATTACAGATTTGTCTTTCGACATTCTTTCTCTGGAGGCATTATTCCTGGTACCAAGGCAAGTTCTTGAAGCGAGCAACATAGCCTCTGCTACTGGGGATTGACCTCTTGGCGAACAGAATCTGCTCACTTGTGAGCCTAAATTCTTACTTTGGAAGCTTGGTAGGTTGGGCAGGCTCATCTGAAGGCTTGATATGCCTGCTGACCGAACTGCACGAATAGATACCTGTTCTGAAGGAAATGGTACTCCTTATAACCTCGTTTTCCTTGGGAACATGACGCACAAGGTTAACCGCCTTCCAGACGAAAGCCTTTTTTCGGTTCATGCCCGTGGTCATAGTATTGTATATCGGTAGGTCGACAGAGCCATCTTGCAGATCTGGATAGGTCAGCGGTCATTGCTAACATCTGACTTCTTGCAGGGTTCCTCACAACTTTCACAATGCTCGCGCGTGACCGGCTGTCATTAAGCCAGATGTCCTGGATTTTGGTGAAGGTCTTCTTTGGGTATGTAGCTGCCTGATCGATGGGCATTTCTTTTGGTTGCTGACGACGCAAGGCAGGTCGAGCACCCTGGGATTTGTGTGTTGGCCATGACCCTCGCGTAAAGGCTTTTTTTTACGGCGATTGTTGATAGCTAACGGTGGCTGAATCGGCTGGTAAACAGGACATCGCTCGCGAGGTAAGTTCAGGCCGCTGCCATGCCATTCTAGACTGCATTTCTGTGGATTTTCTCGAAATGGTTGGCCCTCACGTTTGGTTAACAAAAGTGCTAAATCTTCTAGATCTCACCGATCTTTGGCTACGGCTTGATGTGAGTTAAATCTTTCGTCCATTGCATCCTAGGATACCCTTGTCAAGACGCATTGCATACAGCTTTGGTCGTGTTATTGTAGTCCACTACTTCGCCGCCCTGCTTGGCGCCTGCAAGAAGCTTGAAATGCCAATTTCATGTTGGACGCGATGCATCTGATGGCATATAGTGCCGTGGTTGCGACGGCGCGTAAGAGACGACGATGGCTAATGGGAAGTAATCTCCAGGCTGGCCTTTGTTTCCATGACGAACATGCTACTGATATCGTCGTTGGTCAGTCTTATGAGCATGAGTCTAGAAGGGGTAAGGCTTCATTGACGTGTCTCAAGAGTCCAAGAGACTGACTGGTCTCCTTTACTTTAGGTCATGTCTCATGCCCGCGAGGAGTATCTCTTCCAGTGAGTATTGTGGTGCGACCACGATACAGAAGTGCCAGCGGCTAATGATTTGCAATCATAGACTATCCATCTACGTTCTAGAAAGCAGTAACTCCAGGAAACTGACATATTTCCTGCCACCTTTGGTCAGTTAGCACTGCCTCCCGGAAACTAGAGCGTGGTAGTTGCAGGATTTGGAATTATCGCTAACGGTAGGCTGAATGAGGCTTCGGAACCGCTGTACAGAACCTGATTCCCCTTCTATGCATCCGTCCCATGCGGCTGTTCCTGTCTGCAGAATCTGTCAGACGCGTGCGCATTGTCTTGCTGAGAGCAACCCATCTCCCCTTTGTTGCCTTAATCTGGGCCTATGAATCTAGCCGCTGCCGTGGATCGCGGCGAAGTTCAGCTTCTCCCCTAATGACGACACAAAGCAGCAGCCGGTCGTCCTCGAGCAGTTCCGGGCTTGGTATGCGATACTACCAGGCCACGGCCGAAGGACCAAGCCAGGGGCGAACGAGGCTAACCAACGTGGGCCAAACTCCCGACTCACGTGGGCCTGGCTTCGAGCACGGCCGTCCAGAAATGATCGACGAGGTAGAACGGCTACGGGCCCAAGTGGAACGGCTGGCAGCTGTAATGGCCATTCATAGACGCCGAGCATGATCGGCGCGAAAAAATCAGTGGTGGAGACGTGCGCCCCTGGTTGACAGACCGGATCGGTTAACGAGTTAAGTTCGAACCCTTTTTTATTATTAGGCATCATAATGGATTGAGGGCGAGATCGATGGAGGATTATTACTCAGATTGTCGCTGCCATGTGTTCTCCGGTTAATCCGGGGCAACTAACAGTTGAGATTATTGAAGCCGAATCACACAAGACCCAAAAACAATAAGCTGGTGGATACTGCCAGCGATAAAAATTCCAACCCCTGTGTTGTTGGCTACACATTCCCTTTCTTCAGCAGAAGTGGCTGTGTGTCTTTTGCTTCTGCTCAAGTAAGACGTAAACACGCTGCTCTACCCTAAGCATCGGCTTGGGTTAAGAGGCACCGCACTGCTGTACAGCCTGTGCTGCCTTGGGACGGAGCTGCCCCGGACACTACCACAGATTATACTCCGGATTTCCTATGATATCCACTCAAATGATCATCTCTTTCATTATTTAAATTATCCAGCGCTACACTGGCCTGGATGTGGCCCACCATTCGCTCCCCGGCGCTAAGCAACGGCATCCCCTATCACTGTGACCATTAGCTGCAACCGCAAGTTCATTGCCTCTCTTCCCCACTGCCACTTGACCTGCTGGTCTTTTCGAGTCAGCCCTGGTTAGTCCCCGGCGTCAACCATGTTAGCCTGCAGCTATTGTGCTTTGCAGCTTGTTCAATACACGGGCGCGTCGGGGGCTCCCCCTTCAATTGCCAGTATGATCCGACGGAAATTACCCTCATTCATGGAACCGTTCTGTCGGTATCGTGGTCGAACTCAAATTGTCCTTCGGTGTCGGACGGGATCAGGTCGTCGGTTCTCTTGCGTGGTATAAATGCCCCGGCGTGCTGAGCCTTCGGAGGCTCTTTTCCTCCACATTTTCCTTGCTTGGCCAGGTTCTCATCATTCCACCCTCGACACGCCCGTCTTTTTTTTATGCCTTCGTTGCCGGTTCTGCAGAGGCCATGGACCAGACATTCAGACCTTCTCCGTCTCCTTCCTCCGGGGTCCTACCATTCCACAGCGACAACACGGTGCCCGAAGCTGCTGCTCATTGTGCCCTCTCAGAACCATATCAGAATCTAGACTCCAGCCGAACGGAAACCGGTCTTGGGATCTCACAATGCGACGCGGAGATTCTGTTCGACCAGCTGAAACCCTGTTCAGCGCCAGAGGCTTGCCTGTTTCATGTGCCGGGCTGGTCAACACACTCCTTACAAACCGAACCATTCTGCGGGACAACAATGAGCATCCGGGAGGCCTCGCCTGCCTCGTTATATGAGCCATGCGGTCTCACCCCGGATATGAGTAACTCACCGCTCAGTTATTGCACTGCCCAGACGCTAGGTCCATCGCCGATTTACGAACCAGGATTCGATCTGAGCGGAAGCTATGGTCAATTGCGCGAGCCGTTTTTGGATACCTGGGCGAAGCCCGCTCAAACAGAAACAACCGCCCCATTCAAAGAGGATTTCGATGACAGTCAGTACCCGATGTTCTTTCCGGCTGCCCACGATGCCTCGATATCCATGCTACCGCAACTACAGTCGCTTACCACCGATGACCCGTTCATGCTATCTCCTCAACTACCAATAGAAATCGCCAGTAGCCAAGCCCTGGAACCGGATGTAACCGTGATTCATATTCCTGACCGAACCCGACGAGCTACTGTCCACGAGTACCCGACCGAATCAATTTTACAAACAGGAAACAGGAATGTCGAAGGAAGCAACGGCGGTGTTGGTGGCACAAAATTACCTAGACGCAAAAATTCGTCAACAGGGAACGACCTACGGTGTACTATCTGTGGCTTTCAGTTTACCAGACGTTCCAACTGTCGGGAACACATGAAGAAACACAATCCCAGCTATAAGAGAGAACACTTGTGCTGTTTCTGCGGAAGGCCCTTTGAGAGGCGGGCAGATCTGAGAAGGCATATGGATAGTGTCAGTTATACCCTTGGTCCCTTTGAATCAAGCTACAAGCTCACATAGAGCCCCATAGATTCACTCCAAAACCCGGAATTACGGCTGTGACCAGTGTGGTCAGCGTTTCAGTCGACAAGATACTCTCACACGGTAAGTTGAATCAGCGATGTTTCTGTCTTTTTTTTTTTTTTTTTTTTTGGATGTACCTGGCTAATGGATCTGTTTTCTTTCAATCTAGACACCTGACGGATGGTTGTCGACGGATATACCGTCGTACAGCTAATATGACTGAGTCGTAGTCAACCCCGATCTCATTCTCTGTCCATACTGTTTCCGCTGCGGTCTGAAACACCTACATGGTTTTGATTTCCATTGGACACCATCATCTAGTCCTATGACATGTTGGATTTTCTATCATGGTTGCTATTTCATGAGGATTGTCGGTGCTTATATTGCTTTTGCATTTCCCTTTGTGTTTTGCTTTCTCTGGATGCGCAAGCGGTCGCTATAGAGGTGTTCTCCGAGGCATGGGATGTTATATTGGTTTTTTTACTATGTTGGATTGTTCTCTCTCATTTTCATGGCAATTGCTTCCTTTTGTAAGAGGAGTGACACGGGATAGATAGCACCATCTTATATATTCCTTTATATATCCCCCTATAGCATGTCAAGCATCAAGAGTTTCACGATAGATGTGCTAGAGACGGCAGTATATCGAATACAGAAATGTTCGCCACGAATCGTACGAGTTCTATGGCTCCATTTTGGTAGTTGATATCCGGACGCCGCACCCCTGGTCCACTTCATACTCAGTGAGCATTCATGTGGTTCCCCTTGGGCTGCTCACCTCCTCTATTTTGTTCAGATAGTTCGATAATGATGCCTGGTTAACCATTTCCAAATTACTCATGACACAAGCAGAAACCGGCTGCATATTGAATGACCCTCGAGTGGCAAATTCTCCAAAGCAAGAATCCACACCTATAGACTTGGTATCACCTCAGGTATGATAGAGTAGGTCCATCACGGTGACAGTACGCCCCCCTTATATGCTGAGCTCCGTCGAGGCAGGGGGCCAAGTTTGTGTGGGTAGCGCCGGCGAAAGTTGGTGACTATTTCTTGCAAATTTCATAGGTATTCAGCAGGTTCTTCAGTGAGCATATCATATCCAGTCCACTTCACAGTGTATCACAGGCGTGGACTTCCTTGGCTATGGTGCTCCCAACAGGAATCCAGAATGTCTTCCACAACCCATTCTTCCAGTCCATCTACTTCAACAGGCGGGACCAGTAGTATTCCCAAGCTAGAAATTTATAGGTCTTTGAACGGCCAGGGTGTCTAGCAGCGGGCTTGTCATGCGTATTTTGGAGTAGCGTTGCTCATAGATTGTCATCATCAGGTATGTACAGGTGGTTCTGATAGTAAAGGTACTGGCCTCGGCGCTGGCAGTCGGCCAGGGTAATAGCTAGATCTCATGGGGCCTTCTCATCCACGTCCTTCAGGATTTACTGCGCCACAGAATCAGCAGTACAATTGATTCCTCTTGTTCTTTTTTTACTTTGCTACTTTGTGCAGCGTTAGAAAGCATATAGATGACTGTTGCCTCAGGCATTAATGAAACCACCGCCTTCTTGGAAGACGGCACGTGACTGATTATTTATTATTGGCTTATAAGAAACCGCCGCCGCGGGGGCAACTGCCACTTCTGGCCGCCGCGCCAAGCAGGTGTAACAAAAACAATCGTAATTATTGAGGCAGCCCCTGCAACTCCAGGGCTCTTTTCTTCCCTTGATTGAACCCTCCTGAACGGTGTGCACCTGCGATTCCATTCACGATGAGCGCCACGACGACAATTGCCACAACTGGCACTATCACAGCGGACAATGTCTCGACACTCTTCCCCGATGTCAATCCTTCTCTAGCCCTCTCGGTTCTGCCCACTAACGGGAACGCCTCAGCGCGGGGCGCTGCTGACCTCGACGGGTACGATGAGGAACAGGTTCGTCTGATGGACGAGGTGTGTATTGTTTTGGATGAGAATGACAGACCCATTGGAAGTGCCAGTAAAAAGACCTGTGAGGAGTCCCTGCGCTCTGTCCTCATTACAAATTGAAACCCCTCCTTTTTGAATATTATTCAACAATGCTAATACATACTTCAATTTAACAGGCCATTTGATGACCAATATTGACAAAGGCCTTCTTCACCGCGCATTCTCCGTTTTCCTCTTTGACTCCAAGAAGCGCCTCCTGCTCCAGCAACGCGCGACAGAGAAGATCACTTTCCCCGACATGTGGACGAATACTTGCTGCTCTCATCCATTGGGCATTCCCGGTGAAACTGGGGCGGAACTGGATGCGGCCATTCTGGGTGTGAAGCGTGCTGCACAGAGGAAGCTGAATCACGAGCTTGGAATCAAGCCAGAACAGGTGCCGCTGGACAAGTTTGAGTTCTTGACCAGGATCCATTACAAGGCACCCAGCGACGGGAAATGGGGAGAACACGAGAGTATGTTTTTCTTCCAACTTTCCACCCTCTATCTCAATTGAAACCAGAGCATACGATTAACCAGCTTCTATAGTCGATTACATCCTCTTTATCCAGTCGGATGTCGATGTTGATGTTAATCCGAACGAAGTTCGAGACACGCAATACGTCACTGCAGACGAGTTGAAGCAAATGTTCGAGCAACCCGATCTGAAGTTTACTCCGTGGTTTAAGCTCATCTGCCACTCAATGCTATTTGAGTGGTGGAGCCACCTTGGCACAGCGACATTGGGCAAATATAAAGGAGAGAAAGAAATCCGTCGGATGTGATGGGCGTTGTTATGCTAGATGACTGGTCATGTCGCCTATTTCTCTAATAGTACATACTAACCCCATGGAGTTGATCTGATACCTGATGACTGTATATTTAATTAATGTGCGAATATAGTATATGGACATATCCGCCTAAGCTATATACAATTATTAAAAGACAGTTCATATATATATATATATACAGATAGCCCATCTGCTAACGAACACCAGCATCGACGACAATGAACAGAATGCAACTGGCCAAGATCACTATGGCCAGAATAACAACCACCGCTTGCGTCTTCCACCCACTTTGCACCAAAGCAGCCTTATGACTATACTTTCTCACTGTATAGACATAATTACCAAAACCATTGGCCAGACATATCAAACTGAGAACCCAGAAGATCAAACCCAACGGAAGCGCCATCCGTCGCTCCAGCAGGGTGGGCTCACCGCGAAAATGGAACGAGATTATGATAGCGACAGACACAACGGCAAGGTACATGGAGAGACGGACCCAAGAAAGAAAGGTGCGTTCATTGGCACAGTTATCGCGGGCGTCTGAAGCGGTATTCTCGAAGAGAAGGGCCCCGAGGAGCGGCGATTGGAAAAAGAGATGTTCTTGTCTGTAGTTATTCATTTTTGTTGAAGCCCTCAGTTAGCAGTGATCATCCCATGTTAGAGGAATGTATAAAATGTGCAAGGAACCCGATTCGATAGTCATACCCATCAACCCAGACTGGCTTGGTATGGAAAGGATTTATCAGAGGATTGTATCGACGCGAACTCGACTCATCGTGGTCTTCTGCCATGGCCTTTATCTGGGAGCGCTGATTCTGTGGTCACTGGTAGTTCCTGGGACAGGTACCAAGAGGTAATATATTCCGGAAATAATTCCCGCGGTTGAGTTCGATTAGATATCAATGCAGTGATGCTTGAGTCGGACGTGCGCGATGCGCATTGAACTTTGCGGGATGGACATGCATGAGATCGGCCGCACGGGCCGCACGTGATAGAGCAGACAGGTGATGTCATGCTGGTTCTCATTCCTTGGAGGATGTATTCCATTTCCATCATTCTAGTCTCCGTTAATCAATTGTAATCTGATTCATCTTGCGATGCTGCCCTATGAATGATGATATCCTGGCTGTCCATGGGAGAGATAGAGCACTGCGAGGCACGTGACTGAAAGTCACGTGTAAATTACATAACATGTCTTCGCATGAACCTTCCATATCGAGCAGAAATTCGCTTTATCATAAGATAACGGAAGATAACTAGTTACATACAGTACGTTACATACTTCCATACATGCAGCTGCTCCAACACGAACAGATAAGTAAGTCATAATAATTGCCATCTCTTCGCAGATTCTTTTCTTCCCGCTTCCTTCTCTTTGCCCCTTCACGACTCTACACCTATCCCTCCAAAGCCTTCAATTCCCGTTAATTATCATAGAGTGCCAGCCACCATGGCCCGAAACGGTGCTCGCTCCCTCAATGCCTTAGACCAAGGCTCTTTCAGTCGATCTTTCAATTCTGGTTCTCCCCTTGCAGAAGCTGCAATCGCTCGAGATCTTGCTGATTACACTGACGACGAAGCCTCGGGGATATCTTCTGTCGAGGAAGATGGGTCTGACTCCACAGTGCGTCCTGTCAACAGCCATTCGCTAGCTGGTTCCTATCGCCGGCCCAGTTTCTTTACCACCGTATCGCACTCCACTGTCGTACCGCGCCAGATAGATCAGGAGAGATTATTCCAGCGCGAGCGTGAGGAGGCCATCGAACAAGAAAGGGACCTTCTTAGTGATAATCATGTCCTCTCGCCAGAGTGCGGGCGTAGCCGACAGAGCAGTTTGAAACCTAAAATCGGCGGTATCTTCTCGCGCAAGTCGTCCTTGGCTGGTTCTGGGACTGCAAATGCCGCATCGTTACCAACGGAAACCACATCGTTGCTGGAGCAGCCCCCCGGTGGCGACAATGGCATGTCAAAAACTCCAGATCCTGAAGAGATCGACCGCAAGTGGGAGGAGGCTGTAACAGCGGGGCTAATCCATACGACCTGGCGACGCGAAACACAGGTCATGGCGAAATATTCCGCTCCTTTAATGCTGACGTTTCTGCTCCAGTACTCACTGACTGTTGCGAGTATTTTCACACTGGGCCATCTGGGGAAGGAGGAACTTGGCGCAGTTAGTCTCGCCAGTATGACGGCCAATATCACTGGCTACGCCGTTTACCAGGGCTTGGCCACCAGTTTGGACACACTATGTGCTCAAGCATATGGGTCTGGGAAGAAGAAATTGGTCGGGTTGCAAATGCAGAGAATGGTCTTCTTTCTATGGGTTATCACCTTTCCGATTGGCTTGATTTGGATATTTGCAGAAGAGATTTTGGTTAAAATTGTACCAGAAAGAGAAGTGGCCAGGATGGCTGGTCAGTATTTGAAGATTGTTGTTCTGGGTACTCCAGGATATGCTCTTTTCGAGAGTGGTAAGCGATATGTTCAGGCACAGGGATTATTCTCAGCCTCTCTTTATGTGCTTATAGTCTGTGCACCACTGAATGCCTTCATGAACTGGCTCTTTGTTTGGGTGAGTTCTTTCTATCTCAACCCTGGCATTTGTGCACACGGGAGTCATATTCTAGCTGAAAACTGCGCTGACCACTACACAGAAATTCAACTGGGGCTTCGTTGGTGCCCCCATTGCTGTCGCCATCACGGATAACCTTCTGCCACTATGCCTCTTCCTGTATGTCTATTTTGTTGCGGGCGGCGAGTGTTGGAATGGATTCACTACCAGAGCGCTGCAAAACTGGTGGCCCATGGTCCGTCTCGCTCTTCCCGGCCTGGTCATGGTTGAAGCAGAATGTCTCGCCTTCGAAATTCTGACATTGGCGTCCTCTTATCTCGGCACTACCCCTCTCGCGGCGCAGTCGGTTGTTTCCACTATTTCCAGTTTGGCCTTCCAGTTTCCATTCCCTCTCTCCATTGCAGGAAGCACACGTATCGCAAATCTTATCGGTGCTACTCTCGTCGATGCAGCCAAGACCTCAGCAAAAGTGAATATGATCTGCGCCGTTGTTGTAGGGTTGTTTAACATGCTCCTCCTCTCCACCCTCCGTTGGTACATCCCTCGCCTCTTCAGCTCTGATCCGGAGGTTATTGATTTGGTTGCGGAGGTGCTGCCTCTGTGCGCTGCCTTCCAGCTCTTTGACGCCCTCGCTTGCAATTGCAACGGTATTCTGCGCGGTCTCGGCCGTCAGGAGATCGGCGGATACGTCCAACTGTTCAGCTACTATGTCGTTGCAATGCCTATCAGTATGGGAAGCGCATTCGCGCTGCACTGGGGTCTTCTTGGACTCTGGTCTGGTGTGGCGATTGCGCTCGCGCTGGTCGCTTTGATTGAGGGTGTTTTCCTGTGCCAAGTCGACTGGAATCGATCCGTTGAGGATGCTCTTCAGAGGAATGCCATGGCATGATCTTTAACCGGTACTCAAAAGATTCTTCTTTATTTTTTCGGATTCAAGTTCATGTCCCGATGCCATTTACAGATGATTGCATATATAATTATATTTCGTCGAGCTTTTTGTGTGGAGCTTCTGACAGGTGGTTTTTTTCAGACAGCATTGAGGAATATACAAATGCGGCGCTGCATATATATTTGCCTAGAGGGAAATGAATAATGAACTGATGAATGTACGCAATATAACCCCATGCTTTGTGCGCTGTCTTTAGATTAATCGCCCATAGTATTTGGAAATACATGAACCAATAGGTAGTAAGGTCTTCTCCGTAGATATCGTTATTCGACACATTAAGAAATGAAATGTAGTGGCGACCGACATTATCATACATGATTCCACAAATGGACAGAGCAGGGCACAATCTGCGCACATATTTCGCTTTTGATATTCCCCTCCTTAAAGTCAAGCACACATGGTAACCGTATCATTCTAGTACCCCAAAATAGCCCATGTCTCATCGTCTATAGTCGAGAAAATCAAAGATGCGCCATGTAACTCAAGGGTAGCCTGTGTTATCGCAGTTACTGGCAAGTTCAATTTTGCCGCCATCAATTGCACATGCAGCCCTTCATTGCTCTGAGGTTCACTTTTGAGAAGATTGAATACCCGCCTAGCATTGGCTGACATTGCAGATAGAACCTGACCAGCACTGTTGGCGCCGTAGTCGTCTGCACCAGCCATCGATGCGTCTCCCACCTTGGCCGCCGCACCAGGCCCAGCGCCAGATGCTCCAGGCGGACCTCTTGTAAAGAACAGATGAATGGCGGTGGCATGGAGAAAATGGCAGTTTAACTCGTTTATATCTGTCAATGGTCTCACACAATGTGCGCCGACATAGCGTTTGTTGCCGAACACCTTCAGTTTCCCGAATACTTTAACACAGCCGTTGAGCTCAATCTGCGGCTCCCCGCGAGACTTGCTGCTATCCTCTGTCACATCCATGGAGTCGATACCGGTAGAGTCAACCCAGTGCTTCACTTCGATCTCGCCCGTGCCGTCGTCGACCTTGTACGTGATGTTTGTAGTCTGCGAGCTGATATTCCGTACTTGACCGACAAAGAAAATCGAAGCGACATCAGCGCCATCAATCTGGAAGTTGGCTTCGGGGTATGGTTGGGTTGCATCCAGGGCTTGTTTGACTGTGATGGGCCGGAGCGTGGAGTTGTTCACGTCGCCCTAGAGCTTTGGGTGTTAGCTTGCCATGATACGGCATTTCCCTTCTCCTTTATCATTTTCTTGAAAAGCGTAATGGATGTGGAAAAGAATACCTTGCCAGCAGGGCTAGTCATCTCTCCTGGCATAAAGCCACCTCCCCCGGCTTGGCCTCCAAACGAGGTATTGCCATAATATGAACGATCTGTAGTAGAGCGAATATGATCAGTACGGAGTCTCTACAGCCATCCTGCAGATAAAGGGAGCCTGTGAGAATATTTACCCATTATTTTATTTGGGCTTTTCGTAAAACCGAACGAGGCGAGAATATGAGCCAGAAGGATGATTGATATCAATCTTTCTATTTTACCGCTTCGGGACGTGTGTCGAACGCGACGCGGACCATGTTTGCTTTATTTGAATAGTTTGATCTGTTTGTTTGCTCAACTTGCTGTTGATGCAACTGGGATGCTGGCCATTTTGATATCTGTTTTCAAGGGGGGAAAAATAAAAATAAAAACGAAAAATATTCCGAGAATATAAAACCATTACTTTATATCTGCTTCAAATCTTATTCAGAATATGAATGCCATATCCGCAGTGGGCTTTATCCTTCAATGCAGCTAGTCTGGTCGAAATTTTGCCCTTCACCGCCTTGGGATATTTTTCATCGCTGAAAAAACTTATCGGAGAAGCTCAGAAGCAAGGGAATCGCGTCCCCACAGATGATTTGAAAAGTGGCTGCTTACTCGGAGAACCCTGTGGGTTATCAGACTCAATTTATTTAGCCTGGACTGCTTGCCATAGGAAACGCAATCTATTTGACCTATGAGCCGCGAAGCTTGAGTTGCGATACGTAACGTCCGTTAGTCGAACGGCCTTTTTTTTCAACCTTTTTAGTCGTCGCCTGCACCTGAAATACAATACGGAGGATGCCTCATCGTGCAGCATCTCCGGCAGCGTCGGAGAACGAATTTGACATTACTCATGCGTTGTTTCGAGATGATGATTCCGACGATGGACAGAATGCACCAGAGCGCAAACGACCACGGAAACCTACCGCGACGGAAAATCTGGATTTGCTAGGTGGAGAAGACAATGATGGCGATAGCGATGACAGCGATGAAGCTTTCATCACCGCGCAGCAGATATCGGCTAATCGCAAGGCATCGAACCTGAAAGGCCGCACGGTGAAGAAGGGTGGTGGTTTCCAAGCCATGGGGCTCAATGCCAACCTCCTCAAGGCCATCGCCCGGAAGGGATTTTCTGTACCAACGCCTATTCAACGCAAGACCATTCCAGTGATTCTGGATGATCAAGATGTTGTTGGTATGGCCCGGACAGGTTCCGGGAAGACTGCCGCCTTTGTGATCCCCATGATCGAGAAGTTGAAAAGCCACAGCACCAAGGTTGGAGCTCGAGCCTTGATTCTATCACCATCACGAGAATTAGCCTTGCAGACACTCAAGGTCGTCAAGGAGCTGGGTAAGGGTACTGATCTAAAATCTGTCTTACTGGTTGGTGGAGATAGCCTGGAAGAACAGTTCGGAATGATGGCTGGCAACCCTGACATCGTCATCGCAACCCCCGGTCGCTTTTTGCATTTGAAAGTGGAAATGAACTTGGATCTTTATAGTATCCGCTACGTGGTGTTTGATGAAGCTGACAGGCTTTTCGAAATGGGTTTCGCCGCCCAATTGACTGAAATTCTGCATGGTCTCCCTCCTACACGGCAGACACTATTATTCTCAGCTACGCTGCCCAAGTCATTGGTGGAATTTGCGCGCGCGGGTTTGCAGGAACCTACTCTCATTCGCTTGGATACGGAGAGCAAGGTATCCCCGGATTTACAGAATGCGTTCTTCTCCGTCAAGTCTGCGGACAAGGAAGGGGCTCTGCTGTACATTCTCAATGGAGTCATTAAAATGCCCACCGGCCCTACCGAAGTAACCCAACGTCTCAGCGAAGAAACTGCAGACTCGAAGAACCCCAAGAAGCGGAAGCGATCGCAAATCGCCAAACCAAACAAGGAGTCGCCTACAAAACATTCCACGATTATTTTTACTGCCACGAAGCATCATGTAGACTATCTCTACTCGCTATTGCGCGAGGCTGGCTATGCTGTTTCGTATGCCTACGGATCCCTGGACCAAACTGCTCGAAGGATCCAAGTTCAAAATTTTCGCACCGGCATCTCAAACATTCTTGTTGTAACTGACGTTGCAGCCAGAGGTATTGATATCCCCGTGCTTGCCAATGTCATAAATTACGACTTCCCTTCGCAGCCAAAGATTTTTGTTCATCGAGTTGGTCGCACCGCCCGTGCGGGTCAGAAAGGTTGGAGTTACAGTCTTGTCCGCGATGCGGACGCTCCTTATCTTCTCGATCTGCAACTGTTCCTCGGAAGAAGGCTCGTGCTTGGTCGCCAATTCGCTGACCAAGTCAATTATGCGGAAGATGTTGCCGTTGGAAGTCTACCCAGAGACGCCTTGTCACAAAGTTGCGAGTGGGTCACCAAGGTCTTGGATAACGACGCCGATATTGCTGCACAGCGTACGGTTGCTGGCAGAGGAGAGAAACTGTACATGCGTACACGCAATTCGGCTTCTCTGGAGAGCGCAAAACGAGCGAAACAGGTCGTCTCCTGTGGCGACTGGACAACCCTACATCCACTCTTCAATGACGAGTCAAGTCGTATGGAGGTAGAGCGCGAGAAAATGCTTTCTCGCATTGGAGGCTACAGGCCTCAAGAAACCATTTTCGAGGTCAGCAGCAGAAGGAATCGTAAGCACGACAACGACGAGACTATCGATACAATAAAGAGAATCCGCACCAGGCGAGACATCAAGAAGAAACGGGCGCAGAATGATGGACAATCGGGGCTTTTAGATGATACAGCAAGTGGGCCCGGGGAAGCAACTGGAGCAGAAAGGGAGGATGATATTGGCCACGCTTCAGCAAGCGAAAGCGATGAAGGTGCTCTTCAGGACGCTGCTGACAATATGTCTCTGGCATCGGATTCCGATCTCGAAGTCACCTTCTCAGCATATTCCCACACAAACGACGATAAATCTAAGGGCAAATCCACCGCTACCTTCCAGAACCCAGAGTATTTTATGTCCTACACTCCTAACAATCACTCTCTGGCTGAGGATCGGGCTTATGGCGTCCATTCTGGTACGAATGCCAACTTTGCTCAGGCATCACGCAGCGCCGCTATGGATCTGATCGGCGACGAAGGCGGTCGTGGGTTTGGAGAGCCGCGCTCAACAATGCGCTGGGACAAACGACACAAGAAATATGTAGCTCGGCGCAACGATGAAGATGGGTCAAAGGGCGAACATCTCGTGCGCGGCGAGAGTGGTGCAAAGATCTCAGCCAGCTTCCGCAGCGGACGTTTCGAGGCGTGGAAGAAAGGTAAGCGGCTGGGCCGCCTGCCGCGACTTGGCGAAACAGAGACGCCTAGTCTTGCGGCTGATCTGAATGCCGCTATCCATGGGAAACGATTCAAACACCGTAGGGAACAGGCACCCAAAGCCGCAGACCCTCTCCGTGGAGACTACGAGAAGAAAAAGAAACAGGTACAGGCCGCGAAGGAGCGGATGCTCTCCAAATCTGGTGGTGGTGGTGGTGGTGGTGGTGGTGGTGGCAAGAGCGAACTCCGGAGTACAGAGGATATCAGGTTATCGCGGAAGCTGCAGGAGAAGAGAAAGGCCAAAAATGCACGGCCGTCGAAGAAAAAGAGCAGGTAGATATGTTGATGGAGGGATTCGGAGCGGTCTCGATATTGCATTGAAACGTATACTTGTGTGTAGATATGGCATGGGACCTATACCCCGACTCGGAGGCAATGAAGAATTCAAGTTACATCAGATTCCACTTCTGGTAATTATCTGACTCCTGCTGCAATTGAGTTGACGGGCTACCGGCAATGCAACCCAGCGTGGGCTTGCAGGATTGAGTTTTACATATGCAAGCCCTTCCAAGTGTCACACAGGTTCATGCACAGAGCAGCATGCATCATGTAGCTCTACGCATGCCATGTTCCTGGCTGAATGGCCCGAGGGCTCTGTCTTGACGTATAGTATGCAGTCCATTGACAGCGGCGTCCATGCGAGTTCGAACGCTGCGCGGCACCGCATCGTCCAAGCCTGTCTCATTTATGATGTGTAATATTCATGTATCTCCACGCATGAAGATATGTAAGTAATAGGTGTACTTGCGGTGTGTTATGTATTATTGTTTTCCTAGCCCATGTTAGCTAGTATGGTAGACTACGGACAATGCCCCATAGCAGACCAACACAGCTCGCCTCTCTTTTCAGTGTATCGTTCTTTCAACAGACAAGCGGTGGCGTAAAATGGTGATAGTAAATAGCGCACTGAAACAATAGAGACAGAGTCGGTGTTCCGGGCCGGCCGTTAAGCTGCCCAGGTCAGAGTGAGGCCACACACTGACCGTGTCTCCATCACAATAGTTATGGATGCAGGCTCATGGGTGTCAGACGACCTGTCGGAAAAGCGCTGCGGGTCTCACGGATGGACTTGACGCGGGGAACGACGATGCCTAGGAAGAGGCGGATATGACATGCACTTGGCTGACCGGTTTGGACGGTGAGAGATGCCCCCAACGGCACTAGCGTCAAGCAGAGGTGTTCGACCCAGTTCCGCATCACACGTGGGAGCATCGTATCGCATTATGTCTCAGGCGTCTCCAGCTCTATCGGTTGCCTCACCATCCGGATCCTGTCTGATGGGGAGATCGGCTTGGCTGCGGCGGAAACATGATTCAGTATGGTTCTAGAAACAGGGCCCGAAGGAACCGGGATGCCCAGCGCTCAAGAATCAGTTCGCAATCTTGAGAGAATAGAATGATGCATGTTTCCCGTATGTTGTCCACTCTGTCGCGGATTATTGCGGGCTGGACGCTCGCACGATCGACTCCTAGACTCGAGATCCTGGGACTTCATCTTCCGTGATCAGGAAAGTCGATCTGTCGGGGAGTCCGCGTAGGATGCTGGTATAGAGGAGGTTGACCATTTTCCGTTTTAAGGCAAACGGGCTTCCCCAAAAGGCAAAAAAAGGGGCGCGCGGCTGGAGAAACTCCTCGACTACTGCAGCTCCAGCCGTGCGGAACGCGTTGCCTCACCAAAGCTGGCGCGCATCTTTCTTTTTTCGCCTTTGGATGTCAACAGTAGATTAAAGTATGTACGGGCTACGGAGCGTCAATGGCAATAATGCTTGGACCCTGACTGACTGACTTAGTGACAGACGCCACAGGACACGTTTACATAGCATCACTAACGCCTGTCTCCTGCGATTTGCCGTGCTTGTCTCTTGATCCCTTCGCAGCTGTGGCTCGCGCTATTGATTCCTTCTGGCCTCTAATCGCGGAGATCACATCGACGCCTCCCGTTCGACGCGCATGAACCGCTGTACAGTGTAGTCTACTCCGCAGCTGGAAGCAAGAGCAATCAGATGGTTGGCCTAAAGCCAGTCAGGGTGGCACGCTTTATTTCTCTCATAGACCCCTCCGTGATGCTTTTTGGCTGCGATTTATTTCCGGTGCTCATGATGGATCTACAGTAATATGCAAGCCGTGTTTTCGATCCGAGCGCAACAGCCACATCTTAATCTACTGGGGACACTCCCTCCCGGAGATTAATCCGAGCAGTTCCACTGTCTTTTTTTTCCCTTTAGGGGATGGGCTACATTGACGAATAGGGAGTTCCACTGCGTTTCTTCAAGGCTTTACCGCTCCTTGCTGAGCGGCGTGGTGTAAGCTTACGGTGTCCATTGTCCATTACTATTCTTTGTTGGAACGCTAATAACAATAATAATCTGTACGTCAGGGATACCATTGACACTGGACTATGCTAAGAAATACACCGATGCTGTGATACCGTTGTCTTTCCCCTTCCTACGGCTTCCGATTCTGTCCGGCTGGAGAGAGCTCAATGTCTCTATTCTGACCTAAGTTCAGTGGGGCCAACTCTCCAAGGCATAGACTGTACGGGCCTGTACCGTGGAGAATGACAATACTATCAATAATCCTTCACATGTCGCTCGACCCAAGGACCTGGATATTTGGATCAGACACACGACTCATGGTTCTGCCAGTAGTAACACGGCAGCCCCGGGATGCCCAGAAACTCCCCTTCCACAGACATGATCATCGGGTCTCTGGTGATTCATTTGAAAATGGCCCTATTGGCGAGGATTCACTAATGGTCGTGGTCTTCGGAGAAATATCACGCCAGATGACCAAAACCCGAAGGGTTCGTGCGGTGCGTTTATTTTTTCTTCGTACCCATTTGATTTGATCCTTTTAATTAGTTGGATTAATATTCATTTATTTTTTATTATTTATTTATTGATTTTTTTTAAAAAAAAGAAGCCCTAGGAGATTTCCGAGGGACACTATGGGATTCGTCAAATCTCCCTGAGCTTAAAAAAAAAAACCGATCATCGGCCTGGGGGCTTTTACTATCTACATCTTCTCTGGTGTATTGGATGAGCTAATAATATCATAATACTCCGGGCATAGGGATGGCTTTATGGCTTGGCATCCACAGAAAGAAACAGGCACACACCCCTATACAAGACGCCCATAGCTGCATGTTCAATGAATGAATGAGTCCGTACGGAGTATGTAAAGGAAAACAATGTTCTCGTCATCATCACCATATCGGCCGGGGGACCAGCAGTTATATTGTCCACCGAACTATTGGCAATAATCGATTCGGGTGCGTCGATCCGTCTCTCGGGCTTTGCACTGCCATCTGTCTTCCTGATTGGCATGGCTGCTCCAACCCTCCAGTGGAGAATCTGCACAGACGTCATCGCTGAATTTTGATGCCTATCGCTGGCGCTGTCGGTTGCTGTGACTGGTCACTGAGATTTCTCCTCGGATGGTGTCACCTACATGCCAACGACCGGCTAATGCAAGCCAGTGACTCACCCTGGCCGCAAATCACCAGAAAGGAAAATGAAGATAACACGGGGTTTCGTGGTATGGGGCCGCCTGAAGATCCAACCTCTTGGAACTAGACCCCGGCGCCCCCAGTCTCGACGGTCTCCAGCGTATAATGTCCACGGCGTCACTAAAAACTGCCGCATTCCTTGCTCCGGTTCATTAATATAATCACCCACTGGTGACAAATCTTGGAGCCCGGAAGATACTTCGTTTCATTAGATGATCTACAATCCCGGAGGTCAGGTCTATCGACTGCTAGCCCACACTGCACTGACCAATCCTTCCTTCTGCTCCTCTTACCTTTTACCCGAATTAGGCATTGTGACGGGCTCAGGGTTCAACGGCGAAGGCGATTAAGACGATACCGCACTTTTTTTTTTTTTTTTTTCTCGCCGGAAAAAAACTTTGATAGAAGATCCGAGGACAGTTGGTCTTCTTTTCCTTTGTACCGCGTGCGGTACCTGAGGGCCTAAGAACATCCTGCCGGCTTCCTATTATGGGGAGTTCTTCGACTACAGTGTGAAGGCTGTTTCCACCGGTTGACTCGTCCCGTTATATTCTCCTGCCCTTGCCGTCTTGGTTTTTTTCAGCCTTGGGTGGAAATAGACTCTATATTTCCACTGGTTCTCATCCCCCTGGACTCCCGGTACGGTGGTCACAGCAGTCAGCTGTATTGTCTCGACCCCAATTGCAGAGGCCCTCCAGAAACATTTGACAGCTATTTGAGACTACAAGGTACGTATATTGGAGATTCGTTCCCGTTTTTTTCATTATTGCAATAGACATTTTTTCCTTCTATATTTTCGTCCTTCCCCACTTCCTGTGGTTACGTCGCGGGTCGTCTTATTGCTGTCCATAAAGGTATTATTCGCAATGCTGGAACTGTTGCTTGATATATAAAAGCGTTCGTTTTTGTTCGATGATGCCTGCTGGTTGCTCGTGGTTCCATCCATTAACGGTCTTCCTAGCTAACTGAAGAAGTGTACTGAGTTGGTATCACCGCGACTACTTCATATATACTCCGTACAGTGCAGTCGTCAAGCGTGCCGGAGGGATTCTAGTCGCCGAAATATGCCGCCTATCCCATCTTCGAAGCAAGCTCGTGCCCAATACATTTGAACGTTCACCTGGCCGCAGGAATTCGCAGCTCGAAATCTTCCCCTCGATGCAATCATTAGTCCTCTCCCACTCGCCCTTGAACACCGGCCATTTCGGCCAAATCGGATTCAACCCCAAGACATTATCATTGAATCTTGATCGGCCAGCCAATGCTGAAGGGCGCAGTTTGCGAGACACTCCATCCTCTTACTTTATGTCCAGCCGCCCAACAGTGGACGATCCGCTGAAGACTTTCAAGGCGTCCAGACAGCCAGAATCCGCGGAGCCCCGTGCTGCAACAACAGGCAGTGTGTCCGAGCCAGGGGTCTCTCAGATTTCTGCGACTGCGGGCGTTCACTCATCTCAGAGTATGCTCGCTTTACGAGAGCCCGTGCTCCCTCCCCAAAATCTGCTCATTTTTGACAGGCATGGAGCGCCCCAATCAATGGAGCCCGCGTACGTTCCATCAACATCATCATTGACAGCTTCCGCGCATGCTGCAATCAGGGCAATTGCGCAGAGGCCAACGCGCCGCGCCAAAGCGCACGTGGCTTCGGCGTGTGTGAACTGCAAGAAGAAACATTTGGGATGCGATTCGGCGCGACCTTGCAGAAGATGTGTCTTGTCTGGAAAGGCAGTAAGTTCGTTCCTTAGTGATATTATTTCCTATTTCTGATCGCCCGGACAACATGAAGGAGAAGGCCATAGCTAATGTTGCTTTCGCTTGCAAGTCGACGTGCGTAGACGTCACACACAAGAAACGAGGAAGACCGCCGCTGCGAGCGGAGGAGACCTCTATGAGGCATCATGAAACCTCAGCCGACAACACAACGGCATCCGCTGGGTTACGACAGGCGACGACAACATCGCCAAGTACGACAGCGACATCATCCCAACCAAGACGGGTGCATAGCCACAGGGCAACTTCTTCTCGCGAAATACGACCGATGACGGATTTACAAACCCCGTATGAAGGGTTTGGGAATGATTCACAGAGGTGGTCGTTTCCATTTTCTCCCTCTCGAGCAAGGGGGTATGCTCCGCTCTCTCCTGTAAGACACGGGGAACGGCCATTCTCTTCAGGCGGCCTACCTCGACATATGCCGCCGGCCACTGTTACGACCGCGGGCAGTTTAGTTCGTTCACCTCCAAATATGACTCTCACGTCGCCCCCTGATACTGTTGTTGGACCGAGGAGACAGCCGTATTCATACCCCGGGCCCATACCGATACCACAAATTGCATCTCAGTCGCAGTACGAACATCCACCTGTCGGCGGCCCGCTTTCGCCGTATCCCGATAGAAACAGGGCCTCGGTGCCGACGAGTTGGCCATCGATGAACAGATCGACCTTGCCGCTACCTAGGGATCGTGGTGCAAGCTATCCCGAGTCACCAGTTAGGCTCCCACCAATCTTGCCCGCGCTCTCTAGTACGGGTCCAGGACCAAGCCCGAATGCGGGCTTTGTCCCCCGATTCAGTGACCCGTATCCGGGGCCAAGATGGTCATGGTCATCGCGGGGCAGCGACATTTTTGGGCGAGAAGACCAGAATCAGAGTCAAGGACATGTCCAGTCGCGACCGCCATCCCAAGTAGGGGCAGTGGAATCCGTATCGCCTCGTACCCAGTTGACCCAGTCACAAACGTACGACATGAGACATGCATCTGGTGATCCTCGGTCTAGACACAGTGTGGCGATTTCCCCACTGACTGTACCGATCGACCTAGGGCAGCGGCTCGCTGCCGTTACTGGCACGGGCTCTGGTAGCGGGGAACCAGCCAAGCCCGAGACTGAAGACAATGACGGGTCGAGACCCAAGAAGAGGCAAAAGATGTCCCTGGATGATATTGTGAACGATTAGTGAGATATTACTGTGCACCCTAGCCAGGGAGGGCTAATAGCTTCTCCTTTGACGGGAATTACCTGACATTCATCTTGATGGCTATCGCCTCTTCGCTACTATACGAGTATCGAGAACTCCATCGACGCCGTTTCCGGTAATATAATCTCGAATCATTACGTCACGGTCTACAACGGAATGGCTCTTTTAATTCTTACTGTCATTGATTAAGAAAAGTTGGGATTGCTCTTGCATACTTCCACGTCTGCATATTATTTACTGACTGCTGCCCTCAGCAGTTCGATAGTTCTTTTGTTCTCTTGATTATTTGTTTCTCTGCATCCGGTACGACATATTGGCAGATTGCATTGCATTGGGTTCAATGTTA
This sequence comes from Monascus ruber, assembly GCA_002976275.1. Lineage (NCBI taxonomy): Eukaryota > Fungi > Ascomycota > Eurotiomycetes > Eurotiales > Aspergillaceae > Monascus > Monascus ruber. The sequence goes on along the minus strand of PSNO01000010.1, from coordinate 890,797 downwards.
CTGCTTGCTCCTCTTCAAATGATACCCAAACGCACTCGTTCTTGGACTTTTATCTACACAACTTTCTTTTCTTTTCTTTTTCACCGTTGTATTTTCATTTTCAAAGAAGGATCTTGGACTGGACTGTGATTATTATTGGGATGGATGGAACCAGCGCAGGTACTTTATGAATTTCATTCACATTGTATTCTATTTCTTTTTTTTTTTTTTTTTTTTTTTTTTTCTGATGTTTTTATTTCCATCTGATATATGGCCAATTGCATGCATGGAGAGAAAGGGAGAGAGAAAAAAAGGAGATATTCGAACCATTGTTTCCCTGTTATTACGCGGGCTAATTACTATTTATTTAATGAGACCTAATAATGCTATAAGTACGAACTTCGAAGCAAGACTTGTGCAATAATAGAAGTATGCTAGTGCACTACATAACCTTGGGTCATATACACTGGTCTTTCTGGCCTGTGCTCCCTGGTCTTCTCGGAGCAAGAAGAATTTCGATGACAGATAGGTAAGACGAAATCTGTCTTGTCTACCTTGTTTGTGGAATATATATAAAATCCACCGGTACCATCCATTTTTGACTACATAATGATGCCATCTGCAATGAGAACAATCAACTTTGCCCATGAAATGTTGGAGTAGATTCGATATCTATGTTAGCTATTGCTAGAAATTAATACTATACTATAATCATAGAAACAACCACATCCCAAACCGCTTCACCTTAGGAGCAAAGCCCTTTTCTCCGGGACTGGGAGCAAACAGCCTGGACTTCCAGCCTTGAGAAGTCCGGTTAGCAGCATCAGCATTAACGGTATGATGACTGACGTCGAAACCAGCAAGGTTATTCTCACTCAAATCAAAACGATCTGTGACGAGATCCATCTCATTCACTCTCACGAACCGGGTCCGCTTGATCAGCTTCCAACCCAGGAACATGACGATCATAATGGGGATCTCGATGTAGTATGAGAAAAAATCAACTACCTTAAACCTGGGGCTGAAGCATGACCAGCCCTGCACGAGGATGAGGACAATGTTTAGCACGACGGCGATGATGGGACCAAACGGGTAAGTCCAGTTCTTAAAGGGCAGGAGAGATTCGAGATTCTGGGCGCGGATGGCAGCACGGAATCGGAGAGAGGCAATACCAATGCACAACCAAGAAAGTTGGTTGGAGACACCGACGATGCTGGCAATACCGTTAGGACTAGAAAGAAATAGAGAACAACTTTGGTTGAGGGTGACACCCACTTCTGTAGCCAAGACCACACCTGCCCAGCACCAATGTAACTAGCTCCAAAGCATAGTCCACTAACGGAAGATGTCGCCAGAACAGCCACCCAGGGAATCTTGAAACGATTCAACTCCCCAAAGAACCGTGGTGCGTACCCATCAACAGCCAAGGTGTACAGCAAGCGGGATCCGGCGAATAAGGCATGGTTGGCAGCGGAGATGGCGCTCGTCATGATAACGGCGTTAATGAAACTGCCCGCGATATTACTGCCGGCTTGAACAAAGACAATCGTGAAGGGACTGGTGCTGGTATCACCGGACGATAATTTTGGATAGTTGTATGGCACGTTCAGGCCAACAATAAGGATAGACAAGATGTAGAATAGAATGATCCGCCAGAAGACATTGCGGACAACACGGGGCAGGTTTTTGGCTGGATCCTTAGTCTCGCCTGCTGTGATGGCGATGGATTCAGTCCCACCACTGCGAAGATGAAAAGAGGTCAGTTCATTCTGACATATGTTAGAATTGGGCAGTTTTCGATTCGACTTACAATGCAAATGAAGCAGTGACAAAGACAGAGGCGAAGCCACCGATGCCGCCAACGAAAGGAGCATCTCCAATATGCCAGTTTTTGCCTCCAATGTACTTGTGCTCGGTATTTCCGCCGCAGTTGACTGCGATACCAAGGATGATGAAGACCTGGTCACGTTAGAAGCGGAACAGGGCAATTCTTCGTTCCTCTGAAGAAGGAGCATACCACGATCGTTGCAACTTTTAGAAGACTGAGCCAGTATTCAACCTGTAGTGGTGTTAGCAGAGAGAACAAAAGACGAGCCAACGGACAAACATGGACAGATAGACAGCCCTACCTCTCCATAACACCTCACGGACAAGATATTAAACGAAATAACAACAAAGAGGAAAATAAGACTGATCGCCCATCCGGGAAAGTTATCAGTCCAGAACTGGAGCAACAGCTGAAGCGCAATAAGATCCGACGCCGTCGACACGGCATCATTGAACCAGTAGTTCCAGGTAAGGGCGAAACCGAGAGCATCATCGACGAAGCGACTAGATGGGTGTATTAGAAGACCGGATGAATATATTGTACTCATTAAAGAGGAATGAATGAATACGCAACTCACCCTGCAAACGTACAAAAGGACCCGGCAACCGGGATGAAGGCTGCCATCTCACCCAAGGATAACATGGTCACGAATACAATACCACCGCAGATGGCATAGGAGATCAACATGGACGCCGGACCACCCTTGGAGAGGGACTTTCCTGTTCCCAGAAACAATCCAGTGCCAATGGTGCCGCCGATGGCAATCATCTGGACCTGACGAGCGGAGAGATTGCGCGCGAGCTTGTCGGTAGAGACATGGAGGGCATCATCGTCGATGTCTGTACTATTCTGGACTTCTGACAGGGTGGAGAATTTATTGGAGAGATCACCATTGCGGACATGGGATGATATCTGGTACTGCTTCTCGATGTCGTCGAAGGCCATGTTGGGCTGTTCAAGCAGTTTCGAAGGGTATACTGCAGACGACTACCCTATTGGGAAATCGCCTGATCGAGGTTAGCGGTAAGAAAGAAACCAGGGTGTTCGCGAGTAATATTGACGTAGACGGATGGTATTGAAACCGAGGGCGTTATAGAGGGTGCTTAGGGTTCAAACGTTCCGCGCACGCACACACATTCTGCTTATATTCCTTCCAGTATTGTTCTCGAAGCATCCCAGCAGAAGCACGGCCAGCTCTTAAATACCAGCACCATCGCCCTGGCAGGTAGTATTTCGCAGTTGCAACCCTCCACGGCAAAATCCTGCGCTGCAGCAGCTCTTCCAATTGACGCGGCGCTGCTGATTATTATCGTGTAACAAGAAGCTTTTAGCCGATGACGTGCTCGCGGTCAGGGCTAGTTTCTCCTGAAGAACTCCATAGTGCTATATTGATAATAGGCAATAAATAAGTAATAGCCTGATGTAACGCAGTCGTATGTTGAGGCATGCAATCCGTATAACTCCATATACAATGAGAAGACATCACAGTAGGGACATATCCAAACGACGACACAGTACAATCTATCCCAGCAGCCCACTCGCAAGCGCCTCCAGATCCTCCAACGTCTCGATCGGATTCGATCCCATATCGCCCTGCGTCTTGCTTTTCTTCTTCGGACGTCGTTCCTCGTCCGCATCGGCAAAGGACACGGCAAGTTTCTTCTTGCTTGGACGTGGAGCATCCTCCTCTGACCGCGACGGTGAAAAGCCATCGTCCAATGCGCCTCCATCCTCCTCGTACGGAGCCAGCTGTACTCCACGTTCCTCGCCATCCTCCGCAAGCTCCCTCTCGCGTTCGCGTGCCTTGCGCTTCTCCTTCTTCTCTCGGCGTTTCTGTTTGGCAAGTTCCTTGTCTTCCAAGTCCGCTTGCCGCGTGCGTTCCGCCTCCTGGGCCAGGAACTTGGCTCGCTGCTCGTCCACGTCGCCGCGAGCCTTGAATACCTCTTCGTCCTCCATTTCGTACACCTCGTGTGGGTTTCCTTCTTCGTCGTAGACGAGCTTCTTGCCTTTGCCTTTGTATTTGAGTAATTTCTTCTTCGACTTGAGCAGCTTCTCCCGCCGTTTCGAGTCGATTACCAGGGTTTCATTGCCGTCCAGTTGTACCTTCTTTATATTTCCGTCTTTCTTCTCCGCGCTATCATCCTTGTCACCACCATCGTCATAGCCATCCTCCTCATCCGACGAGGATCCTGTCCCCATATCCAGGTCTTTGTCACCTGCCTCGAAACGACGTTTGACGGAGAGGAAGTCGTCCTCGTCAGCATCGTCTGTAGCACCATTAGTGCCCTGAGCAACCATCGTTCCATCATCGTTGATGAGTTTCGAGTAGTGATCGGCCAACACATCCTGATTCCGTCTCTCGAACATTCGGTCGTACTTCGTCCGCACCTCCCCATCCTTCTTCCCCTTCGTCTTTCCATCCTTCTCGTCATCGAACTCGTCATCGCTGGTCAGGCGAGACAGCGCTCTAGGGGCATTCTTGCGCTCCTTCGTATCGTCACCTTTGATGAACTTGATACGAGGTGCACCCGGTAAACCCAAACTTGCTGCGAAGTCTTCTAGCGGCAGCGATTTCAGATTGAACACCTCCTTATCCTTCTGCACGTAGATAGACTTGACGTAGGAAATAAAGGCCTTCTGCCCAAGGTATTTCAACTCGGGATCCTTAAAGCACATGTTCTGCAACTGGTGCTTGATGCTCTGCTGTTTGTTGGCCTTGATGTTGATCTTCTCGATCGGTACTTTTTTCTGCTCCAGGCGCTTCAGCATGCCTTGTTCCTCACTAGGATCGAGGAACAAAACCGCTCGGCCATCCCGTTCATAACGTGCGGTCCGCCCAACTCGATGGATATACGTGTCCGCGTCCTCTGGGCAATCCAACTGGATGACCCAGTCGACGGCAGGGAAGTCCAAGCCACGGGCAGCGACATCGGTGGAAAAAAGGACCGCGTGCTTGGCTTGGGAGAATCGGGTCGTGATGTCGAGTCGGCCTCCCTGCTTCTGCCTGCCGTGCAGATGCATCAGAGGAATACCGGGCTGGAGATGCCGGAAGGACTCGTAGATAAACCGCACTTGTTTCCCAGAAGACACAAATACCACCGTCTTGGCCTTGAGGTTACTTCGGATAAAACTCCACAGTACGTCAAGCTTCTGTGGGAGTAGAGTGACGACGTAGTGCTGTTGAAGGGTCGAGGGGGTTGCCGAAGATGCAGCCTCATGCACCGCAACGTATTCGGGGTCCTGGAGACTGAGACGCGCCAGATCGGACACCTTCTTCGTCTGAGTCGCGCTGAAGAGCATCGTCTGCCGCTCCTTGGGAAGATGGTCGATGATGGCGTCCACGGTGCGCTGAAATCCCATGTCCATGATGCGATCCGCCTCGTCTAGCACCAACATCTGCAAGTTGTATGTGTCGAATGCTGCTGTCTGATCCAGATGCTGTAGCATGCGACCGGGCGTACAAACCAAGATATTCATCCGTCCCAACCGCTCCTGCTCCTCCCGCAGACTCTTTCCGCCGATAACGAGACCAGCGGAGAAGGCATGGTACCGGCCTACTTTCCGCAGGACTTCAAAAATCTGGATGGCGAGTTCACGGGTCGGGGAGAGGATCAGAGCGCCAAGTCCGTCATACTCGGTCCATCGCTTGCGATATAGGTTCTCGAGAACGGGAATGAGGAAGCCTAGCGTCTTACCGCTGCCGGTCTTGGCGGCTCCAAGGATATCTCTACCCTTAAGGGCATGAGGAATGGCGCGGGATTGGATGTCAGTCAGGGTCTTGTAGTGAGATGCAGAGAGTCCCGATGCGGTAGGTTCCGACAAAGGCAGATCGGAGAAAGACTCGAAAGTGTCTTTGAGGTTGAGTTCATCAACCTTCTGCGCGAGAGTAGACAGGTCCTCCTGCTCCCGTTTCCGTTTCAGCGTCCTGCCCCGCTCAACTGAATGCCTGGAGGATTTGCCATTACGACGAGCATGCGTCACAGCCATTGTCAGCCTGATGGACTGAAGATGAGCTTGGTTCTATTGTCGTGTGGTCGAGATAGCTGTCGTTCTCATCGAAGATTGAAGAATTCTTGCCGGAGCAAATTATTCTGCCGGGCGGCGGGACTGCAACTTTTCTGCTGAATCAGCACCACGATAAGCTAAATCTAAATAGTAACTAGTTATCGCTGCGGACGGCCTTCTCCTCGTAGCTGCTCTCCAGAGTCCACACAGGGACAATACTGGCCGCCTGTGCTCAACATGGCTGACGATGACCAGGATATTTTGGACTCGCTGGAGAAGGAAGCCTCCGAGTTTAAAAAGGTATGTATGTCACTGACCATACTTTGTCCCGGGTGGTTCAACTGACTCTCTTGAAGGATGCCGAAATCGATCGCATTCGCAAGGCTTTCCCGCTAGATGCGTGAGTCTACCGATATCCTGGCCCACGGATCTCCACAACTACTACTCCATGTGGTCTACACGATGAATCTACGGACACTAACATGTTCGTCTTAAATGGCAATAGGTACGCGGTCCTCGATCTCCAACCAGGTGTCCCAGAGTCGGATATCAAGATGCAGTACCGCAAGAAGTCGCTCCTAATCCATCCAGACAAGACCAAAAATCCTGCAGCTCCCGATGCCTTCGACCGGCTGAGCAAAGCGCACTTGACGCTCATGGATGAGAAAGCGCGGACCCGGTTAGATGAGAACATCGCGGACGCGCGACGGCTCCTGATCCGAGAACACAAGTACACTCTCGACTCACCGGAGCTCAAGACGGAAGACTTCAAGAAGGAGTGGCGACAGAAGACGGTGCAGGTGTTGCTGGAAGACGAGGCACGGCGACGGCGACAAATGAAAGCACAGCTGCAGGAGGAAGGGCGAGAGATGCGCAAAGAAGAGGAGGAGATCGAGGCGCGCAAACGGAAGCGGGAGCAGCAGGAAGCCTGGGAGGCGACACGAGATGAACGGATTGGGAGCTGGCGGGATTGGCAGAAGAAGAAGGGGGGAGAAGCAGACCGGAAGAAGAAGAAGAAGATGAAGGTGCTGGGCTAGCAGCCTGGGATATCGTGCTGTATTCTGCGATACTGTTCTTCCTTTTTTTTTTTTTCTTGGGCGTTTCGCGGGATACGGTGTACTTTTTACTTTACCGACAAATTGAATAGGACAGTCCTGGTGCTGGGCAAGACTATCGCTGACTCATGCGTAGAAAGCTCCAGCCTTCTCTTCTCTGAACTTTGAAGCCATCCAGGTGCGGGGATGCCGCGGGGCGTTTCGGTTCTTCTGGAATTATCCAAATCCAAATGTCATCGTGGCCTTCTCTAACGGAGACGACGCCGCTCGCAATCCAGAAGCCCTGTTATTATTAATAAATTTCGGGAAGTGATTGGAGTATTCTTCTTATTCTTCTCTGTGCAGAGTATTATTGTCCAAGAATATCCATCTATCTGTCTATGATCCGTGGTCAACGCTGATAACGGCATCTTTCTCACACCCGGTGAAAGCACATCGAAGAAATACATCTCTAGCGTCAACACAACAAATTTACAGCCCTGTCGATAACCTGCTCAGGGCAATGGCAGAGACGCCCCAGTCTCTCTCCATCTCCAACACGGCAAATGGCCACGTTCCAATGACTCCCCCACATCAGTCCGCGCCGTTCCCCGCAACCACAGCATCTGCATCACCACCACCATCACAGTCAGTCCCGAACGCACCGGGCAACAGTGAAACCAGAGAAGATGGAGATCTGGCCTCCGTAATTGCCAGCGTCCACCGTCGAGTCTACTCCTTTCTCTCCGAATCCCACCCTCCCGACTCTCTCCTCGCCGCCGTCCAGCGTCAGACCCGGACATCTCTTGATATCGTCAAGGATGCTCTAGCCCGCTATCGCCTCTCGGAGCTCTCTCTATCTTACAATGGCGGAAAGGATTGCCTGGTGCTTCTCATTATTTTCCTGGCCGGGTTACACGAGCACTACTCCTCCCGGGATCCCGGTCCCCAGAAGGCCAGTGGGAATCGTCTTCTTCCAATTTCCACCATTCCTGCCATATACGCCCTCCCACCCGACCCGTTTCCCGACGTCGAGGAGTTCGTCCAGTCGTCCTCCCGTATGTATCATCTCTCCGTGACCAAATACACCACCAATCCCCCCTGCGCCACCATCCGCTCGTGCTTTGAGAGCTACCTGTCCTTGAATCCCGGCATTCGGGCTATCTTCGTCGGCACACGACGCACTGATCCGCACGGCGAGAAGTTGACGCATTTCGACCAGACGGATCACGGGTGGCCCAATTTCATGCGCATTCACCCGGTCATCGACTGGCATTATGCTGAGATCTGGGCGTTTATCCGCCATCTGCGCTTCGAGTACTGTCGTCTCTACGACCAGGGCTATACAAGCCTTGGTGGAAAGACCGATACGCATCCCAATCCCAGGTTGCGTTTTGATGACGGGAACGCCAATCAGCAAGGCCTCGAGGCCAATGGCCACCATTACCGACCGGCCTACGAGCTAACGGAAGATGTAGAAGAGCGCTTAGGACGTAACTGATCACCAGCGCGGGCAGCCACTGTCTTGCATACTTGGAGGCCTTCATCCATAGAATTCTCCTCATCCACATCGCTTTTGATATATCTGTTGTGCGTCTTGTCACCCCATTTTCCTCGGAGCAGGCGCTTCTTTCATAAATGCAAACGCATGCGCACACTGGCAGCCATTTCTTAACTGCCACCAGGTTTGATTTAGACATATATTCTATTAGACTAATGGCTATTTTTGGAACATGTCGGGGTCCCTTCAACAAATGCAACACAATCTTGGATAGATGTAGAAGAATACTTTTGAACTGCGTAGAAATCCTGGTACCTTGAACCCGATAAAACTCCTGGTCAATAGGACCATAAAACTCACTCGGTAAACATGTAATAACAAGTAGCATGATCCATACCCGAAAGTCAAAATCGAAAAAGACAATTAACTTTTTTCCTTTTCCCGACATACTTCGCGTTATACATCCCGTGGATCATAAATCATATATCGAAAGACTCAGTGCTGTTCGTTCATGCTGTCTCTTTAGAGTATATGAATTTATCGAGTCGTAATTGTTGAGAATGGGTTAATGGCAACACAATGTGGCCTGCTCAGTAACATAAATATTGAATAGTGAATTCTGGTCGAAGCCAAGAGAAGTTTCAAATCGACGACCTCGGAGTACCGATGACTACCTCTCTCCGGGAAGAGATAGGAGACAAGGATCCGGCCTTGATATTTTCCTTTCGGGGGCTAGATGCAACGGATTTGGAATCTCCGCAAGGGGAACCGGGAACAACTGTCTTCGAGGATTCTGCAGAGATGGTCTCGGCCATGGAGCTGCGGTTTGCGGAAGAGATGCGACCACGGTAGACAGGGGTATTTTCAAGGGTCGCGAGACTAGTACGAGACGACCAAGCATTGAGGCGGGTGCTCATCGGGTTCTTCACAATGACGCCGCTGCTTCCGTTGTTAGCGCAACCTATCGTTCCATATATCAGAATCTCTCCTATACATACGACGGGGAGATTGACGTCGCTGGAGTCCAAGTGGAACCCACTCCCATTGGAGAGGTATAGCTAACCTGCGAATTAGGACTGAGATGGGATGCCGTCTGCTGAAGACGGTGCAGTGAAGGGGATGGAGTAGTCCCTTGCACTACCTCAACAGAGAAATTGTACTCCCCTGCGCGATACGCACGGCGCTCATTGCTTTGCTGCTTCAGAATCTTTTGAGCCTTCGTATCCGCGAAGCGGAGTAGCAGCTTCACTCCATCCTTTCCAACAACGTTATGGAACTCAGAGAGCACCTTTTCTGCGACTTCGCGAGTCTCAAAACTACACGCAATGTTAAGAGTTGCAGCAACCAATTACAGGCCAGCGATGGTCTACTCACCGGGCAAAACCCACTTCCTTACTCACGCCAGTCTTTTCGTCTCGACTAATCTTCTCCGAAACGACTCGGTATGGTTCAAAGTGGCGGCGTAGATCCTTTCGCCATTGTTAGCTAAGAACTTGAGGTATTACAGGTGACTGAAAGAGTGGGGGCTTCAGTTACCGCCTCAGTCCAGTCGATTGGGACATTGGTGCAATAGATGTTTGTTGAGGTCCTATCTTCGAGGTCCTTAAGACGGGAATTACGAGACTTCTGTGTCTTCGTTAGTGAAAACGTATCGACACCTTAGGTCTGCAATCACATACCTGGGCAAAACTGGCTTGATACCCAAGATAGAAGAAGCCCCGTATGCAATTCTCGCAGGACTCAAAGTTGAAATACTGAACGAATCCAAATCTGGCAACACGAATCAGAGACAGTGCGAAGAGATGGCGGCGAAGGCTACATACCCTTTGCACAAGCCCGTGTCTAAGTCCACAATGGCCTTGCAGCGGTCAATTTTTCCGAAACGAGACGCATAAGAATGCAGTGTCTCATCTGTGGTTTCGGGAAGAAAGCCACGGATGTAAACATTGGTGATTCCTTCACGGTTCTCAAGACATTTGGCGAGGGTCAGCTCTGACGGGTTGGTCCACATTGCAGGCACAGCACGAGGAATCGGAGGATCCTGCTGCGTTAATGCCTCAAGGTCCTGAAGGATATACCCGTTGGATGTCTTCATCATCTGAAGAGGAAGACATGGCTGTGATAGCTGCGGTGGGATGGCGTTGTAAGCGTAACCCGAGTATGTAGAGTTATCCATGGTAGGGGGAGTAGGGATGTACTCCATTGAGCTGCCGGACTCAGCCGCCGAAGATCCAGCTCCTTTATGGTCCTCGGCAGAAACCCAGGGGCTTCTCCTTTGACCGGAGAAATCCTGCATGTCATAGTTCACAAGGTATGGCCAGGTGTAACCTTGCACAGCTCCTGGGACCATGGAGCAACCTGGATTGAGGCTGGGATAAACGGTGGGTAGGTATGGAATCTGACCCACCTGATCTTGACTCGGAACTGCAAATGGAGAAACAGGTGGCATACCACCGAAAATGGAGCCATTGGGAAGGAGGACAACTTGGCCATTGTAAGGAGGACGATGAGCCGCCGACATGTCTACATTCGGAGGCATTGCAACCGGCACGTTCCCCTTCAGGGTGCCGTACTTGGATAGACCACGCTGATTTTGAATATTCAAATTACCAAAGAGGTTGGACAAAGCCGGAGCTTGTCCATCGCGGTTGCCAGCCGCTGCGGCCGGCGGATAGTTGGCCACGTAGGGAGGCCGAGCATCTTGTTGATACTGCCCAGGCTGGATATGCGGAGCCTGGGCAGCGTCAACAGACGAAGCATTCGTTTGGTTCTGGTTATGCATGAGGGCGGTCCTGAAGAGAAAATCTAGTCTGGCACTATTAGCAAAACCTTAGTCTGATATGGAGCGTACAAGCTTGTTGAACAAGGGGATTGATCCATACCGCGCGATTTTGAACGGAGTAAAGTATTTCAGAACAGAGAAGGGAAAAAAAAAAAAAAAAGAAAGAAAGAAAAGGACCTGAATGGGAATCTGCAGACAAAGCAACACGCAGATGATCAGCTAGCAATATTCCGAAGAGAACAATGTCAATGGGGTCACATACAAGATCAAGCGGACGAGATAGAAGACTCACGGGAAGACAAGATGGACTGAACTACCGTAAAACCTGGACAAGTGATACTAGCTATGGGACGAGCGAATGGAAGCAAACGAGAGATTGGCTTGGAGAGCAACGAGGTAAATAGAAGCAAGGGAATGCTAGAAACGGATGAGCTACTAGCAAGGATGAGACTCGATGAAACTGTGGAATAGACTGGACGAACGGGGATGAAAGGCAAGAAATAGGATGAGAGGGGGAAAAGAAAGAGGAGAGGGGGAAGAGGAAGAAGAGAGACTGGGAGGGGGGCAGAAGAGGAGAGAGAGCGAGGCAGGAGCACGCTGGTTTGATGTCCTCCTTTCCCTATTTGGCAGGAGGCCCGCCGAGTATGATTGACGAGGGAAAGCGACAGACTGCTCCATTCAGAAGGCATGAATACCCAAGTGGAAAGAAAAAGTTGTCAGTTCGCCTGAAAATCCGGAACTTATGTATGTCTATGTATGTACTCATATGGCGTGTATAGATGTAATCATCCTACAGGCCCCTAATTACATCTGTCGCCATCTCTCACAAGACACGACGACATTCAGATGACCCTTAAAATACAAAGTGCAAGACAAACCATAATCGCCATGAAACAAAAATGTCAGCCTGCAGGGGTATGCACGTGCTATACGTAAGTATAAAGAACCAAGTCATGATAAGACGCCATATCAATACTCCCATATTGGGCCGCCAAGCTCAAACAAAAACAAAGCTGAAATGGGAAAAGATGTAATAGATAAGAATGAACGAAAAGATGGTAATGAGTGCCACCTGGAGAAGACAATGAGCGCTATCTCCCTGGCGACGTCGGATTGCTCATCGGTCCCTGGAGGTATTCCGGCGGCACCTTTGGCATCCGTGGCGATGTGATCCCTTGAAGAAAAGCTCGCTGTTGGCTTCGTAGGGCCTCACGCTGCCGCTCTTTGTCACGGCTATTCGCCGAACTGCCCGTCAGCCGTCTCATGCCGCTCCTGATCATAGATTCCAGAGATGAAGAACCCTCCGTTGCGTTTCGCAGTTTACCGGTGGAGCGGGTTAAGGGAGGTTTATGTGCAGGACCGCGCGCTTCGAAATCAGAAGACCCATCCTCTACCTCATCATCCGATAAAAACGCGGATTCGTTAAAGCCAGTGGACGGGATCGGGTGTGATGGATTGGATGGTGTTGCTGCAAATAAGTTGTTGGCAGGAGAAGTGACAGAGCGAATATGTAGAGAAGGTCGCAATGTCTGACCTGAGACTGGTTGCCCAGTAGACGTAGCTGGAGGCGAAGCTCCGCCCGCATTGTCAAGACGAATATTCGCAGGGCGTGATTCTGCGAGTCCGTTGTGGAAAGAGGATGTAGAGGCGGCCCGAGCCAGCGATTTCCGTAGGATCGGCGCCGTCTGTTGGTCATAAAGATTCGCGTTGGTGTCAGCATAGTTACCAGTAAAGCCCTGCGACGTGGAACCGGAGACCGGATGAAGCACGGGATCCAACTTGTCAGTTTCTTCAAAGAAGTCGTCTAAGCTGTCCAACTTCTGCAAGATATCCCCGATATTGCCGTCTGTTTGTGTGTCCACAGATTTCATAGTATCAGCCCGTACGGGGGAGAAGACGTCATTATACTCGTCTGCGTGGAATTCAACGTCCGGATTCGCTGTCTCCTGTGCTTCCCTGCCATCAACCTCTGCACACATATAGAAGACAGCGTGGACATTAGCCCGCGTGACAGAAGACTGTGCAGCGGGCATCGGGACCGACCATCCAGTAGGCTCTGGTATCCCGTACAGGCTTTGAATACGTTCGTATTCCTTACGTATGGCCCGCGATGCCGACGACGATGCCATGCTCATTCGGATGTGGTGACGCTCCATGGGATTACCAGACACGATCATAATATGGTCCATGACTTCCAAAGCATGTGGGCAAAGATCCGTTTGCAATAGTCTTAGCAGAGGAGATATAAGGTCTGGTCCATGACAGGTAACTTCACTTCGCTTCATGTCCATCAATGGGATCAAGACGCAGAGGATCTTCATGATCTTGATACGGAACCAATCGATCGTATTAGTCAGTAGTCCCATCAGGAAGATAAGGCTCTGCACATCTTGATGAGGAAAGAAGTAGGTTTGTATCTCTGTGATGATGTGACCCAAGAAATCATCTTCCGACTTATACTGTCCATTTGCGAAACCGAGCAAAGAAGCTGCAAGACATGGGCACCTCTGTGCGTCCGCCACACGAGCAAGCAAAGTAGCCCGGGCGACAGAATGGCAATCATCAAAACTCTGATCGAAGAAATGTAAGAAATGGGGCAGGTTTGCCAGGACGGCAAACAGCATGCGGTTGCCATCCCCGATAAGCTTATTGTTTGGCAGTGTAGTGAGACGGTGTAGGACATGTAGCGTTCGCTCCAGTGACTTGGAGCTTTTCAACCCCTTGTAAATTAAGTTTTGTACGCCATCAAAACTCCCCTCCCACTTGGGTGGTTTGCCTTCAAGGAGCTGCGAAGCTACCATGGGATCACTCAAATCAATAATATCCAGAAACTTCTCTAACATGCCAATACTCTCGATGAATTCGGTCTCATGGATAGTGTTCAAACAGGCGCAAGTTGTCCAAAAGAGCTGAGGGTAGCGCAACAGGTCGGCAGGAGCCAGAGAGCCAATAATTATTTTTAATGTGGTAAGGATTTCCAAAGAGAAAGTTTTATAATCAGTCTCCTCGTCGGCGATGGTGTTGGACAGCCGAGCGAGCATGTCTGCGAGCATTCTCGAGTCCAAGGATGTCGAGATGCAGCGGAATATCTGGAATGAGCGGCACGCAATGTGTCGTACCGGGCAAGAAGTTGCCCAGTTCAGAGCCTCTTTTGCCCAAAGGCCGTTTATACCTTCATAGGCAAGGCCGAAGAACTTGATAACATCCAGGGTCACCGTGGACATGGATAAGGGTACTCGCCTGTCCCCATCAGCCTCCCCCTTGCCATTGCTGTCCTCATAGGACCAGACCACTTTCGAATCACTCTTACGAATGGACTCGACAAAATCCTCAATGGCTTGACGGGTTCCACCTGGTGCATCGTCGTCAATCCGGGCGGCCACCAGTTCGTGGATAAGATGAACAAGCATTTCCCGGGCCTGTTCCTGTACGGTAAGCACGTAATGGTCCCAGAGACTGAGAACGACATGGAGTAGCTTGACAACGTCATTCACAGAAAGTGTCACGGGAGCCACCATGAGATCTACGAGAAAAATGAGGGCGAGCTGTCCGAGAGATAGGCCGGCCTGTACGCGGTCAGAGAAAGACAGTCCCAATAGCCCCGAGAAAATGCGTACTCACCTGTTTATTACCAACCAGTAGCACAGTACTCAGATCAGCCACGTACGGAAGGCTTTTCACATCGGGAGGGGGTGGGGTAATGTCTTTCTTTTCTTGTACCATGTGCTTAGGAACAACTTGCATCAAAAGGAATTCAATAACCTTGGATCCCGCTGGTGTCCCAGAAAGGAACACAACAATTTGCTTGGCATGTTCAACGAAATTTTGGTCTTTGCGCTCGAGGCATAGACTGATTATGAAATCGAGAACCAGCTGCACATTACCCCCATGCGGGCCTGTAGCCAGAGCCTGCCAAAGGGCCTGAACTTCATTCGAAAGGATGGTGCTGCATTGTATTGTGATCTCCAAAAGGTTTGCTAGAAGCATATACGACTTGGCAGTAGGTCCGCCACTAGGATCCACCTGCAATTCCATCGTCTGGACCCAAGGCAAAATGGCCGCAACCATGTTCCGTTGGCTATCAGGACCAAGGCTCTTGAAATGCAAGGCAAACTCGGAGAAGATAGTAAAAGCAAAATCGGAATGTTGTTTTGCCAGTCGCTTCGAAGTCTCGAACTGTGCTAGTTTGTAAACGGCCGTCGTTTTATCAGATATACTGATATCGAAATCTTGGAGTCTGGAACTCTTCTGCTGACGCTCTTCCAGGATCCGGAGAAGTCTGGCGGATTTCATCCGTATCTCGCGTTTCTGGTTACCCAGCGTGACTAGGACCGCTCCCAAGATCCGCCAAAAGGCAAGCGGATAGTCAGTATGCTCTACAAGCACTTGAGTTACCACATCAAAGTAACTCTCCAAAGCCTTCGGTCTTTCCATAACATAGCAGACCTCAATGGAGTGCTCCAGTAAGTATGGGTGTTCCTTGTTATGGATGATGAGGTTCCTCAGGGCTCGCCTGCCAATGGCATGCCACTTATCACTGACGGTGCTGAAAATAGTATCAATCCACGACAGCATTCGTCCAATGTCGAACTGTAGTATGGAACCACCTTCAGTTGTGATACTAATAGGTCCCGCCTGTAGCAATTATCAGCAAACACAGGCCAATAGCCAAATAATAATAATGATAACAAAGGAAGAGGAGAGGAAGGGAAAGAGAGGCGTTCAATTTTCAGGACAGGACTTACGCAAAGAGAAGCCATCGCACTCAAAGCAGCCGCTCGCAGGTTTTTCTTTTCAATTTCTGTAGCAGCAGCGGTAATTCTTACATGCCCGGTCTCATGGGCATGCGCGATAGCGAATTTTCGCATTTTGTCCTCCCGTTGAGTAATTTGCTCTTGGTTGGGTGAGTACCCACACCAATCCTCCATGAGCGAGAAGGCCGATTTTCGGGATTCAAATGGCATCCAACGAGAAGGGTCCTTGGTGCGATTTATGCCCTCAAAGAGTTCTTCCATCAGTCCGCAGTAATGGAAACGCAGCCGTTGAAACTCCCAGTCATTCTGAACTTGGGCATCGCTCAAGAAAATCCGTAGATCCCTGGTGTAGGTGATAAGATTATTTACGATCCAGTCATCATTGTAAACGTCTGCTTCATGCAAGAAGTGCGAGGTTAATTTATACACGTGTGTAACTTCAGTCCGCAACCTGTCCGTTTTTCGATTTCGTCGTGGGCTGCTTGGGGTTCGGGAATGTGTACCCATTCGGACCTTGGCCTCCTCGTTGCATGTCGTAACCGCATACTGCAGAGATTCGAGCAAGGTGCGATAGAGATTCTTGTTGATGGATCCCAGGGCAATGACGATGGCATTGCGGATGGAATCTCGCTCAGCTGATAACAGTGGGATGACGAAGGCAAAGAGGCTTCTCGCAGAGCTGATCTTGTTCTGCGATTGTTGGGCGCCCCTGGAAACTTTCCGTGAATGTTGAGCATTTGCAAGTTGGCTTTGCGACTGTGCGCCAACGGTAGTTACGGTGGTACATGCCATAATAAGATAGAGTTTCCATTGTTCAATCAGAATCTCTGCCGTCATATTGCTCCTTCCGGCAATACGGGCCTGAATGCCATCGACAGGGTGATACTGGTCGGGTGGGGGACTTTCGGCAAGTGCAGTAATAGTCTTGTGCATTTGGACAAGCCGCGTGCAGACAATCTCTCTCCCCAAAGTTACTGCAAAGGGGCAGGTCTCAAAGCTGATTCGAATGATATTCGGGAAGACTTTGGACCACAAAGTCGAATCGTAGGAAACCTCGCTGCTGCAGATTTCTATAAGTGTATTCTGTGCTGCGCTCTTCCGCTTGCCTTTTTGAATCCGGCTCCTTTCTGCTACAGTGAGTTGCCCGTCGTCCACGTCGAGGATATGTTGGGAATCACCCTCTAGAATCCGGATAATTCTCGTGTTGTCTTTGCCAAGAGCACTGTCAAATTCGGTGATGAGGCGGAGAACTGTGATAGCGAAAGCACGGACCCTTCTGGATTGTGAGCACAGGAAAAACAGGCCATGGGACTCAATCTCTTCTACATGTGCAAGGACGCTGGAAAGGTCAAGCTGTAGGGCTCGATTGTTAGGGCCCGTCTTATCGCCCGATTCTGCGGCTGCATCTTTCATTTTCTGCTTTATTTCGTCTATCCAGATGCGCAGCAACTCGACATATAGTCTCAGGGTAGACTCGATGTGACCAGGCCCGAGCATACCCTCGTCGGACATAGTTGAATATCGTACGTCAAAGTTAAATATGAACCTCGCAAAGCCGATGGTGACTTGCTGCGCATGTAATTGCCGTGCGATAGCCTTTAGAGACTCTGCAGAGGAGATGGCTATATTTGATTGAAGATGAGCTGTCCCAGTACAGAGGAGATTGATCAAGGAATTAAAAGGGATGTGGTCTGACAGGCACCGTGGGAGAGCCTGCACTGCAACGTGAAGGAGATCATAGAAACCTTGTTTTTGATCTAGCGCATTTGGATGCTCGTCGCGCCTGCCGAAGCTAAATGCTTCAGAGATGGGGGTTTTGGGGGTTGATCCGCTAAATTTCTCATCCAAAGCTGCCTGGCCGCCGAAGGCGTTATCGCAGAGCAGCGTTATCTTGCCCAGAATCTCACAGAAGCGGACATAGAACCCTCGAGCGATGTCATCCAACTTCGAAGTGTTGACAGGTCGCGACTGCGAATCGATGCGGATATCTGAAGTGCTGGATACACGGGGCTCCGAGAGCAGCTGAGGACGATGGAGGTGGGCGGTAGTTGGCGTCACCGCGAACGGGTTGGGAAGAGCCCCGGTAGGGAAAGGAGGACACAGCTGGTCAGTGGTTTCGAGATCTGTCATGATGGCTAGAAAGGCACGAATGCCAACGACCATCTTCTCCGGTTCCATTTGTTCAATTTTCAGATCCTTCCCAGAGAGAAAGAGATCCGAGTTTATCAAGGGAAAAATGATATTACGGAAACATGTGGCGGGATGCTTGAACGCGACCATTCGTATCAACTGGATCAAGGGCTCTGACACAGCGGGCTCCGTACTCAGGTAAGTCTTCTTTCCGGGAGGGACTGCGATCTTGATCACCTCTTCAATCTTTCGAAGCGCAACCGTAGGGGGTTCTGAGTAACGGAAAAAGTACGTCCATACTAGCCGGCATATGGCCCGAAGTGCAGGTCCTCTGGTGGGGCGGTCCCTCAACTTGGCCGGGAGACTATAAATGACCGAAAGCCATTGGGATATGAAAGTCTCCTTTGAGGATACACATAAGAGCAAAACATGTAGCGGAAAGCCCGCGATCCAGTGACGGGGTTTGGTCAGCATCTGTGCCAGCCGAGGCTGCACTAAATCCAGGAATTCCTTCCACTTAGGAGTAGACAGGTCACAATTCGTATTGGCGGCAACTGGGAGGAGTAACTTCTCAAAGATGTAACAATACGCCTGCTTGACCTGCTGGCCATGAGCATTGGCAAACAACCGGGCTAAGGAGCGCATGAAATCACAGGAATTACTCCACACTTCAGGAGATATCCCGATCGAAATATGCCTCATGCCCAAGATAAGCAACTCCGCTTTCGATTCGGTATCTTTGGATAGACCACGATTTGTTTCATCCTTTTGATATTGATTAAGCTCCGCGATGAAACGGCCGGTAACGCTCGTAAAGCTTATGGCGCTCATAATACCCAGAAGTTGGCTGTAGATTCTCCAATTGGCCATTCTCAGTGGAGACGTTGCGATCTGATCCGGATCCACGGTCCTTATTTGACTGAACACAATGTCTTCCAAACGCTCCGCCAGGTCGGGGGTTATGGAGGCCAGGTTGCTCTGATTGAAGATTTCTATAAGAATCCTGCATACGAGATAGACGGAGACAGTTGCGCGCCTCTCCGCCAGAACGGCGCCTCCATGTTTAGAAAGTAGTGTGTTAGGAGCCTGCCCTGATTCTGAATTGGCAGTAATCCCGCCGTTGGCTGTGTTGGGCGGCTTCGCCTGGGAAAGAAAATAATGAGTTAGCCACAGGACACTCAGAATTCCTAGACAAGGAGAGGGAGACATGTATCATACCTGATTCACAGTCTGCCTAGCCAGGATGGCCGCGTCACCCTTCTCCTTTCGCCATAGCATAATGGTGTCGATTAAGGGCTTCGGTTTCTGCCGTGCAATATGTCCGAGAGCCGATATTAACTGGTCAAATTTTGGATCTGCTCCAGGGCCGCACACCTCTTCCACCGGAGCCTCGGACTCTCCGAGCTTTAGGATAGCCTGGTCCATTTTGGTGTCGGCCTGTCCGACGAACTTGGCAACCTTCAGCATCCAAACTCAACTGAAAAGAAGGGATGTAACGAGGGTCCTTACTGCATTGAAAAGATGATGCAGGGCATATTCACCCACGGACTTTGTATCTGCGTGGTGATGCTTCGAGTGCGAGCGACTGTGGGAGTGCTCCCTCCGCAGCTTCCCGCTGGAATTTATTCGTCTGTGCAGAGGATTCGTAGAAACTCCAGTGGGAGCTTTATCAACGTCCTGGTCTTCAATGGTCCTGAGCGTCCCGTGCATAGCGTGAACTGTCCCGGCAGTTGCAGGGTTCTGGTGGTAATTCTGGTGGCCATCCGACAGCCCCAGTCTCCCAACGCCAACAACAGTATCCGATTCAAAGCTAGCGGCGCGGCCAACGGATGCAATTAGTTCCGGGCTTAGAGGAGTCGATGTTGTAGAAGAGGCCGCGAAGCTCGGGTTCCGAGAGTGTTGAATGCCATGTACGATAGAGGTTTGTCGGTGATGGCCGTATGAGTTTGAGGGGCGTCTCTCCAAAACCACATCATGCGTTGCGGGCCGAGTAGTAGATGTATCTGGACTTCTGGAATGAGACGGGCCGCGACGGGGGTGCTGAAACTGAAGTGTAGACGAAGGCAGCGGGGGGGGATCGGCGCCTCTGCCTCTCACAGTGGAAGTATCCCGGTTGTAAACAGCGACTGTGGGAGCAAACCGATCGGGCACAGAGGAGAGTTGCTGATGCGACGGGGCGTTCGATTCATCAGGAGCAAGGGACATGGTTGCTGGCTGGACGGGGCCAGCTTTGACCGTTGGATGAGATGCCACTGCATGAGCGCTAAGGCATTAGACAGGTCCATGTGAAATATTTTTAAATAATTCTTAATTTGCAATTCTTTAAAACTTATTTCCTGGCTCCCCCCCTTTTTCTTTTCTTTTCTTTTTTTTTTTTTTTTTTAAAAAAAAAATTGCTGAGTCTGACTGAGATGCCTAATGTATAATGGGAGGAGAGGAAGCTTCTGACTAGCATAACCATGAACCCCCGGAGAGACAGAGGCGTCTATTGGATAGATGAAATAGATCAATGCGACTGACTTACTGATACCAAAATAATTTGTGCTGTACGTGTCGACACCGCTCATTGCTGGTAAGGAGCATACGACCTTGCAGGCACCGGGGAGCAGGACATAATGCTCATTGGCACCAGAATTGGGGTCAGGTTGAGAAGAGGGTGTTGATCAGTTTATCCACGAGATCCAGAGTTTCGGTTTCCATGCCCTAGTTCTTTTCAGGGGCGAACAGATAGGAGAAAAAGTAGGAGTTTGCAGAAGTTGAAGGGAAGTGAATGTGATAGTGAGGGAGGGAGAACGGAGGAGCAGGGAGACTTGCAATCAGCACCGACCAGAGGATGGACCCATGGACGTCCCCATGGCGACTGTGTTCCTGATTACGAACCCTGCAAACCTGCGTTCTAAAACTTGCGTTCTACAGGGCATCTAGGGAGTAAGGAAGGAAGAGCAGCAATCATAAAATTCAATGAAAACAATGAACAATGATTAGAAATAAGATATCATAACGTCTGTCCATCTCTGTGATGTATCCTGTCAACGACAGCAGAATCATGTGACTGGCAGGGGTGCTGAGGTAATCGCTTCCACTGCGTAAACTAACTAACCTAGTTAACAAACTACCAACGGCCAAGATTAAATAATAGTACCGAAAGAAGATGAGTCGTGATATATGAGAATCAAGAATGAAGAGCGGAACATATGCCATGTGCGGAACAGCAGGTCAGTGTGCAGAGCCAACGGAACGGAATTGGGGCACTGACTCGCCTATCCTACTATTAATTATTGTTGACAGTGAGTAGGCGGATGTTCCGACGACGACCACCGTGGCATGGAATGGTTCCACCTTCACTCGTTACGACTCGCTGAACGATTATATTCTGCCTAATACCTACCGTCCTGGAGACCCGAGGCTACCTCGACAAAGCGTCAAGGCTTCCAAGTTCCCAGAATTGAGTGTGATGGTACCGTGCCACACTCCAATTGCCTTATCCATCATCCGACAGCCGGCCGTGGCTCGTCTTAGCGGCCTCCGCACTTCTTGGTTATCTACACCGTAGATAATAATAAATTAGCACCACCTGTCTTCACCTGCTCTCACCTCCCCTCTTCCCGCCATTGTCGAGGAGGCCATTGTCGCACGCCGTTTTGCTGCTGCCTTCAGGCACTTCGTTCCTTTCTTCCATTTCCTTTCCCTTCCTTTCTCTTCTTCTTATTCTCTTCATCCGACAAGTCCCTCTTCTTCCCCGTGAGAACGACTCGTCCCTGTCCCTCGTCCGTGTCTGAACCGAACCAGACTCGCCCGACCATGGCTCAACTCGACATCCTCGATCTGGTCGTGCTGGCCGTCCTCCTCGTTGGTACTGTTGCCTATTTCACAAAAGGCACGTACTGGGGCGTTGTCGAAGAGCGCTTCCCCACCCTATACTCAAATACAAATGGTTCCGCGGCGGCAGGCGGCAAATCCAGGGACATCCTGGAGAAGATGGATGAGACTGGCAAGAACTGCGTGATTTTTTACGGCTCCCAGACCGGAACTGCCGAGGACTACGCCTCGAGGCTGGCCAAGGAAGGCTCGCAGCGTTTTGGGCTTAAAACCATGGTTGCCGATCTCGAGGAATACGACTATGAGAACCTGGACAAGTTTCCCGACGACAAGGTGGCCTTTTTCGTCCTGGCCACGTACGGAGAGGGCGAGCCTACTGACAATGCGGTCGAGTTCCATCAGTTCATCACTGGCGAAGATGTCACCTTCGAGGGCGGCGCATCTGCCGACGAACAGCCGCTGTCCTCGCTGAAGTATGTCACCTTTGGTCTGGGGAACAACACCTACGAGCACTACAATGCCATGGTTCGGATCGTCGACGAGTCTCTCACGAAACTTGGGGCCAAACGCATTGGCCCGGCCGGCATGGGTGATGATGGGGCTGGAACAATGGAGGAGGATTTCCTTGCCTGGAAGGAGGAGATGTGGCCCGCCTTGGTCCAGGCCCTCGGATTGGAAGAACGTGAAGCTACCTACGAGCCCATATTCAGCGTGACTGAAGACAGCGCACTGTCTCCGGAGGATGAAGCCGTCTACCTAGGCGAGCCGACCAAAACCCACCTGGAAGGCAGTCCCAAGGGTCCTTATTCTGCACACAACCCCTTTATTGCCCGTATCGCTGAGTCCCGCGAGCTGTTCACGATTAAAGATCGCAACTGTCTGCACCTTGAAGTTGATCTTACTGGAAGCAACCTCAGCTATGAGACTGGTGATCACGTTGCGGTTTGGCCTACCAACCCTGGTTTGGAAGTGGACCGCTTCCTGCGCGTCTTTGGCCTCGAAGAGAAACGGCACTCAGTTATTCATATCAAGGGCATAGATGTCACGGCCAAGGTTCCCATTCCTACCCCCACCACCTATGATGCTGCGGTTCGCTACTACCTGGAAATATGCGGCCCGGTTTCCCGTCAATTCTTGTCTTCCTTGGCCCCGTTTGCTCCTGATGAGACCGCCAAGGCTGAACTGGTCCGTCTCGGTAATGACAAGGATTATTTCCATGAAAAAGTATCCGCGCAATGCTTCAATGTCGCACAGTTCCTGGAGACTCTCTCGTCCAAGCCATTCTCTGCTGTTCCCTTCTCCTTTCTGATCGAAGGCATTCATAAGCTTCAACCGCGTTACTACTCCATCTCATCGTCGTCTCTTGTGCAGAAGAACAAGGTCAGCATTACCGCCGTCGTGGAATCGGTCCGACTGCCGGGTGCAAGTCACGTTGTCAAGGGAGTTACCACAAATTATCTCCTCGCGCTTAAGCAGAAGCAGAATGGCGACCCTGCTCCTGACCCTCATGGCCTGACGTACTCCATCACCGGTCCCCGTAACAAGTACGATGGAATCCATGTACCTGTTCATATTCGCCACTCCAACTTCAAGCTGCCCTCTGATCCGTCGAGACCAGTCATCATGGTCGGTCCCGGCACCGGTGCTGCCCCATTCCGTGGCTTCATTCAAGAACGTGCTGCTCTTGCTGCTCGCGGCGAGAAGGTCGGCCCCACAATTCTATTCTTCGGCTGCCGGAAGCGTGAGGAGGATTTCATCTACCAAGATGAATGGAAGGTACGATCATCTTTTGTCTTTCAAATTCCCCTTCTTTTGAACTGCAATTGCTGACTGAACCGCAGGTTTTTGGCGAACAACTCGGCGATTCATTGAAAGTCATCACGGCCTTTTCCCGGGAGACTGCCCAGAAGGTATACGTTCAGCACAGACTTCGTGAGCACGCGTCTCTTGTCAGCGATTTGCTTTCGCAGAAGGCCAACTTCTATGTCTGCGGAGATGCGGCTCGCATGGCCCGTGACGTGAACGCCGTTCTTGGGCAGATACTTGCTGACCAGCGTGGCTTGCCCGCCGAGAAGGGCGAGGAGCTGGTGAAACAAATGCGAAATAACGGCACCTACCAGGAGGATGTATGGTCGTGATATTATCTGTCCCCCTTCTTGAGGCTTCGCCATTTGGCTGTTTTAACTGTTAATCGCTTCAAAGACTGTTCATTAGCGATATATATCATTTCTAGATATCGTTGTGCGGATGCTTGTTTCTCTATTGGATATGCAGATGGGCATGCATGCTTAAGTGGAATATATGCATAGCAGGTGCTTTTGGCCATGCGTCATTCTGGTACTGAATTCTGATTTATCTCTCCTTCCCACATTCATGGGATGGGACCGGTTGGTGGGGGGCTTAGGAGTCCAATGCGTATATGTTTATTATTGTCTGATATTTCAGCGTGTATATTATTTCTTTTACGAATGATAGAACTTCGCGTGTTGGTGACTTTGTGTTGCGGCCCTTCAGCCGCCTCGGTTGTAAGCCCGGATTTAAGTAGTGAAACACTGCAAACTCACGCATGAATACTTAGCGATTCTTTCCCTACAGACTCCACGGCAGGACTCCGTGGTTGATCAATCAATCAATCAATCAAACTCCCAGGGAAGATGCGTATTACAACTGGCATGACCAGTGACGAGTCCCTGATCTGATCCCACGCTTTCGTTATCGGGTGCAAGCACATCCCCGCAATCGCTTTGACGGCATCGAAAAAGAGCTCATCAAGACACCCGAGTGAGGAAGAAAACACAGAAGTCTATCTTCTTTACATCATGGCGTATGTCGTACCAATTCACCGCGCGAGCAGTATCCGGCATGCGGTAAAGCTACGATTCATGGCGGAAGAGGAGGATTGCTTGGTTGTCGCGTTCGTCTCTCTCTCTTCTCTCATTTGCAGTTAACATGAAGCTAACAAAGAGGGCATAAACCCAAATTGGATATACTAGAAAAGCAAATCGGCTAGAATTCTATTCTCTGACCCCAGATGGTTTGAGTCTCACGGCCTCCCGCACTTTATATGGACAAGTTACCATACTCGCTCGGCTTCCTGCTCCCGCAAACTCCCCTACAGATCACCTCTTCGTTGGAACGGACCAATACAAGTTTTTCACACTTTCATGGGATCCTCTAGCTGACAAGGTTCATACGGAGCGGGGCTTTATTGATCTCGCTGATCCATCATCGAGGGAGGCGCAACAGGGCGGGAGATGCTTGATCGATCCTAGCGGGCGGTTTCTGACCTTGGAAACATATGAGGGTATCGTTACAGTCATTCCGATTGTGCAGTTGCCTACAAAAAAGAGGGGAAGGAATGTGCACACAGCATCCGGGCCCGATGCACCCCAGGTTGGCGAATTGGCAGAGCCGACAATGACGAGGATTGATGAGCTTTTCGTCCGGTCATCAGCCTTCCTGCATGTGCAGATGGGGCCGCCACGTTTGGCTTTGTTGTATGAAGATAACCAGAAGAGGGTTAAGCTAAAGATCCGAGAGCTGCAGTATAGCGCGGCCACTGCAAGCACTAGTGCAGATGCAACCTTCGTTGAAGCTGAAGTCTTTGCACAGGAGCTGGACCTGGGAGCGTCTCACCTTATTCCAGTTCCTGCTCCATTAGGTCAGTAACGCATGTGTGCTTCATTCCACTACTTACTAAGGCATGGCTGCAGGTGGTTTCCTTATCCTTGGTGAAACATCGATCAAATATATCGATGACGACAACAATGAAACTATCTCTCGACCACTCGAAGAAGCAACTGTTTTTGCCGCGTGGGAGCAGGTAGATGGTCAGCGATGGCTTCTTGCAGACGACTACGGAAGGCTGTTCTTCCTCATGCTTGTCTTGGACTCCAATAACGAGGTAGACGGCTGGAAGTTGGACTACCTGGGCAATATATCGCGGGCATCGGTCCTTGTTTACCTTGGCGCTGGCGTGACCTTTGTCGGATCTAATCAGGGTGATTCGCAGGTTATTCGGATCGCTGATGGTTCCCTTGAGGTGATCCAGACCCTGTCCAACATTGCGCCTATCTTGGATTTTACTATAATGGATCTCGGAAGCCGCGGAAATGAAACACAGACCCATGAATTCTCGTCTGGTCAGGCACGTATCGTCACCGGTTCGGGGGCTTGGACTGATGGTACTCTGAGGAGTGTTCGGAGCGGTGTCGGTATGGAAGAACTGGGGATCCTGGGAGATATGGACCATATAATAGACCTTTGGGGCTTGCAGATTGCAAGCACCGGTGAGTTTTTGGACACGCTACTGGTTACATTTGTAGATGAAACGAGGGTATTCCGCTTCAGTTCCGATGGAGAGGTGGAAGAGCTGGATCATTTTCTGGGTCTTGCACTTTCTGAGAGTACTCTTCTGGCCGCGAACATTCCTGGTGCGAGGGTACTACAGGTCACTGAGCGCAGGATCCTCCTGGCTGATGTAGACAGCGGAATGGCCACCTTTGTATGGGCACCGGATGGCCAGCAGACCATAACCGCTGCCTCCTGCTCTGAAGGCCAGTTGGTTATTGTCGTTGGCGGCCAGGTGCTCTTGGTCTTTGAAATTGGGAATGATATCCAACTCACTGCACAGAAGGATTTCGGGACTGACAGCCAAATCTCTGGTGTAACAGTACCCCCATCACCGACGGGCGTGTGTATTGCTTGTTTCCCTCAATCTGCTGCAGTCTCTGTCCTGTCGCTTCATGATTTTAAGGAGCTGCACACGCAGCCACTGGGCACGGCTGGGGAGGCTTTTCCACGGTCTGTTCTTGTTGCTGACGTCCTTGCAAAGAATCCACCAACGCTCTTTGTCTCAATGGCAGATGGCAGTGTCATCATATTCACATTCAATCCTACAGACTTATCCTTAACCAGCATGAACAAGTTAACCCTCGGCTCTGAGCAGCCAGTCTTCAAAAAGCTACCAAGGGGTGACGGGCTGTACAATGTATTCGCTACCTGCGAGAACCCGAGTTTAATTTACGGTTCTGAAGGCAGAATCATATATTCTGCAGTAAACTCAGAAGGAGCTTCTCGCATTTGCCATTTCCACTGCGAAGCTTACCCTGAGTCGATTGCTGTGGCGACCACTCACGATCTAAAGATTGCTCTAGTGGACAAAGAGCGGACAACTCAGATTCAGACTCTGCCCATTGGTGCTACAGTCCGGAGGGTTGCTTATTCTCCATCGGAGAGATCATTTGGTATCGGGACTGTTGAACGGAAATTAGAAGACGGGGCCGAGGTTGTCAACAGCCAGTTTGTGCTTGCCGATGAGATTCTATTCCGGCGACTCCATACGGTCGATTTGAGGCAGAACGAGCTAGTTGCAAGTGTCATCCGTGCTGAATTTTTGACAGGGAAAGATGAAAATGGCCGGGATACGTTCAAGGATAGATTTGTTGTTGGAACATCCTACTTGGATGACGAAGGCGAAGAATCAATTCGGGGAAGGATACTGGTGTTTGAAGTTGATAATGGTCGGAAGCTGACCCAGGTTGCTGAGCTCCCCGTCAAGGGAGTATGTGGCGCCTTAGCTATGCTGGGGGAGAAGATTGTGGCGGCGCTTGCCAAAACGGTAAGCTCCAGATCCCGTGTTAACGTTTCCCTTCTACATGCATGAGTTGATGAATTATAGGTTGTTCTGTATAAACTCGCGAATGACAACTTCGGAGAGATGAAGCTTGAAAAGCTGGCCAGTTACAGAACATCCACAATGCCTGTGGACGTGGCGGTAGTGGGAAACTTGATTGCCGTATCAGACCTCATGAAGAGTGTCTCCATTGTTGAGTATAGAGAGGGCGAGGATGGCCTCCCCGATTCTCTAACTGAAGTATCCCGTCACTTTCAAACAGTCTGGGCAACCAGCGTGTGCAGTGTTGCAGAGAACACTTACCTGGAAAGCGACTCCGAAGGCAACCTGATTGTTCTCCATCGTAATGTCAATGGCGTCACTGACGACGATAGGAGACGACTGGAAGTGACCAGCGAGATTTCTCTAGGTGAGATGGTCAACCGGATTCGACCTGTTGATATCCATCAATCTTCCAGTGTGACAGTGACTCCAAGAGCCTTCCTAGCAACTGTAAGTCCCACCTAATATTTCCCTGTCACGTAGAACCCCCGCTCTACTAGTCCCGCATGCTTAAACGCAAATCGAACAGGTTGAAGGCTCCATCTATCTGTTTGCCCTCATACACCCGGAATACCAGGACCTTCTCATGCGCCTGCAGTCCACCATGGCAGCCTACGTCGACTCCCTAGGGAACCTACCCTTTAACAAATTCCGTGCTTTCCGCAACATGGTACGCGAAGCGGAAGAGCCCTTCCGATTCGTAGATGGAGAACTGATCGAGCGGTTCTTGACTTTCGAGCCTGGGACCCAGGAGGAAATTGCAGGACTGCTGGGCGCCATGGACGTAGAGGGCATCAAGGCGATGATAGAAGGGTTGAGAAGGTTGCATTAGTCTGTCTGTCGTACTGCCAGTCTAGATGTTTAATTTCGGCCGTTGGGGTTTGCGGATGGCTTTAGGGTATATTAAATGATTTTTGGTGACTTTACATCCGGTTCTTGTCAGGAACACTCTGGAAGATAAGCACACAAAATACTTTTTACATTTTATGCACTCAAATTGGAGCTCGTGGGAAACATTATCGCACAAAAGAGTTCTGGTGTATTAGGACTTCTCTCTGGACATTATTATGAGACCATACGTAGAACAGTAAATATCCTCCTACCCGCTCTCCATCCTTCTCAACCCAGCGTCAAGTATTTATGGAAGTAAACAGTATCAATTATACAGCGTCAAAGGAAAGTTCATGAATCAATTAAAGGCGAATAATCCGGGCGATAAGGACCGCAGTAATGTAACCCCCCATACAATAATTAACGCGGTTTTAGTTGCGGTACGGCGGTAAATAGGAGAAAGTGGGAATAGTCGAGGCGTACGCGTAACGGTAGTGATAGCAAGTAAAGGTGAGTGCATCTTCCTCGCCGATGGACCAGAAGATTTGATCATTCATCTTTCTTCTCTGAAACCGACTTCTTCGAACCACCCTTCTCATCTTCGGACTCACTCCAGTCCAGCAACTCCAGCAGTTGCTCCTCAGACAATTCTTCCGCGTGTTTCTCGGTCTGTTTCTCCAACGATTTCAGGTACTTCTTTCGTCTCTTTCTGGCAATACCACTCCATTCAGGAACGCCAGAAGCCTTGGCCTCATCTTCCTCAATCTCATCGTCCGTATTCTCAACCTCTCCTAGCACCTTGCCTGTCCCACGGAGGGAATTGGCCGACACTTTGGCTTTCTTATCCCCGGACACCCCGAACGCCGCCTTCTGTGCTTCCTCCTTGGCTCGCTTCCTGCGCTGGTCGTAATCGAACCACTTGCGGAAACCCAGGTCGATGTAAGGACGGATCATGATGTAGCCTATGACAACCGCGGCAAGGCGAATCCAGCGCTGAGAGGTCATGTCGGCGACGGAGGCGTACATGTTGTCCTTGAGGCGCTTTACGCCTACTCCGAAGCCCTTAAAGAGGAGGGAAAAGAATTCGTTCACGGCATCGGCGACGACATCACCGGCTTCAGCTGCACCGACGGTCTCCATTGCTGCCGTTCTTCGATTTTTGTCGGTTTAATTTTTTAATTCTTTTCTTCTTTCTAGGATAATCGATCGGTTTGTCAACTGTTCAACTTTGCTTGGGCGGCAGGATACTGCTACTCAGGAACTGTTGCAGCTCCTCCGTGGAAGCCACCCAAAGATGAAGCCGAAGGAAATACAACTCTCGGGGAAGATGAAGAATTGGATTCCAAAGGAAACTTGTCCTTTGAGCTTAAATGAAGGAATCTTTCCTTGTCCATCCGGTGGATATGGCCTATTCTGGATTAGCTTCTTCGGTTACGGGAATATTATTATCCGTTACCTCCATGATTACATAACTAGATACTCCTCTCACTTAGGAGGCGGTGAGTAGAAGGCGGTGTGGGCACAATTATTCCGGATTATTATTATTATCCTAGACAGGTTGGTTCTCCCCTGTCCCGGTTCGGTTTTCCATTGTTGTAAGCCCTGCATCAATGGATGAGAATGAAGAAGCTAGTCTTTCAGAGGTATATATACCCTAGTCACTCATGTTTTCCGGAACGCATTTCTAATGATCCGTCCCTGGTGTAGCGCTTCAAGTCAGCTCTCTGGCTATACATCGGCAAAATCGTGGACGAGGAGACTATCAAGCTGGGTGTCAACACCACGCCCCAGTTCATAGGGGCTCTGACAGAAATGGTCTGGGCGCAGATAGGTGTGTATATTGAATTAATCGATGTGTACATGGGGACTTGCTCTTATTTCTGAGTTTTATCTCATACATTCCTACCTTTTCTCCAATCGGTTTTTCACCGGATATGTCTAACTTTATCCAGAGACTGTAAGCCACGATTTGGAAGCCTTTGCGAGGTGAGAAAGGAAGATCAGTTCTAGTCTCAAAGGATCCCTTGACGCTGTCAGATCTGGCGTATAACGTCAAAGATGAGGGCTTTGGATTAACGCGATAGCTTTTCTTCTAGACATGCTGGGCGCTCGACCATCAACGTATCCGATGTGATGCTCCTTGCTCGAAGAAACGAGGGTCTAGAATCAATCCTGCGTGCTTTTGTTGATCAGCAGCGGGAACAGGGAGGTGATTCGAGGGCCCAGGGGTCCGAATCTGAATAGCCTTCACCGGCTTGCTATATTCTGTGGCTAAGAGCCCAGAGCGACATTCCCCCCGGTCAAGAGATGGGATCCCTATCTTGTGCAGAGCTTTTAGCTAATTATATCAGTATCAGCTGCATCCACATTCTAGAATCTATTCACTTGAATCCCTGGTGCTTTGGTGCTCGTCAGCCCCCTCTTCTACTAAAACAGTAAGTAACGTTATGGCAGGCCGGGTAACCACAAGGATTGGATGGGAATCTAGTCGAGGGTCGTCCTCTTCCAACGCATGAGTCCAATCCGTGTCCATCGTGGCGGAGCGCCCGAACGTGCGATCAGGGTCTTAGAGGAGATGCAGTTTCAAGTATATTGCATAGCACGCGTAGTCAGTTGCAGTCTGTTCCGCTTTCTCGTAGAGTTCCTTCAGGGGAGTGTCTCGACGGTAGAGGTCTCCATTTCTCGGCTCTTTCAGCAGCAGATTAAACGTCTCATTTGCCAATATTCCAGAGGCCATGGAACGAGCAATGGGCTTTTGGCCTGGCGATTGGATTCTCCAAACTCCCGCCTCTGTGATTGATATCTTGCTTTCCAGTTTGAGAGCCGCAGCGTTTCCGATCCCCGACTATGGGCTATATCGAGGTCCACTACGGCGAGGGAGTCAGAGAGGGGAACAGATGATCGTAGGTGATCATGCGGCTTTCGTGGGGATATAGAATCGAATGGTCGGTATTAAGGAGAGGGAAATTATGGCTAATCATCAAGCAGCAGTGAGTGAGGTGAACAACCTAGATGCAGATCCATCGACATCTTTGGAATGTTGTTCCACTGTAGACAGAGGGTTCTAGCTATGAGGATTTGGGGGGTCTTTGTCATGACCTGCAGCAAGGCTTTGGAGTTTGAGATCCCTGGTCTCTCTTTGCGTTGGCTTTCGCAGGCGGTTTATGTGTGGCTGAGACAGATGAAGATAGATGAAGATGTCAGACGGCAATGCAACAGCCAGATGATGCTGGTGAGCATGGAGATTCCTTAAAGGATGCATGAGCTAATTCTGTGCAGGGCAAATTGTCTTAGATGAGACGTTTAACGACAGTATAGCCATTGGGGCATAAGAGACGACAATGCAGGCATATGAAGGAGAATATAGCTACCAGAAATAACCACGCTGACTCTATCTTTCGTCCAAACTTCTTCAGTTAGCAACGGTTCTATATCCCTCTAGCACTTGTTACATACATAAAAAGTCTCTTTTTCAACCCCTACCCCGGCCAGACGATGTCAATGATTCACTTGAATATCAGTACAAGGTATGGGTTAGGCGTATCCTGTCTCTGATCGTCCGCAAAAGTCCCATTACGCCTGGTGTTCGTCCTTTTCATGTTCAGTTCTGTTTGCGAGTCAGTTGCTATGCGATGAAAGCCCTGTTCCAACGCTTCCAGCATAGATGTATATCACAAGTGTCGTCTATAATCGGCTCATTATAAAACCGCCATGCCTCTGCGGATAGGTCTCCATGCAGGCTCCGACGGCTCAGTGGAACCGCTTCGGGACCTCTTTTGAGGACGGACTTGCTCTTTATCGCTTGAGTCTCCAGACTCAGACCCCGAGGTACTGGACGCTGAACCTGGCTGGACAGATGCTAAAGGTGATTCTTTCCTCTTCCTTGGGCTGTGGTCGATCGTCTGCGAACCAGCCTCGTCAAGCTCATTGCCGGCGTCTTTGGACGGACTATTATTATTATTATTATGTCGAGATGATTCTTCACCTTCGATTTCTTGGGAGAGATTGTTGCCATCGCTTTCGGGAACGACATGTCCTTCCTCCAGGGATTCTTCAACACGAACTGGAGCCTCTGCCCATCCACCAGGAACGTCCTCGGTTTTGGCATTCACAGATAACGAAACCACTAGCGCCCCGGGCGCATGTAATGATAATCGGGAATTTGCCTCCTGCATCAGCCGGTCTCGTTGGTTCCGAGCCCATATTCTAAGGTTTCTGAAAGCACTGATCCCCCTGTGGAACTCCCCCAAAGATCCCCACAGGTACCAGGCCCCCAGCTCTACCATGAAGTACTCAGATATGTGTACGGGGTGCACTGCGTACATTCTGAGCATCCCGTCAACGTACGTCGAGGTGATTGTATACGCGTTGCCGTCGTACGGCAAATCTTGCTCAACCGACTGCAGGACACGCATGGCTCGAGCACCGGTAGTGCCGTCATAAAGGGCTAGTCGTCGAGCCGCAGCGGCGGGGAAGTCGGAGTCCCTTGCTACCAGAAAAAAGTTTGGAGCAAGGGGATGATTTCCATCCGTTGGGAGGAGATAGTGCCGCATTTGGTTCCGGATGCGTGCATCCAGCTGGTCATGGTCGCCTCCATCATAGAAATCGGGATTAGCGTGTTGGAGGATGAGGTCTTCGGAAAAGGGATTCATGTTACTAAACCTTACCCTTGTTCTGTTCTCGATTCCGTCTTCCCCGTGCAATATGGGGAGAATCTTTTCAACTATTGAGGAGTGGTTGCGTACATTTCTGTACACCATTTGCAGGGTGCTGAATGTGTCCAGAGATATTGAATATACAGTCTCGTTTCTAGTAGAAAACACTGCAATAAGCTCGTCCCAGTTGTTTGGCGTCGAAGCAGCCTTTACATCAGGAGCGTGGTTACTGAAGAACATACCACTATATTCCAGATCCCGCTCCAGATTCATGCCGAAGAGATCGCCCGGTGCCACTGTTTCAGCGACACTGGACGAGTGTACAGCTTTAACCTTGAGTGGAATCTGGTACTTACAGCGAGGGCAGGTAATATCATAATACCCAGGAGCCTTTATACCAACTGACCGCCATGGTTCGGGAGAGTCATGAACCTGTGGGAGAGTTAGGGCTCAGCGAAGCATATAAAATGAGCAAGATATTTGCACTGTACTTACCCCTTGAAGGTCAGAAATTTCTAGATTAATGCAATTGGGGGTCTGACCATCGGAAACATGCTGATTATACATTCCAGGCCGATCCGTCGGTGGTGGTGGTTGCAGACTCGCTTGCATTGTTGCGGCCTGCCAGTTCAGCACGGCCAGATTCTCCTGTGTAAGAGGATCTCCTTGAGGAAGGTCGAGAGTAGGATTTGGTAGCTGAGCATCTTCGGCGATGTCATCACGGAAACTGGAGCATACTGACCGCGGTTCTGACTTGACGTGGGTTATAGTAGAATGTTCCGAATTTGTGTCTGGAGGCAACTGTTCTATCAAAAGTAGGACGTCGGAATTACCTGGGCTGAGATCCTCACTGCTCTGTGAAGGTTCATACCCAGGGCTCAGGTTGTGATTATATACACCAACTTCGTCCGAAGGAACACTGCCAGAAACCCCCAGAGGCTCACCTATCGGAAGCCCGCCAAGGAATGCATTCACATCAATGACCCCTGCAAAAGGTGCTATTTCCATATCATCCAAAGGCAGACCATTGGGTAGATTGGAAAGATGTAATTCGCTTTGCTCACTTTGGTCGTCAATCCAACTTTCATCATCAA
This sequence comes from Monascus ruber, assembly GCA_002976275.1. NCBI lineage: Eukaryota > Fungi > Ascomycota > Eurotiomycetes > Eurotiales > Aspergillaceae > Monascus > Monascus ruber. The sequence continues at coordinate 856,708 of PSNO01000010.1, read as the reverse complement.
TCCAGGCATATGGAGGAATGAAGCCGAAACCAAGAGGAGAGAAAGGAGGAGAAGGTGGACGCCACCGCAGGTTCATCGTATGTAATATGGAGATGGATGTAAAATGAAACTGGGAGAGATCTGTAGTTGTACGCGTGTATGACTGTCTGGTCTAGCATCCTCCGGACGCCTTCATATATAAGCAGCAGCATGCCAATACAGACAGACTCGACAAATAGAACTTCTTTACAAAGATCCCATAAAGACCATCTTCTGGGGTGTTGACACGATGCTTTTGTTGACAGGCTGCATAGATAGAAATCGTTCAAATTCTTTGGACTATCCAGACAATGCCGACAAAGGCTGGGCTTTTTGGTAACGAGGATCAGCATCTTAAAGGTACAAAGAAAAAAGAGAAGGCAATTTGGCAAGGAAAACAATAGTCTCATGAAAAGTATAGAACAACGGCCATTGTAGCATTGAAAGGAAGCCCTTGTCCAGAATTAACTTCTGCCGTGAAGAACAGCTCTGGCCATTTGCCAAGGGAGCTCTATGCAGCTCTAACATGCCCTCACATGTATGTAACAAGCAAGCCATACGTAGACCTGTAGACACGAGAATTAGTATCCTGTGGAGGTTTCAACACTGGGGCAAGGCTTTCTGAGCCTCACTATCTACAACGCATAAAAGTATGGCTTGATCCCAGTGGATGCCGTCACGCTCGTGCAAAGAAGATCGAGACTGCCTGACAACCAGTTGACGGGTCTTGAGCCTGCAATGTATAGTCCAGCAATGAATGCATAAGGCCACAAGGATTGGTACAGGGGGCGCTGAGTTAGATTCATGCAGATCTCTAAACTAACGCCAAATATGCTGTGTCCCTGGATGTCCTTCACGGAGTCTTGACCCCAGCCCATCCTGAAAATAGTTCTCCCTTGCTGAGCCCCCCTTAACTTTGTAGTCATCCCAAATAACTCCTCTCCTGCGCAGTTCAGGAAACAGGTACTTAATCATGTCCTCAAATGTACCCGGGGAAATGGTATAGGAAAAGTTGAATCCATCCACGCCCGCAACATCCACCCATCTCTGCAAGATATCCGCCACTGTGGTTGGAGAACCAATCGCACGCGGATGGGCTCCCCCTAGAGCTAGTTCTTGGAGAACGCGCCGTTTTGTCCACTTGAGCCCATTGGAATTTGGCACAGTCTTAGACCAACTTGAGATCATGGACTGGATCCCGCCGACGGCCTTGAAGGCGAAGTCTTGGTCATCTTCGAATTTGGAGAAGTCATTGTTGGTCCAGCCTCCAAACAGTGTTGCAACGCCTTCCAGGTCGGCTTGAGCGAGGTATTCTTCATATTTAGCCTGGGCCTTTTCATCAGTTTCGTCGACTATCACTAAGATGCCAGCGATGAACTTGATGCTATCTGGCGCTCGTCCAACTTCCTGTAGTTGCTTCCTAAAATTACTGTCAGAAGCGTGGTTGTACCAATAGTGGTATTGATGCATACCGCATATCATCCACAACGACCTTGGTCTTTTCCGGTTCTAGGCCAGGGAGAAACATGACCTCGGAATGTTTTGCTGCGAATCGTTTCCCGGCACTGTACAGTGTTTCGTTGGTACTAATCTGGCAATAAAATGTCCCACAACACAGGAAAGGGGGAATTGACGTACGATGAAGCACCAGCCTGGAAGAGCAATGGAGTCCGTTGCTTCGAAGCCGGGAGTTGATTGATCGCCGAGCTCTGGAAATATTTACCCTTATGCTCGATCCGGCGCACCTGGCTAGGATCACTGTAGACAGCCGAGACAGGGTCTTTGACGACGGCACCATCCTGCCACGTTCCCTCCCAAATCTTGTATGCAAGGTCCAAGTACTCGTCGGCTCTTGCGTAACGCTCATCGTGCGGGATCTGCTCCTCAAACCCGTAGGCGCGGGCCGCGCTGTCAAGAAACGAGGTTACAATGTTCCAACCGACACGGCCCTTGGTAAGATGATCGAGGGTAGAAAACTTCCTAGCTAGGGCATATGGGGAGGTCTCATATGTGGTGGAGGCAGTGATGCCGAAGGAAAGCGACTCGGTTACGGACGCCATGGCGGAGATCAAGAGGCTTTGCGGCTCTTTTGGTCAGAAGCCGGTCAAAGAAGAGAGAGAGAGAGGGAGATACTCACAAGGGGTCGCCAATTGGGAATTGCGCGCCGGACAGCAGAGCAGGATCCTTGTTTCCCGGGCCCCTATATACATCGTAGATGCCCAGGTGGTCAGCAAGGAAGAGGCCGTGGAACTTTCCCTTTTCCAAGATTTTGGCCAGCTCGATCCAATAGGACAGGTCGGTAAAATCACCCGCACGGTCTTGCGGATGCTTCCATAAGCCTGGAGACGGGTCAGCACTGGCAATTCTGGAAGCAATTGATCTTGCCGGGTGATGAAGAGGGGCAGTGATGGTCACAGTGGGGGAGGGGAAATGGAATAGACCCATTGTGATAGCCGATTTCCTTACCTGGCGACAAATGGCCTGGTGAGAACATGGCAAAAGCATTGAGGATCCATGACTTCTTGGGAGAGTCTGACATTTTGCTTGGAATGGGCTGTTGAACAGAAGAGATGAACATGAGAATCACAGGATGAGAGCAGAAGAACACCCTGGGAAATTAAAGCAGTTGATGCTCAAGCAGAGTGGGTGATGATGGCGTTAACCAGCTGTGCTCTCACGCCATTTCATAGTAGATTATGTACGATTAGTATGGACTCATGGCATCCTCGGAATTCTGCCGAGTGCTGTGTATAGTTTCCATATTTCCAGCATAATGTACGAGCAGCAATGGATGCCGACAAATTGTAAAGACAGTTATATGAGAGAGAGAGAGAGTTTGTGTGTGTTGATTACCTAGGTGCCTCTATGTAGCACATTTCGTATGCCAAGTGGGACTTCCTAGTTTGGCTTGGAACAAGAGAACAATACGAAGAACATATTGGAGCCAGAAGAAGCCTGATTTTGGTGCCATTGCTGCAGATACTATGGCGTTGCTGAGGGGGGTGTGTTGGTGGTTCCCATGGTTCAGCTGCTTCCTAGTTAGCATATCATAGACAACTAGTTACAGTTGGGGGTTCAAAAGTTCTTAACACACAAAAACACGCTAAATTCACCGCCCAAAATTCTGCCAGGCAAAACAACACAAGCATGTTTGGCTTCAAATCTCTGTACATTCTCTATGGCTAAAAATCAGGATTTAACGATTTAACTCCTACTATGCAAGCCTCATTTTTGGATGGAGCTACTGCAGAATTTATCGAACTCTATGCCACATCGTGTTCAGGCGATACTATCTGCAGATGGTTGGTATACCAAATACTAGGCGGAGAGGTCAAATAGCGCAATCTAGTTCTAAATAGGAAGGCGGTCTTTTAGCGTATTCTTTGCGTATTAAAAACTTTTGAAGCCCCACTGTAACTTCTAGCTAAATCAACCAACTCGGCGACTTTGACCCCGCCGACATGTTAGTCAGTGATGTGGATCAGGGGTGCGGCGTCTGGACACCAGATACTAAAAGGATACCGTAGGATTCGTAGGGATCGTGGTGAACGCTCTATACCGATATACTGCTGTCTCTAGTACATCTTGAAGCTCTAAAACGATGCGCTTCATCTAGCTTATCCATTACACCTTGTGTTGTCCCAACATCCGTATGTTGGTCCTTCCTCCGGAACATACATACTCCGTATCCGGGACCGGATTATCAGATAATCCACCTGTCCGAAATAGTATATCCTCATCACTGTTGACTTATAAGTCACGTGCCTCAGCACTCCCTAGCTAGCTAGTTGAGCTTCGCTCCGCCTACCCCCTTTGGGGAAATCAACCATCTTCCTACTAGTCGTCAAGGGCTCCGAGACTTGGAGCGCCAGCGATTAGTCCTCATACAATAAGACCCCTACGAGTTGCGCCACGGATTCCTGACTTTAGCACGCTACTCACATAACCCCCAGACCCGCCTACGCTCTGTAGCGCAGGTCTAATAGTGCCAGGCAGTTGTATGGGATGTTTAAGCTTCGTGGGAAGGCCATGACTGCTGTCATAGAGCCTTCTATAAGGTGATTTGAGAGCTTGGTTAGACATGGTTTAATGCCTAAGTGTCCTGTACATAGATGTCATGTGACCTTGGCATCACGAGTAGGTGGGCGTCGCACCCCCCCCCCCCCCCTTTTTTTGAATAATATTCCAGTTGTCGTTCAGTCTCGCTCTGGAAACTACGGCATCAGTCTTGTTGAATTATGGATGTTTCACAACTTCCCAATGTGGATGGGCTGCTTGTTACAGCAGATAACCCAGCACGCACTGATCTGTCTGGGATGGATCATGAGCGCTGTGTAGCTCTCCATGACTATCTCATACACTATGCCTGGCTTGCAGAGGGCCACACAGCAGCCAGTTTACCCAGCAACAACACCTTTTTCACCACCAGCGGTGCAGCAGCTGAGGCTATCCGTCCACGGCTCCACCCCTCACTGGCAGCCTTCCTCGACAGAGCGCTGGTCGCTCCGGGGCCCACAGTAGTCTACTTCTTCTTCTGGGCCAGTGAACTCGGGGATCCGGACGGTCTCTTCGTCAACGACACGGCCGACTTATTTGACGAGCCCGTTGACAGCCTCCTGTGTTTGTATACACCCATCATTGGCGGCACTGGCTCTGCGGGCGGTGGCGTGTACTACCACCAAGGCTACCATCGCGCTGCTGTCTTCTTGAACATGAATGATTTCGACTTTGCCCTGCCTGTCAAGGACCATCTGGACCTTTGGCACCCGCTAGAGACTGTCCTATCCAACTGGATTGAGCTTGTTCATCTCGGCAAGATCATCGCTTCTCCCAGGGATGAGAAGCCCCGATTTGTCGGCGAAAAGATGGGGCCCTGGGATTGGATGCCCTACAGTGAGGCACAGGTTATGACCTGCATTGGCGCATGGGATCGGTTATGCAACGCTATTGAAGCGCGCATGTCGCCCCTGCCATCAACCGGTACTGCTACTAGTACAGCTGAAGCTGAACCGCTGCTCGCACCCGCCACGCTGGACGCAGCCTCAGTGCCAGACCCATGCTTCGCGCGCTCCTTTCTGACCCGAGCTCGCCGCCCGCGGTTCTACTACATCGCTCCAGGTCTCATGCTCCCGCCCCGAGACGCGTCGGAGTTCGCCGCAATCCAGCCCTTCACCAGAATCCCGCATGACAAACAGGGCATCCCGCCCGTATGCCTCTTTCCCAGCGCGAGCCGCGAGCATGAGATCGACTTGACCGGACTATTATGTCCGTGGTGGGATGAATTCTATGCCACCTCTGTCGACCCGTCTGTGCCGCCGCGTGGCCCCGCGGGCGTCTACAGTCAGTCGGTTGTGAGGAGTGTTGCGGACAGCTCGGAGGAGGGGTTCCAGCTGTGGTTGCCGTACGGGTTGCAGGGGGGCGAGGGCTTTGGGGATGCAGATGATGTGGGTGCGCGAAGGAGTGATGGGTGGTTTGTTGATAGGGGCTCCGTAAATCAGTTGTTTCAGCACGGGTATAAGCCTTTTGGCGGCGATGGACACCGATCTCAGCGGTTAGAACGATTGTTTGACTGTTGGTATGGGCTGGTTGAGAAGGGAGTCTGGCTTGTTGGGCCCTATGGCGTACGTGGGACCATTGATACATTTGAGGAGGCCGATACAGAGCGCTGGAGGGACTATTACATTCCGCCAACTTGGTAGAGGGATTCAGGGCTCGACTTGTTTTCTCATCTGCGGAGTGCACAGCAGTCTTAAGTACTACCTGGGCTAATACTACCTATAGGCGACGCAGCTAGAATGGTGCAAGCGTAACTAAACTTCCCGACCTCGTCGCAATCACTGTCGTCCTCGCAGGAAGAGTCTGCGAAAACAAGCTGCTCCCCGGGCTCGCGGCCTCTGTCATCACAGTGGCGATGGCTGGCTCAGCAGTTGCCGTGACCGAGCTCTCAGACGCATCCTCTCCAGACGACAGGCTGGCATCGTTGTCATCGCCGCCGCCCATATACATGTCTACTACGTTGCCGTCCTCATCGACCATGATACGCACCTCGTGGTCCTGGTCACGGTCGTCGTAGATGACGCTGCACGACCGCCCATCAATAGGATTGCCGTCCATGTCGACAAAAAGTTGGCTGTCATAGTCGAAGTCAGCATCGACGTATAGAGGGCCATCGTCTTGAGCGTCATGGGCGACGGGGCAGACCACGGAGGGGTCGAGCGATGAGTCTGTGCGGTTGTCCGTGCTGTTGCCGGTTATTTTGAGCCCTCTTTGGAATATCCCCGGCTGCTGGTCGTAGGGCCGGATTAAAGCACTCGCTACCGGGGCTGGATCGGAGCGCCACGACTGTCGGGGCCAGCCATAGGCAGCTCCGTACATCCTTATAGACAAAGATGGGCCAGTTACTAAGGAGGACTAAAAGGAGGAGGAAGGACGACGTACGGGTCATCATCAAGAACGCGGAAGTCATGATCAGTCACCATTGTGCTTTTAACGGCGCCGCCGGCCTCAGTAAAAGTGTACGAGGCAAAGCAAAGCGAGTTGGGAGTCTGCGAATCGAAGCCGTAGGCATTGAGAAAGTGCTTTCCACTCCCCGAGCCGCGATTCCCGACTAGCGGACCGAACTTCCTGTACAGAGGTCAGTCGGAAACATCGATCAGAACATGATATGCCAGAATACTACGCACCAGGTGGCCGGTGGCCCAGTGTCGACGATACTGCAGACAGTCCGCCGGTACGCCGAGCAGGGCCGCCATTGCGCTGCCTTCCACGCGCTGTAATCGCCGCCCTGTGCGCGGTTGGCAACGCCATTGACCAGACGGCAAGCCTGCGGAGCTTTATTCCCCGACTCGCGCAGGTTTTGCATGGGGAACTCGTCCAGTTGGCATTGCGCTCCCGTGGGCTCTGTCCCTGCACCAGCGTCCGGTACGCCTTGTGGCGCTGGGTCGTTATCTGTCCCCAGCGTGCGTATGCACGATCTACACCACTGCCCACGGAGAATGGATGGAAAACAGTCTGTCCGTTGAGCTTCTTATTGATGGCCCAGCGCTGGTTGTCGCAGATCTCATCCCAGCCCATTCCGTAACGGCACGTATACGTGACTGCGCAGTCGCAGCTGGTCGATGTGGCCCCTCCACCAAAGTCGAGAAGCAGCCACTGTCCATACGCTGTCCGTGTCCCAGTGGTGACGGGGACGCCCGTGTTGGGTTGGGATGGTGGTGAGCCAAAGAGCCACCCTGCAATATTTGTCACGACGACGGCGAACCCGATGGCCGCAGCCAGAATGCCCGCGGCAGTGCAGATCACCCCCTCCAGGGCGTCGGACAGCCCAAAGGTGATCCCTGATAGAAGAGCCAGAGGAGCAGCTGCATTTAGACAGAGCGAGCCTAAGCCCCCGAGAATGAGGGCGCCGCCGGTAGTGCTCGCGGCGCCGCACTTATAAATGGTCAGAACGCGTTCTTGAACGGCGCTGTCGTCGCGTTTGCTGATCCCAACAGTATCCGGTCCGTAAAGAGCCAGGTTTCCCGAGTTGGTGATGGATGAAGGCACGAATCCCTCGCAGCAAAATGCCTGGTATCCGCCCGTGCAGGTCAGATCGGCCGTCTGGCCCCCCTCATTAACCTGGTACGAGTTGCTGTTGCGTGCGACAATCGTGGCTGACGAGTTACTACAGGCTGGCGAGCATGGGAATCCCACGCCGCGGTACCCTTCCCACTGACAGGTGCCCATCGTCGTGCCCGGTGCGCAGCAGAGTGTCTGGACCTCACTGGGGCCACATATCGAGTTCTTCTGAACAGCTGCAACCTGCCCGCGCGCTTCAGCAACACCGAAGTAGCCCGTGGTGCAGCCTCCGCCGCACAACGACCAGTAGCAGCTCGACGCAACGGCCTTTTGAAGCGTCGCGTTGGCTAGCTGCTCCTTGTAGGACTTGGCCGCTGCGTCCGAGACCCCGTTTGCCGTGCCGATGCCTAGCAGATCGTTCAGACTGTCGCCGGCCGTGTTGTCCTGGTCTAATGACCACTACAAGAGATTTTGTCAGCTGGGTTTTTAGAAATGGGCGTAAGGGCCCTTTTTTTTTCTTCTTCTTACAATCATGATGCCTCCAAGACACAAGCTGCTCGCTTTCGCCAGTTTCTGCTGCATCGTTTGGCCGTCGTCGTAACTGACCCACTGGTCTGTATTCCACGTCAACCAGCGGACCGCAGCAGTTTCATCGTACGACTCAACACCAGCCCCCGACGCCAGGATACGCTTAATCTCGGCGTTCGATAAGGTCCCAGATGACTGCGTGCACTCACCAGCCGTACCGCCGGCCGTGAACCTGCATTCACCGTTAGGGACGGCGCAGGCCGAGTCGGCCAACGTAAAGGACCGGCCGTACCAGCCCAGCCCGAGCACGACCTTGGACGGATCGATGCCAGCGCGCCACAGTAGGGATAGCCCATCTTCAATCTCCGTCAGGTTGGTGTGCGGGCGTATGTACGGCCCCGTGAACCTGTTGCTCGAATCCCAGACGCCGTGGATGTCGTAGCTCATAAAGTTGAACCAGTCCACGCTAGGCTCCATGTTGAGGAGGTCAAAGTGCTGCAGGTACCAGTACGAGGATGGTAGCGTGGCACTGATTCCCAGACTGCTGCCGAATGCAGCCCTCAGCTCAGCAAGAAAGGTTGGAAAGTTGGCAAAGTTGGCCGCCACGCCACCGCGATCATTAGCGGCCGGATACTCCCAATCAATATCAACGCCGTCAAAGCCGTATGTCTGCATGAAGTTTCGCAGCGAGCTGATGAACGCTTGCCGATTGGCTGCGGACCCAACCATGTCACTGAAGGCATTCTGCGTGTTGGGCGTATTTGTTGCGTCGTTGAAGGACCAGCCACCAATGGAGATCCACGTCTGCAATCCGGGCTGTTTGGTCTTGAGCGCCGTGAAGCGAGCCAAGAGAGATCCCGCATTGGCATCCATGGGCGTGATCTGGAAGCTGGACGGGTCAAAGTACGAGAAGGCAAAGTTGATGTGTGTCATGCCTGTCAATTCCAGGTCCTCGGGCGCAACAACATCGCATGGCCGCGTCGTTGCCCAGCTTTCGTAGTAGCCAATGCGTCGCGACCCAACTGTGTTGCCGTTGTTGGCGCACGAAGGCGTGGGCGCCGGTCCGCAGCCTCCGTAGCCCTCCTGGCACCCGGCGCCACAGAATTCGTCGGTGCTGCCGCCTTTGATGATTCACGATACAGTCAGTGTATGCAATCCGAGGGAGTGGGAGAAGGAGGCCCTGGCAAGCTCGTGAAGGGGGGCAGGCTTACAAAATCCATACTGTGAGCAGCACACGTTCAGAGGACATGTTGCATTGTTGGGGTCCGCATGTTCGCCACAGGGAGCCTTTGCATCGCATTTTGAAATGCACACGTCTGGCGCGCAGCTTGAGGGCGCATACGAGCAGACCCCCGTGTTACTACAACACGCGCCATTCGAGCAAGGCACCCCAGGCGCACAAGTGCCCGTGGGGAGCGATGAAGACTGTCTTTTGTCCAGAGAGCCAAAGCCAGAGCCAGAGTCCAGGTGGTCAATTCTCTCGCCCGGGTGCGCAGACAGCTGCTTAATGAGCGCTTGGTTGCGGAACACGGGCGTTTTGTCCGAGTAAGGCTGGTAGAGAGGTTTCAAAGCGGAGGATGAGTTTCTGGGTAGTTGAGACACTGCAGTGTATGCTGAATGTGCCTTTGAGGTGGTCTTGTTCTTCTCAGAGTCGGATTGAGCTTGGGAAGGCGCACAACCTGCTAGAAGCAGGATTGTCAAAAGGAGCTTTCGCATTGAGAATTGCTTAAAGTCAGCGGCTGGAACTTGACATCTGCGGCGGACTGGCTGTATACTCCACTGAAATGGTTACAATGGACAGTGATGCTCTCCCCCAAATTTATGGCAGGCACAACAATGCCGAGGAAGGATTAGAATGGAGTCACTTGTGAGACGGTTTGTTGAAACGGTGATTGAAGAGAAACCAATGCCCCTGTAAACATCTGAAAATGAATAGCAGCGTATACGAGCCACTAGGTCTCTATTGGAACAATAGTAACTACTTTAGGCACCTGCATCATGCAAGTGAAATTACCACAGCATTGACAGCACCACAGCGCTTGCAATAGGTCATGCCACGAGAGAGGGGCAAAAGTAGGTAAATGGTGCCTAAGCCAGCCATCTGCAGAAGTCAAGGGGCCCCTTGAAACTTTATGCAATACCATTTTACTGCATCGATCTAGGAACGAAGGATAGTAGGGCGTCTGGATCTCTTGATCGCAATTAGGGTTAGCCAGCCAACGGCAGAACAGAGCCCACGTGATGCTAGCAAACCTAACTGCGGTGGCCGGAAGCGGAAGCAGCCGAGCCGTGCTTTAGAAGTCCTCAGACGTCAAATAATGAAATTAAATCAAATCAAATCATGCTTTAGAAGTGTTTTATTCCTGCAGTGGCCATCACATTGCCAATGCTCTGCTAGTGCTTGCTGGTGCTATTCTGCAAGCGCCACAGGGGTGCATATACGACGATGCGAGTCAATCCGAGGGTGCTTGGCCGTGGTGATACTGTGGATGAGATAGAAATGGCAATGACCGACTGTCCGGCTACTAATAACTGTGCAAAAGAGCAGTTCAAAGACTAGATTACTTTTTTTTCTCTTTTTCAGCTAATCTAGGCTAAAGAGAGAGAAGAAAATTATGCTATTCTCCATCTTCAACCCCTTTGTTGTCCTGCTCGTGGTGTGGGCGGCTTGCGCTAAAGCGGATTTTGAGATCTACAGATTCTACGACGAGGATGCCTTGGTTGCTGGGATCGCTCTGAGTAGAGAATGCCTTGCAGCACTGAACGCCACTGTCCATTGCGACGAGTCCACAATCAACCTGCTAGGGAGCGGGGCGGACATTCACTGTGAGCCTTGTTTATGTCCTGATATCGATTGTCAATGTGAAACTGATCAAGTCAAGACTGGACGACCACCGATGTGGACAGCCTCTGCGCTGCGGACTGTGTGTCTTCACTGAGTTCCTGGACCAGCAATGTCGAGACCGTCTGTGCAGACGAGACAACAATCCAGGCGGGCGTTATCATCGAGGCGAAAGCCATCCCGCTGACCATTAAATACAACGCTGGGCTCGTATGTATGCAGGACAGCGCGTCAAATTGGTGCTTCTTGGAGTCACAGACATGGCAAGGAAGTGACTACATTCGCTATGACCCGACCATGTGTTTCGGCAACGGCGACGATAATAGCACGGTGGCACCGCAGTGTGCTGATCCGGACTTCGATGAAAGTGCCATCACCGATGAGATGGCTGCTCTAGTGAACATATACGGCAAGGAATTGGTACGAGACCCAAAACCCCCGCAGTGTGAGTGGTGTGAGTGGTGTGAACATGCAAAACCACCGTGGACTAACCCTAATGCTCGCCTAGTATTGTAATGAATGCTTCTTGGAGCTGTATCGGCAGCGTCTACTGAATCCCTGGCTGCCCATCAGCGACTTCACCGATTACTTGATCCAGCAGTTTGGCTATATTCAAGGGAACTGCTCCACAACGCTGCCTTACACCACCTCCTCCTCGACACTGTACGTCGGGATGCCCACGGCTACCACCACCACTACTACGTCTGGCGGCGTAACGACGACTCCAACGACGACTCCGGCGCCGACAACAACTTGCCTGGGCCAGACGGTGCAGCCGTTAGCAAATTGGCTGACCTGTGAGGACCTCTGCGATACGTATGGTGTCCCTTCTATGGCAAGGCCGGTCGATAGCTGCTGATGTGCGGCGTGTGGCATCTAGGTACAATATCTCCACAGGCGACGCCCGGGCGTTCACTGGGGACTATAGCTGCTATTTCGACCAAGCCATTTGTTTGCCTCTCCCGTGCGAGATTGACACGGTCTGGGACGGGCCAAGTTGGTATGTCTCCAATGAACAAGACCGAAACCTGGAGCTCACTCCCGAAACAGCGACGAGCTTGCCCAGAGATATTCCAACTCGACGTACAACGTTACCACCGCCCAATTTCTCAGTTGGAGCACCAACATTCAGGGCAGCTGCTCTGGAATAGCTGCAGGCCAGCGTGTGTGTAAAAGGCAAGTCAAAGCCACAGCAGAAAAAGAGATATATATATAATGGCATTGAAACTGACCGAGAGCCCGTGAGCCAAAAAGCGCCCCCGGAGGCACATTCCCCAAGCCCAACGCAACCATCACGGCGCCCGGCGCAACAGGGTCGCCAACATACTACACAGCGGCCACACCGGCCTACCCAACCCAGTGCGAGACGATCAGCGAGTGCGGCAACTACTATCTCGTCGAGGCCGGCGACGACTGCTCCACCATTGACCTGCGCTTCAGCCTGAATTTCACTCAGCTGCAACAGTACAACACGTACCTGAACGACAACTGCACCAACCTGTGGCTCAGCTACGATGTGTGCGTTGCCCCCGTCACGCCCCAGACGGTGTCGACGGACGGGACCTGTCCACCGGGCGTGACCTGCGTCGGGAGCAGCTTTGGCGATTGCTGTTCGTCTTACGGCTACTGCGGGAGCGGCGACGAGTACTGCACCCAGCCCAACAACACATCAACGACGGACGGCACCTGTGGGCCCGATTACGGCGGCACGACCTGTACTCCCCAGTTCGGGACCTGCTGTAGCATCTACGGCTACTGCGGCAATGGCACTGACTTCTGCGGTGCCGGGAACTGCTACTCCGGCACCTGTGACCCGGATATCGGAGGTCCGTCGACTAATGGTGAGTGTGGACCGAATTTTGCCGGGAACAAGACCTGCACAGGCACCCAGTTTGGAGTGTGTTGTTCCTCTGCTGGATACTGTGGGAACGGGACCGATTATTGTTCTGGATCCAACTGCTATAGCGGCGCCTGTACATCTTAAACAGGGACCCACGTATACATATATATACATATATATGTATTTTATAATTGAGCCTACAGGTATTGTTGTGACGGTTAGCAGGGCGCCAGAAACAGCCAGTGCCTCTACACTCTATTGTGATTATAGTATATATAATGCCAAGCATATATGCCAACCGAGATAAATATGTCCTATAAATATTATATTAAATAATAGGAAATAGTAGACTGGTGGATATCATGGTCCAAGCAACAGTGGACGTTATGGTGCCTGCGCTAGTTGTTGACGCTGGGTCTGACGTAGACGATGGTAGACTTGGAGAGGACGAACTTGACAGAGGCGATACCAGGCTGGTCGTCGTAGAAGGCAACGGTGTTGCAGTTGGATGACGGAGATATCGAAGGGGTATCCAGAAATGAGGTTCCTCGTGCAAAGTGCAAATGGCCGTGATTGTGGTGAACGAGTCCCACATCAGCCAAGACAAGACCCAGCACCAGAGTCAACAGCAGAGCAAGGCACACAGGAGAGAAACGCACAGTCAACAAGACAAGGAAGGGAAAAGATTGTAGGCTTAATGAAGAAGAGAATACAGAAGCAATGCTAGTCCACTTTGTTATACATTTGATGGGCTGGAGTCCTGGCGCATTGCCCGGCAGTCTAGTAGTACTTGTCCACAAGCATTGTAAGCAAACTGAAGATGATCCAGGTGACTGCTTCATGGATAGCTCCTGGAACTTGAAACAATCCTAATAGCAAGGCAGTGTACCGTTTGTTCTGTATCATTATGTGTATAGGTTCTGGGTGTTGGTGATTCATGGAGCCGCTGCGGAACTCCGTAATTCAGAAAGTTATCCTCATAGAGTCTTTTAATTTACATCCCCTGCCGCTATAGCTTATATGGGACCCGCAGGCCGTCCAGGCAAGCTTTTCTTTCCCAGCCCGCAGTGGGTTCGGCTTGACCCGCTAGAAAACCTGGACTGCTGCAATTCCCGCATAGCCATAGATAGTGACTAGCTAAGACGGCAAATGAATAGTTAAATCCGAGTCCGCTGATCAGGAGTAAGCACTTGGAGTTGAACTTGGCCACCACTGGAGCATATAGATTTCAGAAATGTCTGTCTTTGAATATAGGCAACCACTGGCAGCTTAATCGTCAGCACAATTCATTTTGAGCAAGCAAGATGGTTAGATATACCACCACCACCACCATGTTCTCCGGCAACGCCCATCTTGTGAGGCCAGGGGGGCCTTATTTCTCCCTTAACCGTCTGCAACTGTTTCTGCGACAAGACATTGATATTTATGATGGATCCAGCAAAGTTGCTGATATCTGGAAAAAATCTGTGGTGTGCTAGCAACGCAACACGCTCGCTTCTATTTTGGAGCCCGACAGCTAATGGAGGTATATCGTTGGTTGCTAACTAGATAGGCCTTCGTAGTGGAAAAGGTCAGCGAGGGCGGACCTATGCGGCAGAATCCCACGTGATCCAACAACAGCACTCCACTAGTCATGTGATTGAAATACTACTTCGCGGGTTCTTTTAGACGTTCATACCTGTACATTCAAATATCTCAAACCTCTGTCTTGATCTTGTTGTAGCTCTTCGAGCTACGTCCTGTCTACCTACCTCACTTAGGGAGCTGAACTCCGCAAACACCACAGCGAAGTCAGCACGAGCGAGCAGGACCGGACGACACGCTGTCCCCCAATATACCAACATCGAGAGATACTACTTACACGATAGCGCTCACCCTCCACCGGATGGAGGTGGACGACCCCCCGGCGGTCGTCCCCTACCCAGGAACCGCCTCCTGGGACGAAAAGTCGGATCCTCCTTCGGAACCCACCACTCCTACCCCCTCCACCGCAACACCCACAAACGGAGAGCCCTCTCCTCCCCGGACAAGATGCCTGATACTCCCTCAGGCCCAACACCTAGCAGGCCAAACACGCTGTCAATTCGCCAGCAGATCAATGCGGTAGCTGAAGACCAGCTCCTCCTCCTGAAGGATTGGAGGCAGGCACTAACTTCGCTCGCAGACGCGCTCGATTCGACTGTCTCCTCCCTCCACGGCCGGCCCAAAGAACTCGCCAAAGGACTGGCAGCCAGGTTCCTGACTCTGGCCAAAGGCAGCACACCCCAGCTAGGACCAGAAAAGCCTCCTATAGCTCCCCCCAAACCAACTCCAGAGCCTGTACAGGCCAAACAGGCCACTCCAACTGGACAGACACCCCAAGCACCATCCTGGGCCTCAGTAGTGGCCCCAGGACTAGACCAAAAGGGATGGCAAGCCACCAGACCCAAACCTGCCAAGCAGCCGCAGCAGGCAAGGAGGATAGATAACCGCATCTTCCTCCGCCTCCCAGAACCCTCCAACCTGCGGAAAATAGGCCCTCATGGAATCCGCATAGCCCTTACAGGAAAGGTCCCTGGAGGGATCTCTCGTGTACAGATAATCCCCACAGGCTATGCCATCACAACCACAGATGAAGGCAAGGCCTTTTTACTCTCTGCACAAGCGAAAGAGCTAGCTGCAGATGGATACTTTGAAATGCCAATAGAATACCACCAAATTGTCATTCCCCGGATTCCCCAGAGGCTCTGGTCCCTAGAGGGATGGACAGAAACCACACTAGAAGACATCAGCACTGAAGCGGAGCGTATCACAGGCATTAAACCATGTCACGTCAAGCCCTCAAACCACCTTACAGAGGCAGGCTCAATCACTGCAGTCATTGCCTTCCCAAAGAAGCCCAAACATGCAATACAATTATTTGGCATCTCTGGCCTATCTAGACCTACACGCCCCAAACAAAGACCACTACAATGCTCCCGCTGCCACCATTTCCATGACACACGAGCTTGCCGCTCTAACACTCGCTGCATCTCTTGTGGCTCCACCAAAATAGAGCATACCTGCCGTGTACAATGCATCAACTGCCATGGCCCCCATGCAGCAGACTACCCAAAGTGCCCAGCCCGGCCTATCTCCCGTAAAGGGACCATCACCCACCTTTCTAAAGAAGCACTAGCAGCAATACGCAAAGCTGGGAGACTGGCTTTCCAGCAACAAGCTGGAAAGGTGCAGGCTACACAGGCAAGCCCACACACCCTAAACCAGGCCACAGACCACCCATCAAGACAGCTCACCCAAGAGCTAGCCAGTCAGACCTCTCCAGAAGAACTATGAAAATCATACAGGCCAATGTAGGGAGGGGCGGCCCCTCCCATGACCTGCTGCTATCCTTCACAGCAGACATCATCCTGGTCCAAGAGCCTTGGACCAATATGGCAAAACACCTCACAAAAACACACCCAAGATATCAACTCTTCAGCCCAACCCCCACTGGGAAATCAGGCCCCGAACTCTAACATACGTACGCAAAGACCTTCCAGCTCACGCACTTCCACAACCATCCTCCCCAGACATCACGGCAGTAGAGGTAGATGGCCTCACAACTATCAATGTCTACCGCCCCCAAAGGACCCAGCTACTCTCTCTTCATCCACCATATCTACACTCCACACCCTACTCCAATACCCTGTCCCACGGAACACCATCATCGCAGGAGACTTCAACACCCACCACCCATTATGGCAACCAGAAACCCAACCACACACCCTCTCTGCAGGAGCCACAGCTCTGGTAGAATGGCTAGAAACCCAAGGACTAGTGCTCTGCATGGAACCAGGCACTCCAACCCGCGGACCCAACACCTTGGACCTAGTCTTTGCCAACCTCCCAGTGGTGGCTACAGTAGAGGACCACCTTAGCACTTTTAGTGACCATAAAACCATCCTAGCACAGCTAAAATGGAGGGAGCCACAGCCACAACACAAACTAGGCTCCACTAACTGGGAAAAGGCTCGAGAACTCCTGGTCCCCCAGACACCAACCTACCAACAGATACTCTGGCAGAGGAACTGGTCAGCCGGGTACATCTAGCCATCCAGGGAGCATCAGAATACAACACCCGCAGGCTCCCACACACCCCATGGTGGACACCAGAGCTCACAAACCTACTCCGGCAAGCAAGACAACATCCATCAGACCTCCAACCTCTTCAGAAGGCAATTTCCAAGGCAAAAGCTAATTACTGGAAGGAACGGATTGAGCAGGCAACAACTCCCACTAAAGCCTTTGCACTAGCAAAATGGCAGAAGCCCTCCAACCAACTAGCTGCGCCCCCCCTACTTGTACAAGGCAACCAAATCACCACCCACAGGGCAAAGCAGACGCCTTCCTCACCTACCTCCTGGAAAAGGGAGCCTCCCTTCCAAACCAGCTTGAAGAAGGACCACCAAACAGACCTCTAGATCCTATACCTTTACCAACAAAGGAAGAATGCTGGAATGCCCTTTGCTCTCCTACCCCATCTGCCCCTGGGGAGGACAATCTTACCACATCTGTATGGAGAAACCTATGGCCTATTATAGGAGATACAGTTACAGCACTATACCACCAAAGCCTGGAGAAAGGCCAGTTCCCGCAGACCTTCAAAGCAGCAAAAATCATCATGTTGCCAAAGCCAGGCAAGAGAGACCTTACCCAACTGGGCTCATGGCGGCCCATCAGCCTCCTATCCACCTTAGGCAAAGGCCTAGAACGTCTTATTGCAAAATGGATGGCTGTACAAGCAATCCAGGGAAAACTACTCACACCATGCCACTTTGGTGCTCTCCCAGGCCGCTCTGCTATTGACCTCGTCCAAGTACTAGTTCATAGAGTGGAGAAAGCCTTCCAACAGGGAAAGGTAGCCTCACTACTGTTGATGGATGTAAAGGGAGCCTTTGACGCAGTAGACCACCAAAGGCTTCTTTCATACCTACGCCTTCAGGGATGGGATGATTGCCTGCTCATATGGACCCAAGATTGGCTTTCCAACCGCTCAGCATCTGTCCAGATTGGAGAGGCAAATGCCAAAGCCTCAATAAAGGGAGGACTCCCACAAGGATCCCCCCTCTCCCCAATCCTATTCCTGCTCTATGCAGCAAGGGTAGTGGCCACTTACAAAGCCTCCTTCTGCTATGCAGACGACCTAGGAATCCTCTTTGTAGGGGATTCTCTCCAGGAGACATCCCAACAACTAGCAGAAACATACAAGGCAGTAACAGCCCTGGGAACAGAGGTAGGTCTCCCCTTTTCAGTGGAAAAGACAGAGATACAACACTTCTCTAGAAAACTCAAGCAGCCTCCCCCAGCAGTCAGGCTGCCTGGTGTGGGTGAGATCTCTCCCACACCATACACCCGCTGGCTAGGGGTCCTCTTGGATACAAAACTTACCTTTAAACCACATATCAACTGGGCATACAGCCGTGGTAAGCAGCTAGCACAGCACCTCCAGAGACTTAGCAACACCCAACATGGGTGCCCAGTAGCACCTATGCGTGCTGCAGTGCTTCAGTGTGTCCTCCCAACAGCATTGTATGGAGCTGAACTCTTTTACACTGGCCAACAGCAACTAAAGGCTGTCAGCTCCCTCCAGTCTCTACTCCGAATAGCAGCCCTAGCAATCCTCCCAGCATACAAGACAACACCCACAGCAGCACTCCTCCGAGAGGCAGACCTGCCAGACCCAAGAGCCCTTTTGGAGAGCACCCTCCAGAGGGCAGCTGCTAGATACGCAGGCCTAGATGCAAAGCACCCCATAGCACGCATCCATGCAGCCCCAAACTATGGGTACAACACAAGGCTCACCAGGATCCTGCAACGCATCCCCACACCAGCACCAGAACGCAGGTGGGTAGAGCCACAGCTGCCACCACTACGCATGCTGCCAACCCACCGGGAAGGGCACATCTCCTCACCACTAGCCATATCAGTCTACTCAGATGGCTCCCACACGGGCCAAGGCGCTGGATATGGATACGCCATATACTACGGCTCCATCCTAGTCACCCAGGGACAGGGCCCATCAGGCCCCCGGACAGAGGTCTATGACGCGGAGATCATGGGTGCTGTGGAAGGTCTCCGGGCAGCAGTGGGTTTGCCATGCACTGCATATGCCAACCAGCTGAACATCTTCCTAGACAACCTGGCAGCGGCCAGTCTACTAGCAGATGGCAGGCCCGCGCCACACAGACGCCATCTCACAGACACCTTCCACCAGCTCTCCACGCAGTGGCTCAGCCTGCCGTACATCCTAGCCTCCCCCGCAGGCCCGTACGGGTCTCCTGGGTACCAGGGCACACTGGAATCGCAGGCAATGAGCTGGCAGACAGGCTAGCAAAGCAGGGAGCAGCCATGGATGGCTCTCACATCCCCCCCTCCCCGGCATACCTAAGACGAGAGGCGAAACAACAACTCCGTACTGCCACCCAGGCAGCGTATATACGCAACGCACCCCAGGCATACCAAGACCTGGGCATCTGTCCCCATACGAAGAGCAGCCGGGCCCAGGAACACAAACTGCCACGCTGGGTACTAGGCAGGCTCATTGCAGCCCGCACTGGACATGGGGACTTTGCAGCATATCACGAACGCCTCCACCACACGGACTACCTAGCAACCTGCTCCTGCAAGAAGCTAAAAACTCCAGTACATTTCTTCTTCTGCCCACATACTAGGAAGCGCTGGAAGGAGAGATGGAAACACACACCTGTTGGGCCGGCAAAAACCATTGACTGGCTCCTAGGGACTGCTGCTGGGGCTGAGGAATTCAGCCGCATCGTGCAAAACACATCCTTCTTTACGGATATATGCCCAAACTGGGCCCGCCTAAACACAGAGTAGTGTAACAGTCCAAGCATATCTTCCTGGGAAAGAGGGATTGGCTCCCCCTCTCACCTATAGGGAGGCAAAACAGGGCTTTCTACCGCTTGAAGCCCCAGCCAGGGCAGTGCTGGGAACTTCCCCAACTCTACAGCACATAGTGCTCAAATTTGTCTCCTTTAAGCATGTATTTAGATCGTTGCGCACGTACTTAGATCCTCTTAGATAGTATACGCTTGGGAGGCACGTCCGGTTGCCCTTCGGGAGGCCGCGGTCACCCGCCACGTGACCGCCAAGCGACGTTAAATAATAATAACATAACATAACATACCTGTACATTCAATAGCTAATGCATAAATTGCTAGCCTGGACTGATAAAGTGAAGCAAGATGCATTCTTTGCTGTCACTCAGAAGACGAGTGGTTCTGACAATTTTACTATCCAGACCCTGTTTTCAGGTTTTGGGACATTTCTTGTCTGTCCACTTCAAGTTGATTTAGACACACGAAAAGCTGTGCTCCACACTAGGCCTTACTTGACTGAGGTTGTAGTCTTTCAGCTGTCTCATTCACTTGATGTAGACTCCAAAAAAGCATTTTTAGACACTGCTAGGAGAATTTTTTCGTGGGTCACCACATCATACATTCCCAAAGTCTAGTTACTAACATACTATCATTTAACCCACATAGGCTTTTACGGCCAGCAGTTGCTGGCATCCCAAGCGAGTGCGGACAAACTCTTTCTGGTTGGATTCAGAAGTCTTTGGCAGTTGAATTGCCCAACCTTGCTACATCTGACCGGAATAAGGGTCCAGCATCACACTTCCCAACTGGCAAACCAACTACTAGAGAGCTACCCTTAACCACTCGATACATTGGTATAGTATCCTGGCAGTCAGAATCAGCGCAGCAGCATTTCCTTGCACGCATTATGGTGGCACCAGAACTTGAGCAAGCACGTTTATATGGTAACAAGCTGGCAAGTTTCTGCCCTCATGTTGAGAGTGTGCTGGTCAGCTTGGAACTCTTCACAGAGTTTAGGGTGCAGTTGGAGAGGCGACCATGGGCACCAGTAAGCCAGCGGGCTGATGAACGGTTGTTTGGTTGAGAATGGACTCCTTATAAAGCATGGGTATATAAATCTGTGTTGTCAATGACTGGCCTGTAGCCGTTTCCACTATAGTCGAGTGGACAAGCTAATGGGTGGCTGTAACAGCAAGGGCGCTCAGGACTGCGAAACAGAGCATTCCTAGGAACCCGCTGGTTAACTGTTCTGTACAATGGCGTAGCTTATCAAGTATGAACCGGGCCTGAACGGGTTGATGCCTAATTTGGAGACTAACTCAGCTGTATCTGATTGAGGTACTGTCCTCTTTGGAATTACTAGGTGGGGAAAGCCATTGCACAAACTGTGCTAGAATGGTGAAGACAGATAGACTGGCTTGGATTACTCGGGACCAAAACATACTTTAAGATGCATGAACAAAGATGGTGGACTCTGATCACTGGTCATGGCTTTCCCAGGATTTGACGTGTGGAAGTGAGCTGATGCGCAATTAATCAACATGGCCAACGCCCGACTGATCATTTTTGTTAGGCGGGAACTGAAACAACGTGGTCAAGATGCCTTGTAGCTGGTACATTCCATTGAGGCCACACTCAGGTGAGCACCAAAACGGAAAGGGAAGCCAACAAGTGGCATAGGAAATGTTCTACATAGTACTACGTAGGTAGTAGGTATACTACTAGATACTACTTGGGATGTGATGTGGATCAGGGGTGCGACGTCTGGATACCAGATACTAAAAGGATACCGTAGGATTCGTAGGGATCATGGTGAACGCTCTATACCGATATACTGCTGTTTCCAGTACATCGTGAAGCTCTAATTAATGCGCTTCATCGCTTCATCGCCTCATCGCTTGCTCATGCGCTTACTTGATCGAGCTCGCTCCTTCTATTTACGGGATCCAGCATACTCGCGTATGGTATGGTCGTCTTTCCGGAACATATATACTCCGGATCCCGTACCGGATTATTAGATAATCCACCTGTCCGAAATAGTTCATATATCCTCATCGGGATGATGTCATTCACCGCCTGCCAGACAATATTCTGCCGCTCGAGACGGAAAGGCTTCATCTCGCATTATTCTCGTATTTCCATGCTCAATCCTCAAAATCCTCATGCAACCCATATGCCTTCCACTTCCCAGCACTTCCTCCTTCGCATCTTCCGGATATGACTCTTCAGGCACCTCCCTCCGCCCTTTTGATACAGACGTGGAATCGGCCATTGGTTGAGATCAACCTCGTCGCAGAACACGTTATGCTTACAAGGGGCCTCGGGTCCGTGATACTATCAACCGGATCGAATTGCTCACGCATGGCAGAGATCAAAGAGCCGAAGTTGAGATGTGGCGCCCGTTCTGCTTGCTAGGGCGGACATGGCCCGGGCAGCGAGGCCTCGGAAACAGCTTCTGGGCACTCTCCCATGGTAACTGACCGAGGACAATGACCCAGTCGAGGGCCTGAGACCAGGCCGTGGAACGGTTCATCTTCTGCACATGGCGGAATTACTGGGGCTCTTTATTGTACAGCTCATCAGTCCGCTGGAAATGTACTTTCAGCATCATCGTTTTCGTGAGGACTGCAATTCATATGTGGCGTCTATTTTGACATGTCAGAAGTATTGGGAACTCCCACCCGATCCATCTGGTGCTGAGGAATGATCAATAGATGGAACAGTGTGCTGCCATACTTTCCTGTGGTATAAATGGCACCGGTAGGCCGATTACACAGTCCCTGGGCCGACCCGGTTCGGTTCAAGTAAAAGGTGGTTTCATTCATCATGACAACTCCACAGCCCAGTATGATTAGTGCCAGACAATAAGTTGGACTCTCCATGATTCAGTAGAGCCCACTCTTACCGCAAGGAGGACTCTTTGCCCACTCGTAGCCGGACATCTCCAGTTAGATATGACCAAAACATATGCTCAGGCAGCGGGAACTATGTGCTCCAAGGGTTTCCAGCGAATCCATGCTCCTTCAACATCCAATCCACAGAACACAGTCTCATGGCTTCCGGTCCGGGACGCTGCCTCTCACGGCCTCCACCCTCTCCGAGGTTCAACGGACATGGGAGATGCTCTGGCCGGGCCATCCGCGGCAGGTTGTCGAGCACCTTCCAAGCAGCCTCCACTACAACCGCCTGATTCTTGGCATGACTGGCACAACGGGAGCCGTGTACGGCACCACCGCGCTGCAGTTCCTACGTCCGCGTTGGTGTCGAAACACACCTTATTATTTCCAGATGGGCCCAGGAGACCATCAGATATGAAACAGCCTACACAGTCCCCGAGGTCGCGTCGTTGGCGACAGGCCGATGAGTAGCGGGCCGTGGAGGTCAGATGGCATGTTAGTCGCGCCCTGCAGTGCCAAACTGTCGCAGCGATCCGGGTAGGTTGCGCGGATGTGTGTATCAAGGAACGGCACTGCATTGGCATTTCGAGCAAGCTACGGAGACGACGGGCCGTGGCTCCAGCAGGCTAATGCATCTTCCCCGCCGAGTCAGTGTGATGCGACTGTCGATTCGTCCGAGATGCATGAGGCATCATACTATCATGAGATAGCACGGCGCAGTGAGGCACAACAGGAGAAATCTCCGATGCAGTGGTCGTATTGTGTATATTAAGGTATTATTATATATATTAGGGGACGTCCAGCCCAGGAGGCGCTTGCATCCCTCACCTTGCGTTCGGCCGCTTCTTACCAGCCCGGCTTCTTTTATCCTCCATAACTACACACTCTAACATCATGGCCGACCCGGTCATTGACGAGAGTTAGTGGACACTCCTTCAAAGCCCTGCTTGCAGCCCCTTTTGACCAGATATCAATCTTTAGGAAACAACCCCATTGTTGTTGACGACGCGGTATGTACGCTTCCCCCAGATTACAGACCCACGACTGTCATGGCTCACGCGTACTGTTGCGCTGGTTAGGCATCAGAATTGGACTCGGTATTTAGTGATGCGTATGAAAAACCGCATGAGAAAATACTATATATAGTCCCCCTGGCATAGCTGATGGTGTAACTCAACAGTGGCAGCGACACCACTTCTCTCGCCTCCAGCATTCTGAAATATCACTACGAGAATGGCCGCCGATACCATGCATACCAGGAGGGAAGATACCTCCTTCCGAATGATGAAAAGGAACAGGATCATATGGATGTCTTAGGCCACATCTTCATGCTGATCTTGGACGGAAAACTATTTCTTGCCCCCATTGACGAGCATCCACAGCGGATCCTTGACCTTGGTTGCGGCACAGGTCTATGGGCAATTGAGATGGGCGATATGTTCCCTTCAGCACAAGTATAATTCGGTGTGCCCGAAATCATCATGCCCCATTCACCCGCTGACTTTCATAGGTCATTGGAAATGATCTGAGTCCGATCCAGCCTGGAATGTATGTGTTCTACATTTGCCAGTCGCATTGAATCATGGCTAACCTCTCATATACCACAAAAGGATGCCTCCAAATGTCCAATTTGAAGTGGATGATATCGAACAGGACTGGACTTACAAATCCCCCTTCGATTTCATCCACGCTCGCTTTCTGGCGTCATCCATTAGGGATTGGCCACGTTTGTTCCAGCAAGTATTCAAGTTAGTGCACCAAACAGAGCTATTATGTGTTAAATGTTCTAACTTTTTAGCAAGAAACCTCAAGCCTGGTGGATATACAGAATTCTTTGACTGGGACTTCCGCTACCAATCTGATGATGGTTCTCTCAAAGAAACCCATGAAATGCACATCAATATCAAGGAAGTTCTTCGGGCAGCTGATATTATAGGTCAGACCGCTACTCCAGGGCCCCATCTGAAGAAATGGGCCGAAGATGCTGGCTTCGTGAATATTAAAGAACATGTATTCAAGGTTCCTTACGGATCATGGCCGAAGGATCCGAAACTGGTAAATTGCACTTGATTTCTTTCAGTTGTAGATGCCCGTTACTGACATACTGTACAGAAAGAGATAGGCGCATGGAACCAGCTCCAAGCCCTAGAAGGCGTTGAAGGTTGGTCAATGGGCCTTCTGTCTCGTGTTATGGGTTGGTCTCCTGCAAAGGTCCATGTGCACCTTGCCCAGACACGAAAAGATTTTCGGAACCCCAGTATCCATGCATACGCAAAATTGTGAGTCCATTCCCGGGGATTTACTATATTCGCATTCTGTTTCTAACTGCTCATAGATACCTCGTGTATGGACAGAAGCCGAAGCCTGAGAACTAGAGGGAAATGCGCAGGTCAAGCGATGCAATACTACGGCCTTCGATGGATGGAATATGAAAATACATGTGCACGGTTCCTTGTGATGAATTCTCAGATTACAGCAGTAACGATTGAAATGACGTGAAGGTACGAAGCAAAGCCCTTTTAGTTAAATAATTGATCAAATCCGTTCTCCCGGTTCTGTCTTTGCAAGCATGCTATCCGCCTCGATGAAAAAGCCACCCTGTGAGCAAGGACTCCAGCGTAAGCCGTGGTACCGGAAAATGGACTCGATATTAGAATATGACTCGTAACCCTAGCTGGCTAGCAGAACATGCCATTGCTAAGCCCCAGCTAGAAGATATCCCGACAGTATTTCCAAATACGGATATGTGCAAATATCCAACATAATTGGTTACTACCACACGCGGAATAGTAGGCGTTTATATTTAATATCGAAAGGTTTACCGTAGGGCATTCGAAGAGCTAAGAGAAAGCATATACTATGGCCCTCAGGTGAAGACCTTCGCTTGCTGCTTAAGCTTTAAGAAGGTTTCCTTATCATGTCCGGGAATAACCTGGCCTTTGGTAATCCTCTCCAGATGCTTGAGGCGCTGAGTACTCCTGAACCATGCCGGATGATCTCGAGCGAGCCAGCCCTGAGGGATACCGTCACGCCACTATGATAAAATGAACATTAGATGTTGAAATAGCGTCTGCGAGGGTCGTACTTACATTTTCAATAACATGGCAATGGTCACTGATGAAGAAAAATGTTCCCATGTTAAGTAGGTTGATTTGCATTCCGATCAGACCATCTGTATGACCGGGTAAATGATGGAGCGTGATTCCCTGGCAAAAGTCAAGGGTCTCATCCCTAAAGGTCTTCCAGTTCCTGTATCTTGTTAGCTGTGCGAGGCGAATAGAGCAACGATCAAGTTTAACTTGTCACATACAAGGATAGTTTTAGATAATGTTCCAGATATACACCAGTATCAGCCCCCGTGGCCACGGACCAGAATGCTGAGAGCAGTTCCTTTTCATGGACCCAGATCTCCACGTCTTTCCGGTCTAAGAACTCATCAAGACCGCCCGCGTGATCTAGATGAAGATGTCCGATGATGATCTTCTTGATATCTTCAATTCTATTTCCCGTTGCCTCGACAGCCGCGCGAAGTTCGTGCTCGGGCTCGTAGCGCACCCTCGAGAAGATATCCGATACCTCAGGACCCCAGATTCGAGGGTAGTCCTTCCCAGAACCCGTCTCCCAGAGGATTAGACCCTCGTGGGGATGTTCGATTAATATACAGTACATTGGCATTTCCCGTCTCTTGTTGGCGAACTTCTCGTTCTCTGTGCTTTTCAGACTGGTGTTGCCGCCTCGAATCACGAACCCTTCATCACATTCGAGCCATCCGACCTCCAAGACATGGAACTTGGTGCCAGGTGGACAGACGTTGGACACAGCGTTCGGCACAGCGCCCCGGTTAAGTTGGTCCTGGATTGCCGACATGACTTTTCTGTTTGTGTGTTGCTGGTCTGCGAAGGAGTGATGTGGGATATAGATGTTGTTCGGTTTGTTATTTCAATGGTGCTTAGGCATATACGCCTACAGTGAACCGGACACTCGTAAGAGACGGGAACAGATGCCAACAGTGTGATTTCTTCTTCTTTTCGTTGACAGTAAACGGGGTCGAGTTCGAGAAGGCTTAAATAAGGAGAACATCCATCCTCGGCCTTCCCCATCATTCCGTTGGGTCCCCGCGGGGATGTTACAAGACACATTGCCGATCTGGGGTCCAGGTGCGGATCCGCGGTACGGCCTCGGTATGGAATCTCGAAGGGAAATTGCCGAAAGCCAGGTCGGTCTATTTCTGAGCATTGGGATAGCAAGATTGACGGATGATCCCAGCGGGGATCGTCGTTCGGACAACATCAACAATGTAATATGTATGAAGCTATACAGACGTTTTATTCTACCTACATATTAGAAGGGAGCCCATTGTTATACAGCATTCGCGACAATCCGAAGGCAATCCCATTGTTCTCTCGCGTATACTTGGCATAGGCCATCACGCTAGCTGCAACCAAATACCCCTCCCTCCCTTACAATTGGAATGATCTGTGCTGGGGAGCCATGCAGAAAACAGGAGGATTGATTGCTTTCGAGGGCACTAGAATGAGCTATCTGGCTATCCCTGATACTTCCGGGACTCCAATTATTCGCCAATCATCTAGTTGGTCACGAGTACAGGAGCTCAGCAAGCTTGGCCATTTAGGGCTGGGTGGGAGTAGACAGTGGCTATCTGTCGAGCTGGCCCTAGGCCCTTAATGAACTATTAGGAACCAACTAGAGCCTCTGGCACTTTTTAGCCAATAAGTCCGACAGAGACTATTTCTAAGCAGGGGAGCATGGCTGTACAGTGCTGTATTTTTCTTTCACTCATTGAGTCTAGCCTCTTTGGGTGTATTGTTTTGTGAAGTGGATCAGGGGTGGCGTCTGGATATCAAATACTAAAAGGAAACCGTAGGATTCGTGGTTAACACTCTATATCAATACACTGCCATGTCTAGTACATTGTGAAGCTCTTGATTGACATGCTTGACGCTTAAAGCTCCCCTATATATGCAGGATTCGGGAATCCCAGGTGTACCTCACCTCCCGGAACATACATATTCCAAATCCCGAGGCTAGATCATTAGATAATCCGCCTGTCCGAAATACCCGTGCCAAGCGACCTACACGGGGAAGACGTGTATCATCATTTTGCATTGGTCTGTCTTACCGCCTGCCATTTCATGATAGCGCCATGTTCACTGATGTTCACTGTCACTTACTGCTTTTCTTCATTCTCCCTTTCAGAGTCAGTTAAACTTATTCTGCATCATGTTCTTACAAAATTACTGGATCCCAAAGAGCCTGATCATCTAAGAGAGTGCAGGAAAATGCCTTCACCAAGGTAAATGCACTTCTTGCCAATGATATAGCGCGAAATTTAAAGCATATCCATCAATAGACATAGCTGCTCTACTAGAACAAAAGCACAAAATGTATCCGTATAAATATCCGTATAAACAGGTTCATTTCCTGGCCAGGCCAATCCAGATTTATCCACCTCTGTTGAGGGGCTCAACAGGCTGCTAGCTTCCTGTGAGATCATCTGGCATCTAGGATCAGCCGCAGTATTGGGCCTCAAACTCAGAACCCATCGTGGAAGTTGGGTATGATATTGATATCGATCACGTACACTCCCTGGGTTATATTAAGCAGCAGGCGCCGCGTATTCCAATCCTCGATATCCATGGTATTCTCCAATTATCAGGCAGTGAGCGCATCTTCCTGTTTATGACACAACTCCCTGGCGAGACATTCTGCAAAGACACAGACTACGAAGACGTCGTTACGTCCCTCGGTCTGTCTCTGGAAATGAGAGATTATTGCGATCCTGTTAATCATGGTCTCTGTCGTCAACTCAGCGGTATTATAAAGCGAATCGTAAGCGGCTAGCGATCATCGTCGTCTTCGGTGTGATGATTGAAATGCAGGCCGACTTTGTCATCTCATAAGTCTCGCGTCATTTGCCCAAGATGCTCTGGCATATCATGCGCGACATGCTCGACCTAGCAGGAATTACCAATCCATGGCGATGCCCTGCCGCTGAGCTGCTGGGATTGAACTTCTCGGTGAGCTTGCCGCCAAGCGAGCTGCTGGATTTAGCAGACCAACTGGACGTGGATGGTATGATGGATTCTGGGGGTTGAACATATCCGTAGAGAATGAGAATGAAGTTTCCACGAGACATCTAAATAATTAGGATCTGCGAAGAGCGAATCTCGGAGATGGGTATCTGCATCATGCCGACACCGGCTAGAGATTAATCTTCCGCGGTTATTATTATTGTTTGTCACTGCGGAGTCCACTTTGATAATATCCACAAACACGGCAATGTCCCTCTGCTCAACTTCAGCTTCAGCAACCCGGGTTGTCGCCAATTCAGCACGTCTCCTTTTCCGTCTCCAGCCAGCTTCACCCATCAGTCTAAGAAGAACCATGGCGACCGCACCCAAGAAGAAAGAATTCCTCTTCATCATCCCTGATAAGCCGAACTCGCTGGAGCTGAGGAAAAAGGTGCGAAGGTAATGCATACCGCTGTACTACACTATAGCATCCTGTTCTTTGCGTTCTGTTCTCCAGCTTACAGAGTAACAGCATGCACTTGGAGACCGCAAGGACGTTGGCTGCTGCGGGGAAGCTCCTTGAGGGAGGTAAGTCCCGCCAGCATAAACAGGCCATATAACCCATGTGCACGTAAACGTGGCAGTGGAAATAACCTTCGCAGGTGCACTGTTTGAAAAACACCCGGAAGAAGGACAGGACCCCCAGTTCAAGGGCAGCATGATTGTGTGCCCTGGTGAGAATGTGGAGGAGGCCCTCGAGATCATCAAGAATGATATATACGCCACGACGGGCGTGTGGGACGTGGAAAAGGCCCAGATATACCCTGTAAGTTCTATCTATAGTCTGCGCTGTGCATGCCCATGTCTGGTTGTTAATGATCCTGCTTAGTATGTGCCTGCCGTTCGAGTTGGTATTTAGTGGCAGGGACTTTTCCTTTAACAGCAACTAAAGCACATTTCTCGCATTAAATTGACAGATAAGCTCTAGTACGGCTACAGATACAACAGATACAACAGATGTCCACAACACACAAGTTCGAGTAGATGGCACAGTCAAAATCCAGCAAGACTACCAGATCAGACGGTCAAGCCAGCAACCAATTTGTGACCGAGTGCCTTGATGCTGTCCTCAAAGGCCCGCGTGTCATTTGCTTTCCAGTCGGCACTGCTTCCAGGAACGGCATAATCTCCCATAAACCCAATGTACAGCACATCGTTTTGGTCGTGGCCGTTGTATCCGCTGATATTGTCATTGGGAAAGCAAAGCTGCGCCAGCGAAATGGACGCTTCACCGGTAGAAGTCAGGCCGTTAGTATCGCCCCAGACGCCGTAGAACTGTGATCCATCAGCATAAGCACACAGCTGTAAATGCGTCTATTTTTAAAATGGCAGAAGGGTCGGCCCTTACCACCTGCCCATCACACACAACAGCCATCACACTCAACGGCTTCATGCCATACTCCTGCGGATCGAAATTAGGGACCGCGCCTTCATTGCCAAACACCACGTAGGGGTGGATCGTAGCGTCTAGATCAGAAATGCCGTACTGAGACACCTGGTCTTTGAACGCAGTCTCAGGCTGGCCCGTGGGATCGTTACTGCATTTCCCACCGTACATGTTGGACCCATCACAGTCGATGTCCATGTTGTCGTACTGGCCGCCGTTTCGCTGGGAGTGCAGGAAGATGGCATTAGGGATGTCGCCACAGTAGGCGAATGAGTGGCTTCGGTCATCTCCGCCATTCGTGAAGCCGCCAGCGAGTTTGTTGGAACACTTGCCGGGCTGGAGGATTTATCTTAGCATCCATCACGGGTAACTTACTCCTGTGGAGCGAAATGGAGAAGATGGCTTATCTTGTGCTTGTCGTAGATCTGTCTCAGCTTGTCTGGGAGATCATATGCCGCAGCACATGTTGCTGTAGCGACGAGGAGTGTTTCGAGGAGACGCATTTTGTTTGATATGTTGGTGCCTTATGTAGATGTAGACGTAGACATCGCACAGTTGTCTGAAGTTGAAGTTGGCTGGAACTGGAGGAATTGCTGTCTTCGAAATACTTCGCTCCCCGCACTAAAGACAGACAGAAATCAGTTACACTGAACTGCAACAACAACAACAACAACATCATCATCATCATCAATAGTAATAATAAAGTAATAACAGACACAGTATGGCAGACACCGTGTCGACAGGGTTACTTGGCAGCATTGTAGAAGATGCACATCCTACCCAGATCGGGAAACTAACTGCGATGGCCTGGGGCAGTCTGATTTCGATCAACGCTGTGGTCTGATTATTATGGTTATTATTCGGGACATTTTGAATTTTGAAGTCTGCAGAGATGCCTCACGTTGCCTTTTTCAAGTTGAACGGCCTTCACTCGGGTCTAGTTTCCAGTCAGGTACACTTGCAACGTTAGCTATGGGAGTTTGGCCTCTACCAACAACGATGAGAAACAGGGCCTCTACTGCAATCCGGGACGTGCCGCGATGATCAATATGTCCTGCAGGAGGGGAAGTTCATTGTCGATAACTTACGCAGATCGATAGCAAGGTATGGCACGGGGTGCATGCGAAGATCTACGTATTGGATGCATCAACAGCGTTACATTGGTCCGATGCTGGTAATAAGTTTCCTCGATCGTTCATGCACGGCGTAATGTTTACGTAGAGTTGTGGGACTGTTTCTCAAGGTTCATGTACATTCGGATAGCTGAGTCCATAGAGTTACAATTATAGGAGTTGACACATTTCATCCAATGCTGTATATCCATCATCACTAATCTCAGACAATCCACCATCATCTGGCCCGGGTCAGCATATAATCCTCCACGGTAAGGCATCAGATACTTACCATGCTGTAGGGTCCTTAGTTATGAACGACCTGGATCGAGTCGATATGCACCTCTGATCCCACATCAGACACAGCCTGGTTGTAGTTACCAGCCTTAAAGTAGCAACGAGGCGAGTCCCAGTCGTACGTCGACAAGGGTGTCTTATTCCCGTTGATAGTAACACTCAGTTGGCCTTGCGAGTACGAGAGCTCATAGGTGAAGGGCGTTCCCAGAGGAACCTGCCCAACGGTCGTGGGGACCTGGTGCCCTTTGTCGCTCGTCTTGACTCCAACGACGATCTTCCCCTCTTGGCTGTAGTACATCTCCGCAAGAGGCTTCTTGGGATCACTAGCAAAGACCTGTCCGATAGCCGTGCCGTGCGTTCCGTCATCCGCCTTGATTACAGTCATACCGACAGTGAGCGTGTTCGTCCCGCTGGGGTCCCAGTCGGTGTTTTTACCTGTGTTCGGGTCGACTTCTCTGAATTCGGTGCGGCAGTGGTCGCTGCCCGAGGTTGTCGCGCAGTGTGTCTCCTCAGGAAGTCCCGGTGCCAGCATGACAATTTGGCCATTGGAGGCGTCGGTGTAGAAGTTCTTGTCGTGGTAGCCATCGCAGTTCTGGAGCTTTGCGCTGCTGACCGTGTCAGGGTCTCCGTCCTCGCCGGTCGGCAACTGCAGACTCCAGGGTCTCAGGTCAAAATTGCCTCCCGGATTGCAGGAAGGGTTGAGTGCTGCTGTCAGCGCAGGCAGGATGAGAAGGGCGGAGATCATAGTTTTGGCTGCCATTGTGGAAGTCAGGTTGTGTGCTAACTGTGGGATGGTGCGAGAGTGGTAGTTGGGATTGGAAGCCTTCGGGCCATGCCATGTTTAAATAGTAGAAGAGATGGGCTGGAATCAGTGGAATGATGCTATTAAGGGATCTATCTCAGCGAGAGAATCCGGAAATAAAGCGCGAGATGAAGCCAAGCCCTGCGTTTCCACGATGGGGCAATCCTCGACTCCATCCGCACTGGCCTTATTCCGACCCACGAGGCGCCCGCAAGGTAGCATCCAACTTCGCAGTGCCGTACTGTATAGAGATAGGCGCATTCTAATTTCTAACATACATGCTTGACACCTATTGAAGGACGGGATGGAGAGGTATACAGTAAGACGGATACCAGGAAATGGCCAAGCGCCCTACACAGCGGCATCCTTTTCTGCATCCGATGCTCCTGATTCAAACTGTACTTCCTCGTCAGGAAACTGATCAATATCGAAATGCCCAAAGCAGCACCTAGAAAGGCCCAGATAATGCGCAGGCTGTCGCAGTATGCTGTTCTAAGACTCTCCTTCCCTTGTCTGTCAGGTATGCTGTTCACAATAGTCACAGGCAGCCATATCCTTACTGTACTCGGATGCATGGGGCGTTAGTTCGGCGTACTTAAGCAGATTGGTGCGCATGCGGCTCTGGAAGATCAGCCCTCCCAGTGCCACGCCTAATGCTTGTCCGAAAGATCAGAAGAAGACAAACATCGCCACTGCGATAGAGAGATTCTCTTTTCTGGGCGAGGCCTGGATCGCGGATATCATCGCTGAAAATAATATTCCCAATCCGATGCTAGGGACAATGTTGAGGAGTATCCAACCAGGTATGCTAGTTGTCGACTTTAAATGCAAAGACCAAGTCCAATGGTTCTGATACTCCAGCCTGGCCGATAGGACCCAGAGGTACCTGCCTGTGACTGGATGAGGATAGCAGTGCCCAGTGATGATGGTGCAATGGTTAGAGTCTGTGGGAAGATAGCAACACCAGATATGATGGGAGTATATCCCTTTGGTGTCTGGTAGTAGAATGTGAGATAGTAGATTAGGCACCATAGGATCAAGCAATACAATGTGCTTCCAATAAATAAAGCTGCTGCTGTTCAGTTTTCGAAAATACTAGTAGGGATCATGGGCTCCCGTGGGAATCTGCATTCAAAAAATCCTGTTAGAATTAGAAACACTGCCCTAATAATGAGTGGAACTCCCATGGATACTGAGCACCACCACAGGTGAGAGAAAGTAGGAAGGCAGAAACGCTGCCGATAAACAGAATCATCCCAATATAATCAATCCGAGCGAGCTTTTGTTTGATGGTACCAGGACGCAAGGTGAGATTGAGAAAGAAGATCACGAGCACAAGCGATATGCCAGCGAGCGGCAGATTGAAGTAGAAGACCCGTCGCTGAGAGATTTGTTAACCCATGCCTAGACCCAGGTTCAAATGCACGCAAGGGGAGAAAAACTTACCCAGGTGACATCCTCAGCAAATCACCCGCCCAAAATAGGCACAATAACCGATCCTAACACATCTAATACATATTGCATTAAGCACTCCGTAATAATCGCCGCGAAACCATAAGGGAACAAGATCAGTGACTGGTATGTCTCCCAGGACTACAATCCCTCCGCCACCGACTCCCTAGATAGCTCTTCCAACCAGCAAGATGGCAGACTCGTTGGCTGCTCCAGCTACAGCAGCTCCCACAAGGAAGAAACAATATTAATGATGGTAAGGAGTTTGCAGCCGAAGATATCAGAGAAAACACCCACATGCCGGTTGGAATACTAGGAGGATTGTTAGCCACTCGACATACGAAGATCCGTATCCTGTATCTTGCGTACCAGTCGTTGTAAGCAGTCCCACTCCAGAAGGCTTCGATTACTGTTCTGTCCAGTTTATTCACCATAGTCCACATATGAGTGTTGGAACGTTTCTGTTTGGGTCTGAGTTATGCAGGATCAGGTAACTTACTGTCAAGGCAACCTGATTGACTGGAAGTCCAAAGTGACCATGAGACTGAGTATTGCCAAGGTGATGAAGACAAGCTGACCAACAAAGTCCAACTTAAACTTTGCAGGCTGGTTTTCATTGTTGACGTCCAGAGTAGGAGTTGAATTCCCACTGTAGTCTGTAGAGAGCTCTTCTGGGGCTTCAGGAGACAGAGAAGAAGTCCCAATAGTCCTGTCCCATAGAAAGAACGATAGGCCAATTACAACTAGCATGTGAGGACCCGTGAAATCGACGCCGAAAATGACAGCTACTGAGGCCATAAACGGCCCCATTTCCACTCGTAATTTCCAGCGGCGAGCGGTTGCCTAGCGCACGCACGTGCACCGCACCACTATTCTGCACCCGCCAAGCATTAGCTAGTCGTGAGCTGAAACGAGGTGAGGGCTCGCTGAAGCTGAGCACCTCAAATAGGCGACTAGAAGATGCCAAAAATGGCCTCCTCTGCAGGCAGATCCTGCTGCCCCCAATTTGACCCGGTCCCTGGGTGCTATACAAAATGCTGCTCATCTGCACTCTTGTCGCCTCCCATCTTCTCATCCTAAATTGCCTCTCCAACTGTCATATTGGTCAGATCTGAATCAATCACAGAGCAGTCAGCTCTCGTTTATACTTGCACCTGTCTAGATCACCCTCTCTTCTTCCACCTGCAAATCCAAATGAGTATTAGTATTGGACCGATCCTATTTTGTGTGAGGCGACTCGACGCAGGCTAGAGCATTTCCGCGGCCTTGGATAGCTTTCACCAAACTTCAAGTTCAAGATGCTGGAGGGCCTGGCGGTAGTAGAACAATACTGGCGAAAGTACACACCCCTTGTCTGAGGTTATGCGAAGCCTCACACTAAAAGGCACCAACAGGTACTGTATCCAGCTAAAGGAAGACTATGTTAACTATCTTCTCTCAGAAGACCAAGCCATCTACATGAATTTCTTTGATTGGATGCATCAGACCTCACGGCGAAAAGTGCTTCAGTTATATAATGAGTACTGGTGCCTGGACCTGCTTGTCGCGGCTCGACTTTCATGCCACTCATTGAACAGCCACTAAAGGTGTCGCGTTCTCCAGTATCGGAGTCGTCCCATATGGTTTTCACAAGACACGTAGTGACGACGAACATTCGCGTGGCGGTATCAAAGGGAAAAAGCAAAAGCGGTATTCAGTGTCAGGTTCCACATGGAAGAATTTGTCATGACCGACATGCCAGGCTTGCTTTGCCACAGAGCTCGGTTCCACTACGGGGGCCAGAAGAGGGAAGTATCGAAGAGTCAAAGCAATCGCAGGTGAGGCATTTATGCCATTGGGCTTGTTCCTGCGAGGAGCCATTTCATCGTCAGCCGGGCGATCCAAGCGCACACATTCCACAATGGGCCGACCTGTCTAGGGCGAAAATGCGATTTGATTGGGCGAATGTGGAAGGAGGTGAGGATGGGGTGGGGTGCAAGGCAAAGTCAGCCTTGGAAGCCTTGGAAGCCTGTCAAGCATGGAGAAAATAACTTCCTCCGAGAAGCGAGACGACGAGATGGCCTGTATCTTGGAAAAGTGGCAGAAAATGAAGAATGTATTTCTGCAGTATGAACCCAAATGGCAGAAAACTAAGCTGCTAGAAACTGAACCAAAGCACAAGATAGATTCTCTGCATTAGACTGTAGATGGAGACAGATTCAGCTCAACCGCCGCTCAATGCAACCGCATGAAAGAAAGTGGGAAATGGAGGCGTCTAGACAGAGGGCGCAGGCGCAAATTTCCGAGAAACGGAGAAAAGGGGGTGGCAGTGAGTGTCTGATGAAACGACAGCGGGGTGCAGTGAGTGTAGAATATGGGAGGGTGAATGGTAAGAGAAGGGAAGGCGAGGGAACGATGGCAGAACTGGGAGCGAGGGCTCTTATATACCAGAGGTAGTCTAGGGCTGTGTTTACCAGACGGCGTACGGGGCGATCATGCCGAAAGCGGCAAAACTAACCCAAACAGGAAATTCACAGTGCTCGCATTATAATATAAATGGAACACTGAAGCTCAGCAACGCAAGGCAACGATGAGAGAACAGTAGATGCATGCAAGAACCCCTCAAACAAAGGGAACCCAAGGGGGAGAATACTCGCTGCATCTTTGCACACTCATTCTGCCGGTTCGGGTGTGTCTGA
The DNA here is from genome assembly GCA_002976275.1 of Monascus ruber. Classification (NCBI taxonomy): domain Eukaryota; kingdom Fungi; phylum Ascomycota; class Eurotiomycetes; order Eurotiales; family Aspergillaceae; genus Monascus; species Monascus ruber. The sequence goes on along the minus strand of PSNO01000010.1, from coordinate 820,346 downwards.
TGGAATAACAGCCCTATGCTGCTATTTATGTCCTGCACATATTACCTCAGCAAAGCTTGTGTGGATGCATCCGTAGTTGTACGTTGCATCGGGCCATCCATACCTTATTAGGACTGCAGCTTATCCTTTGCATCGAACCATACATAGGACTTTCACCGTTCGTTTCTGTTTGAGATAACTACTATGCAGCACTTGCCAGACCGAAATTATGTGTTGTATGTTGATTTATAATCCATCTGTATCTCTTTCAAGGGCTATCTGCTCCTACCATTAGAAGGGAAGAGCAGTACCAAAGATACTGTGCAGTACTTACCGTGGTGTCCCAGCAGCATCTCCATTATCTAAAACAGGCAGTGGCAGTATGTATAGGTATCCTCCAATATGCATCCTGTTGTATGATAGAGACATCACATTCATATTAAAAGGTACGGTACTGCAATGGGCTGAGATCATCTATGATGAGGAGTGACAAACAAAGCAAACTGCTGAGTCATTATTGATGACCAATATCGGAGATAATGGTTTGCCCCGCCGAATCGCAGTCCACTAAGCCCAAAATGTAGTAGTGCCATCCACTTCGTGCTGAGGCTCGAGAAGCTTCTGCCATCGACAATAAATCGGTCGTCTGACGCTCCTCCACCACCATCCAACTTTCAACTCAATCCACTTCACCTCATCCTCCTCTATACCCTTCGCACGACCTCTTGACACCAACGGACTTCCTACCACATTCTCTGAACTTCAGACGCTCCCATTCTCCTCACCTTTCTTTATCTCCACTTCAACGTCGTTGGCCTCTACCCCTCAGTATACTCATTCCCGTAACGCCACACATATCAAAATGAGCGAGTGGGACTCTGTTACGCGCATTGGAACCAAACACAAGGCTGGTGGCACCCCCCGCGAGACTGTCGTTAAGGGCAAGAGCGCACTCAACGCTGCTCAACGACAAGGCTTGGTTATCGGAACAGAAAAGAAATACGCTGCTGGCAATGCTGTATGTTTGATCTAAGTTCTTTTTTAATTTCTATAAGATGGAACAATTAACTGAGATCTTTTAGGCCGGCCGTGCATCTGCCGTTGAGGGTCAGCATCTGACTAAAGTCGACCGCAGCGACGATATCGTGAAGCCCAAGACTATTGGCCAAGAAGTTGCCGACGCCATCAAGAAGCGTCGAAACGAGGATCCCTACAAGATGACCCAGAAGGAACTCGCCACCAAGTGTAACACCACAGTCTCGGTCATCCAGGACTTCGAGAGGGGTACTGCCACACCAGATCAGAAGGTTCTCAGCGCTATGGAGCGAGTTCTGAATGTCAAGTTACGGGGCAATGACATTGGGAAGGAAAAATTCCCCAAGAAGAAGTAAATCCTGTCAGGGGGTGAGCCCGGTACTTTTTCTTAGGGAGAAATGGAAGGATGAAAGAGAAAACCAAAAACCAAATATAATAAAACGGGGAGGATCTTTTTCATTTCTTTCATTCATTCTTTTCATGTCGAGCTTCGTTCCTTTATTATGAATGATTTTTGGTCTTTGTCTTTTCGACAATGAGTTAAATTTGATGAAAATTCTTCGCTGGTCGAGAAGTGTTGGCCTGGCATTGATACGATTTCCTTTCTTGTTTTCTGGGATGATAGAGATGAGACATTGAAAGATAAATAAACAAATCAAATAGAAACTATCGTGGGCCTGTATGAGGTCATCAAAATTAACACTACTGTTGATGTATACATTCCTAGTTTGACTATATTAAGGTCATCAAAAATGCACAAATGGCAATGATGTAACCGCCACAATGCAATACTTTTTAGTCCCGGAACACAAGTAGATAGTAGTGAATAATATCGTTATGGACACGAGAAAACAACAATAGAATGGTAAGAAAAACAAATTAAGAAGCCAACTCCGATTTATCATAGAAGAAAAAAAAGCAGCGAAAAGAGAACAAGGATGTAAAGCTCATGCCCAGAACGAATTCCGGGGTATCATCTATTTTCAGAATCCTGCGTAGCCCGTCTTCCTTTTTTCTTCCTCCCTTTCATAGGTCCTCCGTCTTCGTGACAAGGATACATAAAATGCATGACTTGGTGAAAATGGGAAACTCAATCAAAATGACAAGTAATAACACCCCAGATCTTTTTCTTCTCTTTTTTTTACTTTTTCAATTGCTCTCTCTCGACTTCGTACATAAAATCAAAATAGGGCTTGTCAAAATGGTGGACACGGACGTAACCGTCTTCTCCGCCAGAGGCATAAGCTGTACCAGCTGGGTGGACATGGACGTAATTGAGAGGTCCGAAGTGGCCCCTGACACGACCGATCTCGTCCTCGAAGACCTTGTGGTAGAAACGAGCCTCGAATTTACCCTGGCGGGCGGAAGTTGTTGTGACATCCATCGCAGCTTGACCACCTCCCAAGATCACATAGTCCTTCTTGGGAGTGAGGGTAGCAGAGTTAATGGGGGTGTCGGCGACATAAGTTTTGAGGATAGCAAGATTACGGCAGGACATGAGCTGGTAAAAATAGTTAGTGGGATCATTCAAACACTACCTGTTAGCAAAAACGTACCTTGGCAGTCTTGTCCTTAGAGGCAGTGATGAAATACGTGCGATCAGCGGAAAACTGGATATCGTTGATCTGGTGATCAAACTCGTGTGCCTGAATGTTCTCCAGTTGATCCCCGGTCTATCCAAAAAAAAAAGGGGGGGGGGCGGGTTGTTAGTACACTCCTCAAGTCGTTAAGTGTAAAATTCGAGAATCTCACCTTTGCATCGTACTGGCTGACGCTACCATCCTCATGGCCGGCAATAATATACTTGCCCAGATAACTCCAGCCTGCAACGGTGGCCTTGCTTTCTGTGCAGGTAATCCTCAAGCTGGGTTCCTCCGCCTGGTCTTCTAGGTTCCCACCCTCACCATCACCGTAGCGGACATCGAGTGCAACAATTGTTCCAAGATAACCCATACGCTTCTCTGTGACGGCCAGTAGCTTGCTTCCATCGGGAGAAAACTCGACCCGCTTCACAGCCGTTGGGAAATCCCAGACTTTAACGCACTCGCCAGTCTTCACATTCCATAGTCGCACGGTGTTGTCTGCTGAGCCGGTTGCTAAGAGGACCGTATTGGGGCTAACATCTACCGTCCAGATGGCACCCTGGTGACCGTTGTAGGTGCCAAGTCGCTCGCCGTTGGCAGACCACCAGGCGCACACAATTTTATCTTTAGCCACGGAGAACAAAAGATCGCCGTCCTTGTTGAATTTGATCTGATTCAGGGACCGTTCCTGTAAAAATGAAGGGTCACTGTTAGTCTCCTGTACCGTCCTTCAAATTTGGAGAAATCTTTTTGATCTTCGAGGTAACGCACATGGCCCGAAAGGAGAATAGGTCGCATATTGAACCGACCAGTACTCGAGTCCGGTCAAAAATATGAGCAAGAAGGAAGGATAGTCCACAAGAATCTCCGTGACAAGAGTCGAACAGAGCTGCGAGATCAGACGGCGGTGGTGGCGGGGACCTCCTGTCGGCGCTGACAATGATAGCGAATTTCATCCATCGCACAGTCCAGCCTGCGCGCCAAGAATTTCCTGTTGCGGCCTGTATTTGGAAAACGGTTTGACTGTTTCGGAAGTTTAGAAAGTCCGGTATTATTTGATTCTGAGCCCTAGCCCTACATCTAGCTCCTAAATAGGTCTAGCGCAAGGACACTCCGATGGCGGACCATCAAATAAATTGCATACACGTGACTTGTTTCCCTTTGAGAGTGCATCTTGGGGACATTCGGAGTAGAGCCATAAGTCCCCGGTGAACATAGGAGACAAGCTGTTGGTAATAGTATTATCATCATTATGAAGTCTGCACATTCATTTTCTGGGACACTTCCATCTCTCTCTATATGATCATAGTACCAAAGGCACGGACAACGACTGGTACCTTGCCATTCCAGACTTGCTACAGTCGCTTGGGCGAATAATACGCAGCAATCCATTAGTTATTGTCCTAACGCAAATTTTCTTTATCGCCGAGGTTGCACCGGGGCTATCAAGGCGCCTGATCCCATGCTCCCCCGTCCCCCGCTACCCCGCCGTCGTGCGAAGGATTTCTTCTGTCAACGCGTGTGCGGCATCAGGCGTCCTCCCTCGTCCTTGTTGCAATTGAACTTTCGAGCCTCCCGCGTTCAGGCCGGGGTTACATCTCTTGTTTGTTGTGCGCAGTTGTCTACTACTCCGTTTCCTCTATCGAGACCGGGGGGTCTTGCTACTATTGCACCTTCTATCAGCACCAATCGCGCATTTTCTTCTACCACAGCCGCCATGGTGGCCACCAAGATCGATGGCACGGCTATTGCCAAGAATATTCGGGAGGGGTTGAAGGCTGAAATTGAGGAGATTCAAAAGTCTAATCCCAGATTCATCCCTAGCTTGGTTATCTTCCAGGGTAGGTCTGAGGAAAAGGGGGGTAATACTCAAACAACAGAAATGCTAACTGCGTCACCTACGTACAGTTGGAGACAGATCGGATTCAAGTGAGCTTCGTTTCCTTCCGTCTGAGGGAGACAAGATTTGGCTAATACAATTTAGGCACCTATGTTCGCATGAAACTAAAGGCTGCCACGGAGGTAAAGAATGTTTACTTTCGTTTCCATTTTCATGGAAAATCTAACAATCCGAATTCTTTAGGCGAATGTCCTTTGCAAGGTCATCAATTTCCCCGAGTCCATCACAGAGCTTGAGATCATCCAGGAGATCAACAAGGCAAACAACGACTCATCCGTGCATGGTATTCTCGTCCAATTACCTCTTCCAGGACATATTTCCGAACATGCAGTCACCTCAGCCGTGGCCGATGAAAAGGATGTCGATGGTTTTGGTGCTATCAACATTGGTGAATTGGCAAAACGGGGTGGTAACCCCTTGTTTGTACCCTGTACGCCACAGGGTGTCATGGAGCTCCTTCGTGTTAGCGGAGTTGACCCCGCAGGCAAGGAGGCAGTGGTCCTTGGACGCAGCGACATAGTTGGGAGCCCTGTCAGCTACCTCTTGAAAACCGCTGATGCAACTGTCACCATCTGCCACTCGAAGACTCCTGACCTACCGCGGATAATAAAGACAGCAGATATTCTCGTTGCAGCAATTGGAAAAGCGGAGTTCGTCAAGGGTGAATGGTTAAAACCGGGTGCTGTGGTTATCGATGTCGGTACCAACTACAAACCCGATCCTACGAGGAAGTCAGGTCAGAGGCTTGTTGGCGATGTTGATTTTGAGTCCGCCGTGCAAGTGGCATCACAGATCACCCCTGTTCCTGGCGGTGTAGGCCCTATGACAGTGGCCATGTTGCTGAAGAACGTGGTGACTTCTGCCAAAGCTTACTTTAACAAGCAGAAGGCCAGGCGTATTACCCCTCTGCCACTTAAATTGGCTCGCCCGGTCCCTTCTGATATTGCTATTTCCCGGGCGCAACATCCCAAGCCTATTACTCAGCTTGCCTCCGAGATTGGCATTGAGTCCAACGAGTTGGAGCCTTACGGTCATACAAAAGCGAAGATTAGCCTTAGCCTTCTGGACAGGCTGGCCCACCGTCGCAATGGCAGATATATCTTGGTTTCTGGAATCACGCCCACTCCCCTCGGCGAGGGCAAGTCAACGACTACTCTTGGCCTGACCCAGGCAATTGGAGCACATCTAGGCAGAATAGCTTTTGCCAATGTCAGACAGCCCAGTCAAGGTCCCACTTTCGGAATCAAAGGAGGTGCTGCTGGTGGAGGATACAGCCAGGTCATTCCTATGGACGAATTCAACCTGCATTTAACCGGTGACATCCATGCCATCACCGCCGCTAATAACCTCTTGGCTGCAGCTATTGAAACTCGCATGTTCCATGAATCTACTCAGAAGGACGGTCCTCTCTACAGACGCTTGGTCCCCGCCAAAAAGGGCAAGCGCGAATTCCAGCCGGTAATGTTCAAGAGGTTGAAGAAGCTCGGTATTACCAAGACAAATCCCGATGATCTAACTGAGGAGGAAATCCGACGTTTTGCACGCCTCGACATTGACCCGGAGACTATTACTTGGCGTCGTGTCCTGGATGTTAATGACCGTCATCTCCGAGGTATTACAGTGGGACAAGCGCCCACTGAGAAGGGTCACACTCGCCAGACCGCTTTTGACATTTCTGTTGCCAGTGAATGCATGGCCATCCTCGCTCTGAGCAACAGTCTTGCGGACATGCGCGAAAGACTGGGACGCATGGTCGTCGCCACCTCACGGAGCGGTGACCCGGTCACTTGTGACGACATTGGCGCTGGAGGAGCTCTTGCAGCTCTCATGAAGGATGCCATTAAACCCAACCTGATGCAAAGTCTGGAAGGAACTCCGGTCATGGTTCACGCTGGTCCTTTCGCAAACATCAGTATCGGAGCTAGCTCAGTGATTGCGGACAAACTGGCCTTGAAGCTCGCTGGTACGGAGCCGGATGAGGATCATGAGACCAAGACTGGTTTTGTTGTTACCGAAGCTGGTTTCGACTTCACCATGGGAGGTGAGCGCTTCTTCAACATCAAGTGCAGATCTTCTGGTCTCTCTCCAGACACTGTTGTCGTTGTTGCTACAGTCCGCGCTCTGAAGGTACATGGTGGTGGTCCCGATATCAGCCCGGGTGCTGCACTGCCGGAAGTCTACCGTACAGAGAATGTTGACCTCCTGAGAAAGGGTTGCGTCAACCTTAAGAAACACATCGAAAATGCAAAGCAGTATGGAGTTCCTGTGGTTGTTGCGATCAACCTCTTTGAAACCGACACCGAGGATGAGATTGCCGTCATCCGAGAGGAAGCCATTGCTGCAGGGGCGGAGGACGCTATTCCTGCCAGTCACTGGGCAGACGGTGGTGCTGGAGCTGTTGATCTTGCCAAAGCCGTTGTAGCGGCAAGCTCCAAGCCTAAAGATTTCAAGCTCCTGTATGATCTTGATGGCAGCGTCCAAGAACGCATTGAGCGGATCGGGAAGGTGATGTACGGAGCGGCGAAGGTCGAATTCAGCGAGCTTGCTCAGAAGAAGGTCGACACATACACGAAGCAGGGTTATGGCAATCTCCCCATTTGCATTGCCAAGACACAGTACTCGCTCAGTCATGACCCTTCTCTGAAAGGTGCCCCCACCGGGTTTACCGTGCCTATTCGGGATGTCCGGTTGGCGGTTGGGGGTGGATACCTGTAAGGCTCTCTTTTTGGTCCTACTTGTGTGGGTATTGGAATGAAATACTGACAGTTATACATAGGTATGCACTTGCTGCAGATATCCAGACTATTCCCGGCCTGCCAACGGCACCAGGATATCTCAACGTCGACATTGATACCGAGACTGGGGAGATTGACGGTCTCTTTTAGTTGCGTTTTTTTTTTTTTTGTACATGTCTTAAGATTTTCACTACGGGGAATGGGGCAAAAAGCAAATGCTTTCGGTTTATCAACACTTGACGCAGCGCATAAATATTTCAGAATTCAACATCTAATGGTTTTGGCGTGCGATAATAGCGTCTGAGGGATATGCGTGTTGTAGATAGTTTTCATGTATGATGATGCTGTTCTCTGCTTCGCAGCATAAAATCATTCCTAGCTATTCCTACCTAGGCTACTGTAGTAGTAAAGTGGGTCAGCTGATTTGGCCGCGGAAAATAGGGACTTCTCCGGAGAACGCGAGCAATGACGTCGCAACAGCCGACATCGGCAGTGCCGGTAAACCCCAGACTTCCTGTCACGGGACTTTGTCGACGCAGGAGCAAAACAGGAAGGGAAAAAAAAGACAGCTGGGAAAAGAGTCATAAAGCACGTCCATCTCCCCCAGTTCTCTTATCGTCACATCTTCCATCAGCATCAGCGTCTGCAGCATTTCCGGACATTCCGTCGGCCGCGACAATCCCTCCGCATCACGGAATCCGCGTTTCTCGTGGGACGAATCAAGCGCACATCCGTCCAGCCGAGCGCTGCCTCTGCGATACTTCCTCGGGTATCAACCATCCTCCTCACTGCCGCTGAGAGGCCACGAAACGGGGGTTGCAGTACCCAACGGGCGACAGATCCAATCCCACTGATTCATTGTATCTGGTGCAGTCCCTATAATCATGCTTAGTATGAATTCCACTCGGGCTTGTTCCGCGACCGCCAGGGCATTCTCTGCTGCCCCTCTCCTTTCCCCTCTTCCCTCTTCCTCTTTCTCTCCTCTCTCCCTCTCCCTCTCCCGTTCTTCTCTCTGTGCCTCCAAGAGATCAGTTCACTCCTCTTCTCGAGTTACTGCTCCTCTTTCTTCTCGCTTTCTTTCCCGCAACGCTTCTGCCACCGCCCGTGTTTCTGTATCCTCCAGCTGGTCCGGAGCGACATCCTTCGTGAATCCGACGCAGATCCGCAAAATGGCAACCGAGGCCCAAAAGATCAAGGTCAAGAACCCAGTCGTTGAACTGGATGGAGATGAGGTATGTCAAGTAATGGAGAAAGAAAGAAGGAGATTCATACTTCTGTCCACCCGAACAATCTGCGTCCCTATACCTTTTAATATCTACCCCTCCGCATTTTCGTAAATCCCCCGGGGAAATACGGCGAGGAGATGAACCGATGCATTGCCAATCATCAACCGTGCTGCATGTGCCTGGCGCTGACCGACGGCCCTTTTGGGAAATTTTATAGATGACTAGGATTATCTGGCAGGAGATCAGAGAGAAAGTAAGTTCACCGATTCATCTTCCCCTCTTTCCCCCTCACTTCCGCTTCGCCGTCTGGAGTTGAGTTACCGCGGTCCATCAGCAATACTGACCTGTTGCTCTCGTGTACAGCTTATCCTTCCGTGAGTGGTCCGACGATGATGTCGTCCGGGAATCCGTGCTAAGACCATATGCTAGGTACCTCGACATTGACCTCAAGTACTACGACTTGGTAGGGTGGACCCCCGCCGACAGTCCAAATCAAGACACTTAAGCTGACCTTCCTGGAAAGGGCATTGAATACCGTGACCAGACCGACGACAAGGTCACCGTTGACGCCGCTGAGGCCATCAAGAAGTATGGTGTCGGTGTCAAGTGTGCCACCATCACCCCCGATGAGGCCCGTGTTAAGGAGTTTAACCTGAAGAAGAGTACGTCTGAGTATCCGTTCATTCCTCATCTTCCCGCATACCTCGGGCAGTCGAAACTGACATTTCTCGACCAGTGTGGCTGTCTCCCAATGGTACTATCCGAAACATCCTGTATGTCTCCCCTCCCCGAAATGGTTTGAAGTCATGTCGCTGACGCCTTCTGCAGCGGTGGAACGGTCTTCCGTGAACCCATTGTCATCCCTTGCATTCCTCGCCTTGTGCCTGGATGGACCAAGCCCATTATCATTGGTCGTCACGCCTTCGGTGACCAGTACCGTGCTACAGACCGTGTGATCCCTGGACCGGGAACCCTCGAGCTCGTCTACACCCCCACTGGCGGTAAGCCCGAGTCCATCAAGGTCTTCGACTTCCCCGGCGGTGGTGTCGCGCAGACCCAGTACAACACCGATGAATCCATCACTGGCTTCGCTCACGCCTCTTTCAAGGTGGCTCTCTCTAAGGGTCTCCCTCTGTACATGAGCACCAAGAACACCATCCTGAAGAAGTATGATGGCCGCTTCAAGGACATCTTCCAGGAGATCTACGAGAAGGAGTACAAGAAGGACTTTGAGACCAAGGGCATTTGGTACGAGCACCGTCTCATCGATGACATGGTCGCCCAGATGATCAAGAGCAGTGGTGGATTCGTTATGGCTCTGAAGAGTAAGTTTATTCATCTCTCTCTATCATACTCTTGACTCGATTTAACCCTCGTTTAGACTACGATGGTGATGTCCAGTCCGACATTGTCGCCCAGGGCTTCGGCTCCCTCGGTCTCATGACCTCCACTCTCACCACCCCCGATGGCGCTGCTTTCGAGTCTGAGGCCGCCCACGGCACCGTCACCCGCCACTACCGTGAGCACCAGAAGGGCAATGAAACCTCCACCAACCCCATTGCCTCCATCTTCGCCTGGACCCGCGGTCTCGTTCAGCGTGGCCAGCTCGATAACACCCCTGATGTTGTCTCCTTCGCCGAGCAGCTCGAGCGCGCCTGCATTGACGTCGTCAATGAGGAAGGCATTATGACCAAGGACCTTGCCCTCGCTTGTGGCCGCAAGGAGCGCGAGGCCTGGGTCACCACCCGCGAATACATGGCTGCCGTCGAGAGGAGGTTGAAGGCTAACCTGAACAAGGCTAAGATCTAAATTCTCCCTTCCCCTTCCCCTTCTTGAATCTCTCCCGATTTATTCCCAGTCACCATCAAAACCTTTTTCTCTTTTGATTATCAATCTATTTTACTATATACTTCCCCCCCTTGACAGTGAGGTGAGGCTGGTACCTAAAAAAGGGAAAAATGAAATATCAAGTCTTGTTACCTACTTGGGGGTGAAACAGTTGCGTGTGCAATAGGTTGATTGATCAAACATATATAGACTCTTTTTTGGATGGGGAGTCTGTTTGTTCTGGCTCTATAGAATGTGCAAATTGGTGTTTGTACATAAAACACAATACACAGATATTACACAAATGACAGATTGTTAATTGAATGGTTTCTCTCTGTATACTCTCTACTCGACATGTCCACTTATATTCATGGTCATTATCTGAATCGAATGGGCAAAGCCTGTTTCCATTTTAACCGATTCAATGCTAACTAATGCTTGCTGAACATGTTCCGAATCTAGTAGCCCCATACCCAGTAATATAAGACTAAAACAAAGAATTGAAACTTTTGAGAACCAGCCCCAAGTGAACCAGGATAATAAACGATAGAGACGCCCTTAGAGAAACCCACAAGTCCAAAGATCTTCAAGACTAGACTGAACCAAGACGACCAGCATCGCAAAATTATTGCGCAGGCTGCACTGGAACCTGTGGAACCTGTGCTCGCCAGTTGGAAATCCTCATCATATGCCAGTACCGATTTCCTGGGGACGCATCTTTCTTCGCCTTGCCAGCCATCTTATCCCTCCTATCTCGCCTTTTTGTCGCCGAGTTTTGCTGGCCCGCCTGTCTATCTACATTGAAGGCACCCTTTCGGTAAGCCCATCGGGTTCGAGCTCTTCTTCCACCACGCCTAGCCCTCTTACGCCTCTGCTGGGTGTCAGGGACGGCAAAGTGCACCTTCTTCTTCGGCTGTACTTCATGGCGCACGTCATGCATTTTAACGTCATGCGGCTCAGGCGTCTCATCTTTGCAATCATGAACCCCTAGCGCTTGTCTAAGTTGCGCGATTGCAGCATTAAGATTCCTCCGAGGAGTACTGTCATCGTTCTGGAGAGGCTGCGATGGGCCAGCATCTTTTTCAGCATTGACAACGGGTGGATCAGACACAGATGCCGCTGGAGAGTCCACTATGTTGGTACCGGGTTGAACAACAGGTTCAGGTAGTGCTTCCGGGGTGGCAGATGGACTAAACACGGCTGCTTCTGGGTTTAAAACCGGCTTCTGGTCGGGCATAGAAACGTCGGTAGACCGCGTGCGAGTAGATGACAAAGGCGGCGACAGAGGTAGCAGAGGTAAAAACGATGGTGGATTCGTTTGGTTGATCTGGTTGACAGTGACTTCAGCAGAGCGAGTGTCAACCAAACACATCCCGACAAAAGGGGTTTGCCAATGTGTAGTATAGAAAGGGGACTGCCTCAACGATGAGAATGACGAGAGCGGCACATAATTGGTGCCCATCATGGGGGGGACCGCCGTCCAATGCTCAGGGCTCAGAGGATAGAAGGCACCAGGACATGACTTGACATCTTTGATCATGGGTCCTGCAGAAGGAGGCCGGTCACTCCTCTCAGAGACACTCCGATGAAGAGCATCGACGTTGGAATAGCAGTTGTAGCAGACCACGTCGTACTCGCCGTCTCGTGGCAAAGGATTGAAGCTTGCAGGTATCATTTTCTCGAACAAGGAGACGTCACTCCAGTCCCAGTCACCAACTTGCAACCAAGATGGCAACTCATCGATGGCAATGAGAGGGACAATCCGTTGGTCAGGTCTGAAAACGTAGAATTTGGGAAACGGCTGCACGGGCGAGGGGCCTGCTGCCAACCGGGAAACAGTCATTGGAGCAGCGTGCGAAGGATACGGGTATGTAGGATTGCTGAAATATGGCATACAAGGATAAGACAGCGCCTGAAGGGCCAAACGAATGGGCTGATCAAAATAACGAGCGAATAATCAAACGAAAGACCGGCGAGTCAAGATGAAGCGGAGGAAGAGGAAGAAGAGAAGGGCTGAAGGGGAGGAGGAAGGGGAAAATGAGAGGAAATGCCCGTTGCAGCTGCCATTGTGAAGTCAATCAGTGCGAAGAGACGAAGATAGAGAAAGAGGAGGAGAAGAGAAAGAGAAGGCAAGAGAAGGAGTTGGTTAGAGTTGCTGCATTGCCAAAAACGGATGCAGGATGAAGTCATCGCCGGTTGCTTTTCCTTTTCCTCGCGTCGCCGTTTCTTTTTCGCCTTCCTTCAGCTTCTTCTCTTTCTTCTGTGCTTTATCCGACGCTGTTCATCTATCTTCCCTTCGCCATGTCTTCGACGCTGCTGCTTTTATCGTCCCGCACGTCTTCTATCTATCTCTGTCCCTCTGCTGTGATTTTTCATCCAGACTTCCGCAACATTCGTTTCTCTTCGACCACGGTTCTCTAGTCGATGATACTTCTATTTCCAACGCTCCTTCGTGTCGTCATATATACAGCATTGACTACTATGCTTCTCCAGCCTCGATTGGCTGAATTCTGACCATTTCCGGTACCTCTTAGAAGAACCTTCGCGTGGCAAAAGTCCTTATCGCTGCGCTTCTCGACCTGAAAAGAGTCTACGATCCCGTCTTTTTTGCGAATACCCTACTGCTCTCAAGAATCAAGAATTCTCATTCCTGCTGCAAGAACCGCACCTCTGCGTGCGCTCCCGAGTCATGGCTGTGAGACAGCCACCGATTCACTTATCTCTACTTACTCCGAGTACAGGCAGCCCTGGTCAACTGCCTCGTCCTCCGATGGAAATTACCCCTCCAGCGACTCCAACTGTCGCAACTCCTGATGCTCCAGCAAGTCTGGCATCCAGTAGATCCAGTCCGACTGGCTCTCGGGTTTTGTCTCCCGCCGAACCACCAGCAAGCCAAGCTGGCTCCATTACCAACCGACACGTTCGAACCCCTCATGAATTCCCCGATGTGATTGAAACTTCAAAGGATACATCAGGGCGTCCTATTGAGTTTGGTCGTGGCGTTTGGAGCGTTGTCTACATGGCTTCGTCTCATCCGCCATGCGAGACCGCTTCCGTTTTAATGACCCCTCCCAGTTCCCCAGGATCGAAGACTCGCATTCTCGCCGTTAAGACACCGGCGAGGAGAGACGCGCAATCTGTGCTTCGCAAAGAAGCCCTAATATTGACCCGGCTCAGTCTAACACCGGGTCACGAAAATCACGTCGTACCCTTCCGGGGCTATATCTCCAGTTCTCATTCCATCGTCATGTCTGCCGTACCCCTTGCATTGTCCACCTATATTGAAGAGGAAGCGGAGACCGCCCGGAAACAACTGTCCACGCAAACAATGTTTGATCCAATCCAAGGCAAAGCTCGGTGGTACGACCTTGCACACAGACTTATCTCCGCGCTCTCTTGGTTGCACAACGAGGCGCAGATTGTTCATGGAGATGTCAAACCGCATAGCTTTCTGTTACGCCCTCGGCAGACCAGTCTCTCTGACACCCATGACGGATTTCCATACGAACCAGTCTTTGCCGACTTCTCATCCGCGCATGACCTTACGTGTCCAACGACGGAGAACGGGTCAGGTTCCTCAATGTCAGCGCTGACTCCCGCATTCGCAGCCCCAGAGCTGCTCTCAGTCCACGCCCTGACATCACCCGATGTGAATCCAACCCCGGCTTCGGATGTCTTCTCTCTCGCAGTAACCCTCCTTGCTGCCGCCACCGGAGATCTGCTAGTCTATCCTGGTACCAGCAATATGCAACGGCTTGCCATGGCACGAGAAGGACACAGAGTCCTTGAATTTGCCAGGTCTGGAGGTAATGGTTCTCGGATACCACGAAATGGAATGGTCGAGCAGACTCTCATGCCGGCTATCGCGAAAGATCCTATCCAGCGCATTACTGCTGGTAAATGGCTGAGCGCCATACAAACCTTGCCGTGAGAGTAACTTGAGCGATTCTATTATATTCTCCTTCGTGGTTACACTCTTTGGATTTTGGTATACACTATTTAATCCTTGTTTCTATTATAGATTTTTAACGGTTTACATTTCTGGGAGATTATATGAATACCCATTATTTTGTGTACTTCTATTTTTTTACGACAGTGGATATGACATAGAGTTACCTTTGTTTGTTTCTTTTTATATCTTAGCGAGAGCAATCAGTTACACGATGTCTTACCTTGGATGTTGAATGGAATTATGCTAAGAACGTTGGGAATATGTGCAAATGAACTATTCAATAACTTGATTCATGTTGTACAGAATAATAAGATTGCCATTGTCCGTAGAGAATCGCATGTGGTGGCTGTCTAATCGTCTAATTAGCGACTCATTCCAGTCGTGATTCCTTGATGGTACTTGTGTGTGAGAAGAGAAAGCAATGGTGTTGTTAGAATATGATGTCTCTGTATGCAACTTCATCTGATTCTTTATTTTCCTCCTTGTATAGACAGTTCATATATAATCTAACCTAGATAATACATCCAAATGCAACAATCGCGACAATGGGTGGTATATAGGGTTTTTTTTCATAGTGGATGTGGTCGGGTTATATATACTCGTCTTTCCCTCCTGGTGTTATTCCAGCAGAGTTCAGTTCAGCTAGTAATACATTATTTTCCAAAAAAGAAAATAGCAACTTGGTTTTCATCATATAACAAGAAAATAAAAAAGAAAAAAAGAGGAAAAATGGGCATTGTCTGCTTTGTTAACAATCCTATTCTCCAGGGCTCAATGTAATTTCTTCATTGACATACCGCCAGTCGCCATGGCTGATGTCACAGAACCACCGAGGTGTCGAGTGAGCTCCAGAGCTGAGAGCTTGTTAGGAAGTTTCAGGTATTCGATGATAATGTCCAGCAGGACATTTACTGGCAGAGCTCGGGCACGGAAATCAGTGAAGTCATAATCAATGTTCTCCTGGAAGGACATTGCTGGGTCCGGTTCCTTGCCTGCTGCCACGTCCTCGGGGTCAGGGTGTAGTGTCTTTGGGAAATTCTCGAAGTCGGGCTTGAGTCTTTTGCCTGCATATTTAGACAGGCTTGGTATTGTCTTGACGATATCGTTGATCTGTGTATTGGGGAAAATGAGTTGGAGGAGCTCCTCCAAGGTTCTGTCAGTGCGACTGACTAAACTGGGAAGAATTAGGTCCAGATAGCTGGTCAGTTCGGTTCTTTGGGGTGCGTCGAGTTTATCAAGTCGTCGCACTATTGGTGAATCTAGGTCCGCCTCAAAATAGATCAGGGATGTTGGCAGTCCACGGGGGAAGATTTCCTCATCATCAATCTGCATTGCCTCGAACGGCCGACGATCGTACAGGAGAACTGCATCGTCGAAACTACCGGAGCGCAAAGCAGCTTGTCTTGAATCTATGAGCATCTGAGCTTTCGTCGAGATTTTATATGGAAAGTTACGCATCGTGTTATGAATAGTAGACCTCATCGAAGCGATTTTCTCATCCAGAGCCTTTAGTTCGTCGAGGTCTGCCTTTGGATCTGCAGCACCTCGTGATAGTGACTTGACAAGTTCGTCAACTTCAACCTGTTGCTTAAGAACCTCCGTGGCTTCATATGTCCGCTGGTTTTCAAAATTCAAGTAATCAATGGATTGTTTCAGTTTCTTTTTTAAAGCAGAATCGGCTTTTTTGCCGGAACCAGGGTTTAGTGTTTTGAGATCTTCAGCGACCTCGCAGAGGCGACCGTGCATCGCGTGGGGGATATAAGGGATAGCTTTTCGTCCAGGAGAAGGGCTTTTGGGAGCCATCGGAATAACAGGGGCCTCCCTTCCTGGAGGAGTGACAACACCACGTTCCGTTGCCCTTTCAACAACCCGCGCGGTGTTATCAACCAGTAAATCCCACTCCTTCCAGGCCACCCATTCTCCAAATTCGTGGGTACATGCAACCTCGAAGGCGTTCGAAGTTACGGCCTCGGTTAGGAGGGCGGGCCCCTTCCGGTCTTTAATTGACCGTGGAAGAATAATTCCCGCTTCTGCCGCTGGTAGAAAGGCGAGCATGCGCACGCGTCCATAGGTATGGAATTCGCTCTGCTGAGCACACGCCTTCATAAATCTCGCCCACCACCGCGCAGATGTGTAATGGTACTTCTTGGATCCCAAATAGAATGGGCTTGCGAGGACGAGCAACGTGTCGTTCTTGTTTAATGCCTTTCCGGTATTGCTCTGGTTCGATTGCCCTTGCTCTGGGAGATATTCCTTGAATAACTGAGGCCAGTCGTGATCCAGCCAGGGGTCAATGGTTAAAATGCGATAGCAGGGCTTCTGGCCCTCAAGATCCTTCAAGAATTTGCCATAATATCTCTGGACGGTGCTGGACTCAACGAGGATATGACGCCGGGGTTTTATCAGGTCGTTGACCTTGGATGACCAAAGACCAGCACCAGGCCAGAGGTCCAGGATATCTATGGGTGCGCGGTTCTGGAGGAACGGAGACAAGCGTTGGAGGATTTGGTCTGCAAGCAAAGAGGTTTTAATGAGGACATTGTCGCCAGACAGACACGGTTCTTCACTCACCACACAACGTCTCACTCACGATGTCTGCTCGAATCTGATATCCCTTTCTAGCACCTTTTACCGCATTATCGTAAATAGCTTGCGTCAATGGGTATCGCGCGAGAGGCGCCCATCTCTGGGCCATCTTGCGCTCCGAATTCTAGAGGGCTCCGATTAGACGGGGGACGCATTAAAGAGAACGTGTAGGGATGTAGACGGCGAAAATCAATTGTATATCATGCATACAGCGAGCGTAATGCATTGAGCCCGTGAATTGGGGACGGAATGAAGTTGCTGGGAGAAGTTGGAGAGATGACAGTAGAAGAAAAAGAACACGGGATCCCGCCGCCCAGAAGGAACTCGTCGATCTTCCCTCTGAATCATGTTTTCTTCTTCCTACACTCAACGTTTCCTCAACCTGCCGTCTTTCTGTTTCAGATATTCGCTTCTAGCGACCTCTGGATCCCTTCCTTGCTCGCATTCTTCCATGAAATCTTGCCGCCTGGGTGCGCGGCGCTCCATGACCACAGACCACAGCACGCTCATCGGCCCGTCTCAGGGTTCGCGGTGACCGTAGCTGAGCGATCAATCGGTCATCTTCGTTCCTGGAATACATTTTCTTTGAAGTCCAGAGCGTGATAAATCGGTTTAGATCTGGTATTTCCCCGGACGTATATTCACCTCTCGCGCTGCCGGTGCTTGTCATCACTTACCCCGCGGATATGGCTTCACGTCTGCCTGGCTCGGGCACCGGCCCCTCGCAACCTCATAGCGTCGAAAGTATCACTCGAATGGCACAGGATTACGAATACAATCCTCGAATTGCCCTCAGATACTGGCTAAGATCTGCAGCTACGCTATTTAGGGAGGTTCGTACTTCCCATATTACCTCACCTGCTGGTTGCTCCGGACTGACTCTTTTGCGGCAGGCTCGCGTCTACGAACGGGAAGGACACGATGAACAGGCCTATTTACTTCTTTTCAGACATGCTCAGCTCATACTCGTTAATCTTGCGAAGCATCCGGAAGCCAAAGATGAAGACAATCGTAAGGCTTTAGTGGCGGCGGAGAAGGATGTTAAAAAGGGCATTGAGAAAATGGAAGCTCTGAGACCGCGCATTAACAAGCGGTACGAGAACTATGTCAAATTTATGCGTGATCATCAATCTCAACGACTACCCCGCGCTCCACATGATGCTTTGGGACAAATGCCTTCTGACCCTGCCTTGGCCGGTGTTGCGAAACCGTTGGAAGCTGGAAAGCATAGAGACCTGGCGGTTAGGATAGCGCGGAATGAAATCAGTCGCAGAGCAACTGCTCGGAGGGCGACCAGAAGAGCGGGAATACCTCAAGAGGAGGCGCGTAATAGACGCGGTGCTGGAGTTTGGAACAGTGCGAGCTCCTTTGTCAAAGACGCTTCACCGGAAGCGGATAACGACCTGAGCAAACGCATTCAAGATGTGAGGAGGAATATCGACCACTCTCGAACAGAAGCTTTCCCTTTACAGCACTCTAAGCAACCCGCTTCATCTGCGTTGTCTCCGGTGTCAGCCTATAAGTACCCAAATGTCCCTCGGCAAAAGCCGTTAAATGTTGGCTCTATCCCCACGGTCGTGAAGTCTGGAGATGAGACTGTACGTCGTTCAGAACCGCCCAATTTACCTCCAAAAGAACGCCTCCCTGCTAGTCGGCCGTTTGACTTAGGTGGGCTACCACCGCGCCCAACAAAAGAGCTACCAACACCACCTCCGGCACTTCCTGATAAGGTAAAACCGGTAGAGGCTGAAATGGTGCGCACAGAGCTGGATCCGTCTAGCTATACGTTCAAGCCGTCCGCCTATCTTGAGAATGGGACACCCCTCCGCAGCGTCTTCATATCATCCGAGCTACGGCATCGATTTCTCTCGCTAGCTGCACCGAATACCCGCGGTAACCTTGAAACATGTGGCATCCTCTGCGGGACGTTAATATCTAATGCTCTCTTTGTCTCGAGACTCCTGATTCCAGAACAAACGGCGACCTCAGATACCTGCGAAACAGTAAACGAGTCCACGATTTTTGATTATTGTGACTCCGAGGACCTGATTGTGCTTGGCTGGATCCATACGCATCCTACTCAAACCTGCTTCATGAGTTCGAGAGATCTGCATACGCATTGCGGTTACCAAGTGATGCTCCCAGAAAGCATTGCGATAGTGTGTGCACCCAGCAAAACTCCTGACTGGGGTGTTTTCCGACTCACAGACCCTCCGGGATTGAAGGCAATTCTCGATTGTACCCAAACGGGCTTGTTCCATCCGCATTCAGAGTCAAATATTTATACAGACGCTCTCCGGCCGGGCCATGTTTACGAAGTCAGCGGGCTTGAGTTTGAGACGGTAGACCTGCGCCCAAGTGTCTAAAAAGGCAGCTGGTTAATTTTCTAACTGCTTTCCTCTATTGTCTTATCTTTATATCTGCGGGTGTCTCTTACATGATTACCCTTTGCGTATCTCATATACCCTGTTCTTCTACGGTTTGCAACACATTCGTGTGCCGTTGGAACTGCTAAAACTTCCGTTTACGAAAGTCTACGAATTCAATATGCAATGTGTTTACTAGCATTATCGGTCCTTCATTTTATCTGGGCTGGGTGGCATTCGCGCTGCATTAAAGTACTAGGGGAAACACACTGAGGATATGAACCGGTATTTATCTATCCCTGTTTCTGTCATGCTCATCGCGAGCCCTGATGACCTGCTTATTCTACAAGATAGGTCTGTACTATTAATACAATGACTTGAGCCTATAGTTGGTTGACTTGATCAATTGACCTAGTCTTCTTTCCACATCCATGTGAGTGTCTTTACACAGCAGCCCATTCTCTCTCTCGACAATGTACATATCCACACAACATATACCACTTGTGCAAAGCAGCCGCATACGCCATGTTTGTCTCCATCTACTCCGACGTAGCACTCCCACGTCTCGACCGAGTCCGAGAACGAGAACGACCCTTCTCTCTCGTCTTGGACTGAGAGCGACGTCGCGCACCCGATCCGGCCCTCACACCAGCGATTCTCGACGCCGTTGGAGGACGATTGACTCCCGACCCTCGTCGACCACTTGAAGTGGTGTTCTGTGTGGTGCGTCTATCGGGGCCTCGCATCTATTAATGTCACCGTGATGGGTTGTTGTTAGTTTAGATACTCGTTTATCTTTCAATAAAGCGGCATCTTGCTGATGGAGGCCCTTTTATGCGTTGCGACTTTTCTTACCGAAGCATCTGTGGTCGATATCTAGTTAGCTTCCAAGACGGCTTGACTATCAGTACTTCACTGGGTGATTAAATTGTATTATTATTACCTGGATTTGCACGGACGGATTCAGAAGAAGCCATTTTTATTTTATTTTGCCTCTTCCTTTTCTTTTTCTTTTGTCTTTCTTAAAAAGGCCTGGGGTTATTGGTGAGATGGTGGTCGGTATAATTACCAGTAGATAGATCGATAGTCAAGAAGGAACTAAAATAGTATATACAGAACAGATCCCAAGACCCAGATTCCGTCCCTTTCCTATAATAAATAAATATAGCTACAGCTGGGTTTCGCTGTCAGGATTGCGTATTCCCTTGGGAAAAAGGGCTAGCTCTGTGGCCACTGAAGAGAGTCACTATGAGATCAGAACCATGGTTGGTTATTTGAATTGTGATCGTCTTGACTCTATTGTATCGAGCACTCTCACAGCTGGCAATATTGCTGCTCCCAGCTTCACTGGTTTCATTTAAGCTTAACGTCAAGATCAAGGGCTCTAACAGGAATATCTCCGGATAATGTCCAGAAGGAGCGAAATATCGATCCCATTGTGCTTTCTCGTCTACTCGTTAGCAAGTTGATAATAATGGAATAAAGACGAGTATGGCATGTCTATCAGGCTATGTATCGAAGAAGTATCTATGCTTTTGACTGATCATACATTAGTCGCCCCGACAGAATCGTTTAGCCTTATCCATTCATTTGATGTAAGCATGGGAAAACGGATGATAATATCGCACCAGGCCTGTTCCTTGGTATTAATTACTGATTAATTTTACCTTTCATGCGAAAGACTTTTCGTTTCTTCGTTTCTCTGGATTCCCTGCTAGTCCCCTGTTCCATAATTCGCTTCAAGCACCTATATACCAGACTTCGACGCCGAGGATATCGAATTTGGTACCTTCGTCCGAAAGAGGTTCGTTTCCAAATGTTTGGGACGGGGCACTGACGCCTTTTTCAAGACTAGAGTCTAGCCAGAGACCATAGTGGCCGTCTCTATAATCGATGGTCAGTAATTAAGTATATAATAGTAAAAACTGGTATGGAATGAGGTAATATTCACCCGCCACCTAGACTGAAAAACCCCGTCTCGCAAAAGATCATGTAATCGTTTACCCCACTATAGGGAAAGGCTTTGAATCTAATGGGCTCAGGTGTGCTCCTGCCACTGCTCTGGACGCTGCCGCCTGAGCCATTCGGAGGAGCTAGGAGGCCATCCTCGTTCGTGCTGGCCGTCTGCTGTCCATTACGACCTTGCTTCTCTCCACGCAGAGTGGTCGACCTGCCCATATGCGTTGTATCGGCACTGGGCGGTGACGGAAGCCCAGAAAGATCCAGCTTACTGTCTGACGCAGGCCCGCTGCCAAGCCCGCCAAGGGCCCCTGTCAGAGAATGATGGAAGGAAGGAGAGGAGGAAATCACGCTGGCACGCCAGAGGAAGCACTCGCCCGTGCCGTAATAATGGGGAGAAGGGTGTGGTTTGTCTGTCAAGTAGCCACCAAACACGGCACCGCCCGGGGAAGAATCGCGCACGACTAGCACATAGCCTGCCCGCAGGCTACGGTGAGAGAACCTATCACAGTTGTCATAGAGGGTCGCCAGCGACGCGCCATCGCGGTCCAAGCTGTATGCAAGGCGCCAGGTGTCCACGAGCTGGAGCCGGGGCGGGACGAGCAGGCGTATCTCCTCTGCGAGGGCTCGAGTGAGGAGCTGTCGTTGGAGATTCCCTTGTGTAGGATCGGAGAGTGTCAGGGGCGTGAGAGGAGGCGGCTGAAACGGGGAAGCAGTGCGCTTGGGGGTATAGACGACGGCGGATTCAGGGGGAGAAGTCATTGTCTTGTCTATTCTGCTAGAAGCATTGCGCGAGGGAGACGATGATCGGATGGGTGGTGAGGCGTGAGGGTCTGTCAAACGACGAATGATGCCGGATACAACGTGGCTGACAGGATAGGTGAAGTAGGACGTTGCAGAGTGTTTGAGAGGCGATTTCAGATTGGGATTAGAATCTGAATTGGAGTTGGAGCTGGTCTGGGGAGTGGGAGATGCTGACGGTGAGTTGTCAGAGGCGGTGGGAGACGAAGGTGGATCGCGGGGAATGGTATCTCCCTGCGAGGCGGCCATGTAGACGTGTGATGCTGTGGCACGGCGAAGATGGAAGAGAGACGAAGTAGAGGACGGGATTCAGGACGCACGAAAGGAAGATGAAACTTCCATGAATGAATTGCAGAGAGAAAGATAATAAGAAAATACGATTCCTTTCCCAGACAGGAACGGTAGAAGTCCTGCCGGTCGATGGAGGCACCCAGAGTGTGTCCACTGCAGTCTGATTGTTTATTGGAAAAAATCTGTAAAGGCTACTCAGCCCTTTTCTCTTTCCTCTGTTCTTGATCCTAATAATCGGCCAATGGAGCAGGGAGATGTAAGGGAGATGATGAAGTCAAAGAAGCGCCTTATCACCGGCCACTTATCGCTACCGGTCTCCGTCGGGAGGTGCAATACAAGAGTAAGAGATACATTAACACCCATCGGATTGAGTCGGGTATGGAGAGAAATAAGATACATATTTATGTACAATGCCAAATCAGAAAAATAACTCGCACAAGGAAATTAGCTAGGACAGCGTCGAATCTTGTCTGTCGTTGATCCATAAGAACTGAATTGAAATCACCCATCCACGGTGCTCCACGACCTCAAATAAAACCAGCCGTAATAATTCAGAATAGTAACGAGAACTAGAAAGGAGAATTGACAATGTCGTTCCGTCCCAGACGATTGCTAAACCGGCCGCCACGGCGAATGGGAGTGATTGGGCCTGCAATACTCTCACGAGTCGGCTTCTGGAAGCTCCGCTTTGCAACCATGTTAACCTCGTTCGGCAGGGCAACGATAACGTTCTTGTCAGAGCCGAATCGGAAGTTGTCTGCCATGACATTCTCCGCGTACCGCTTGATGGTGTAGGGATCCTTTCGTCCAGCGAGAACCTTCTTCAGACTCCATGTCACAATGAAAGGTCCAGTCGCCGTGATAATCGACGTCTCCGTGGATTCAACTCCAGTATTGAAACGAGCTGGGGTGAACGCCAAAGGCTGCTTCGTTTCATGCTGAAATTGTGCGACATGGGCGGGCTGAAGGCCGAGGCGTCTAGGCTGCGGCTTCGAATCTTTGGCGAACGAACGCTCAAAACCAAGTTTTCCTTCGTTCCTACCTGCTTTCTGCAGCGAGTCGATGAGAAGGAGGTAAGTCCGGCAGGTAGCCAATACCCATCTGCCATCAGCAGAGACGTCCAGGCCGATGATCGGTTCACCCAACGCAGGAATATGAGTCTTGGCGTTAATACCCAGGCGGTCGAACATGCGGATATCACCCTTATTTGAGGCAACGGCAAGATAACCCTTCTCAGTAGTGGCTAGCGCAGAGAAGTCATTCTTGCTAACGTATTGCTTCAGGTCCCCGTCCACTAACTTGTTGCCAGCCAGACGGGGATCAATTCGGTAGAGAGCGTTGTTGGAGATTCCAACGAAAGGCTGTGCCGAGGTCATTTGAGAGAATTTCTGCCAGCATGTTAGTGGGTAGTACAAGTTGAAATATCCCCAGGGGATTCGGAAGAAAACATACAGTTTCTGGTGCGAAACTAGTCACACCGATATCATCGTGAACCTTCCACTCGTCGACAACCTTGCCATATTCCAGGTCCATTCGATACAACGAATTAGGGTCATCCGGATTTTGAAGAATCATATTTGAATCCTCGGCGTGCAGCA
Organism: Monascus ruber; assembly: GCA_002976275.1. Lineage (NCBI taxonomy): Eukaryota > Fungi > Ascomycota > Eurotiomycetes > Eurotiales > Aspergillaceae > Monascus > Monascus ruber. Next base: position 796,508 of record PSNO01000010.1, on the reverse strand, counting down.
TGACCTTTTTGGGGCTGAAGAGCTTGCCCTTGGGGGTTTCGACTTTGGAGATGTTCGTTGAGAATTCAAGATTGTTGCTCGGGGTATGTTTGAAGACACCGATTTGAGAGCCACGAACAACAAAGGAGCGATCATGCTTATAACCAACAGCCAACTGAGAGTTGACATTTCCGTCGTCTTCATGCGTCTCGACATCCTCCTGCTCTTCGTCGGAATCGTAATGCTCGCTGCGCTGAGCCTCGTCTATGGCCTCTTCGTCCTCTTCCTCTTCAGCTTCGGCCTCAGCCTCTTCCTGTTCTTCAGTCTCCGGGTCTTCCATTGTAAGGTCCTGGAATGCATCCAACACGTATTCCTTGTCTTTATCGTTTACCTTCACCCATTTCATTTCGTTCAACTGTTCCCAGAGCGCTTGCATCAGACCTTCCTGGAACCTCTCCTCCGATTCCTGATCCTTGAATCGCAGAAGCCAAGAATAAGCTGTGCCATCTTCGGTATAGTGGTTAAAGATGAAGGACAGGTATTCAAAGTTGAAAACGGGATTGATTTCTCCCACAACAGACTGTCCCAGCCACTCCTTATCCTTACCACTGATCTGGAGCCAGTACTGCCACTCCCCAATTTCGGATACAGTAGCAGTTACCTCGGGATCCTGTTGCATAAAAGTCCCGCTTGGGGAGTCGAACAGATGCAACTCCGCCGTTTCCTTTGCAAGTATTTCCTTTGCCTCGGGCTGCGAAGCAGGGGCGGGAGCGGTGGTACGCTCCTCTCCGGAGTCAACGGGTTTGAACTGACCCTTGGAACGAGCATACTCAACGTCTCGGGCCATGATTGAAGTTGATTCTGCAGACACTAGGGAGTGGCTTCGGGATTTTATTATCGGCGATGAAATGGGACTGGCAGAAGGAATGGGTTCTTCCTCCTGGAATGAGAATTCGTCGAGGTCCTTGTCGGATGCCTTCTGCACACTTCGTCTGTATTTCCGTTCGTACTGGCACTGGGCAGCTGCGAGTGCAAAGGTGGAGACCTTGTCCGACGGCACCGACGGGTCGCAGACAAATTCGAAGAGGTCGCCAGGATCACCACTCAAATCCTTCCAGGCCAGAACCTTGTCACCTCCTTCTCGAACCTGGCAATGGAAGTGAAGACTTTGATCAAGCAGAAAGACCTTCTCGTCCTTATCACTCAACCCGTCGTTGACACCTTCTTCGTCCTCCTCAGCGGCAAGTTCTTCCTCGCCTTCCTCGTAGGCTCTCTGGATGACTAGCTGGTATTGGAATTCTTGGCCTGTTCGTCTGATTGTAGCAGCGGCGTCTTTGAATATGAGTTCCGAATAACCCTTGGGGGAGATGGGGCGGACTAGATAGAGCTGGCCTTGGGGGATTTCGATGATCGATTCCTTGGAGGTGTCCCCAAACAGGAATTTGCTCACTGTAGCAGAAGAAGCAGTGTCAGCAGAAAGAGAAGTCGAATTTATTCGCTAGTCAGCACACTGGCAGATAGAGGGAAGTTGTGGTTCGACATGTATTCTGCCTTCTTTGTTTTAGTTGTGGAGGGGTTGGCGGGGTGCTGAAGATTACCATTACGGAGCATAAACATAGCTGCTCGTTGCTTGGTGATCAGCACCCAGGGGTACTGTCCAGTGCTGCGGGTTGGAGAGAGTCGTAAGAGAAAGAAATGGCAGTAGAGGTATGAAAACAGAGAAACGCAACGGGTTATCCCCTCTGTTTCTGTGGGGGCAAGTTTTTTTCCTGCTTTGCAGATAACTCTGTGATGGACCCTTTATTATTTCTGCGGCAACCAAACTTACGGAAAGGTCAAAAGCGTCATTCATGAGCTTAAATGTTTATAGAATTACTATTTATGATTACAGACAGATCCAATTCAACAATTAGACACTATGGCCGAGTGGTCTAAGGCGATTGATTAGAAATCAATTCTCTTCGGGGGCGGCGGTTCGAATCCGCCTGGTGTCGAAACAGTTCTCTTTTTCTACCTTGTTCTATAGTAGAACTCCCTTTATGCAGGACACTTAGGTTTATCTCTTTTTTGCTACAATTAGTTCGGTTATATATTCTTGTCCGTTTTTAGTTTCCCTCTTCATGCGACCTGCGACTGCGTCAATAACTCCAGACCATTATGTGTTACGTCCTTCGTCCAAGTTGGAACCGTGAGAGATATATATTGACTATATGGAACCATCAAAGCAGCCAGGACCATCCAAACAGAATTAGGAAATGTTCGTCAGCCTTAAAAGCCATTAAAATTTCTGATACATGCTTTCCTACAGTGGGGAGAGTGAACTACAGTATATGGACTTTTATCTGAACCTCCGACATCACCTCGAGTTGCCGGGACATGGCTGAATGACAAATCGCACCCTTGGATACGGTATTGGTGATGTAGTCGGTTTAGGAATGTCCTCTAACATGAATTCCATTGCCTGTCCCATGACTCACGGCTCTGCTTGAGCTTCAGCCGCCCTTTCTGAGCTGTCCGTCTCTTCAGCATCACCAACATTACTCTTCTTGGTAATGTCGGCTTCAGCTTCAGCCTCATCGCCCTTTTTGCTTTCCTCGTCATTACCAGCGCTACTATTACCTGCCCTTTCTTTCAAAACGACATCCCTTCTGCTCGGAATTGCCTGTACAAATGCCTGCCCCCAGTCTCTCGTTTCCAACCACCGTACCATGATCTCCACGACATGATTAGTTGCCAAAACCGAGCGGCCAGCCAGCTGAATGTAGTCCCCAATCGGTAACTTGGCGGTCTTAATCCCCCTCTCGCAAGCCCGTTTATAACAGATACCCTTGTGTCGATTCTTATCCACTAGCCCTCCAATGATGTATGTGCTGTACGGCTTGAGTTCGGTCAACGTGTAAGGACTGTCGCTAGAGAGATAAACGACTTCTCCGTCTTCTGGCTTTGCATCGGTCTTATCGGCGAAGACCCCTGCCATCTTGCTGCGTCCCTGTTGTGCGCCTGTCTCCTTCATCCATTCTCTGGCCATCTCCGCCGCCTGGACAAAGTCCTCCTGCATAAAACGAACGCCCTTCCAGTGCTCATGCGTCTTCCTCATGACAGTCTCGAATCGATGTCTGAGCAGCTTGTTAAACGATGATACCACCATATGTGCGCGATATGGTGCACGACTATTATCCGAATAGCACCGTGTCAGCTGTGAACCAAGAGAGATGCGTTCTTTATCAAGCATGAGCTCGTCGAATCCGCAATCCAAGACGAGCGTTATAGGGAGGAGGGTCGATTTCCGTCGGGCACCGCGTGGCCCTTCCGTGGATCTGGTAACAGCTGCCCCCTCTCCCTCGTCTGGAGTACCATTCCCCGTTTCTGATTGAGATGCCTTTTTCCGTTCTCGCTTCGCGATCACCTTCTCTTTTCTCCTTTGTTTGCGATATTCGCGACCCGCTTCCCATTGTTCCTGCCGGCGAAGTTTCTTTAGCTGGTTTTTCGATAACTTCTGGGTCTGCTCCGTAGACTCTTCGAGCAATGTCTCTTTCTCATTGCCATTGGCCTCTAAGGTTTTCCTGGGACTATCCTGTTCCGTTGGAAGTAATGCGCCAGTCATAGCGGGACCTATATCCTCCCGGTGTAGTTCTGAATTCTGGGTTTCGCCGTTGTCCAATTTCGGTAGTTTCCTAGGTCTCTCTTCATCTTCCATGTTAATATCCTTTGTGGAAATAATGCATGTATGCGGGGGAAAGAAAAATGCCGTTGAAGCAATTTTCTCTTTTTTTATCTTTATTTCCACCACGCAGGGAATCCGAAGCAACCAATGACGCAGTCGACAATAATGACCACAACACGTGACACTATCGTGGATCGCCAACCTTACTCGGCCATCTCTCACTCCCAGGATCTCCGGGTTTGGTCCATTGCCCTGGATTTACTCGTTGAAACGCTCACCAACTCGCCATAATGCCTCAGGACATGCCCCCTGCTGGGGGCTACGCCCCTGTTCAGTACAAGGTATGGGGAATACCTATCCGTATTGCTCCAATTATCCCTCATTCCAGCCTAATCTTTCCCTGCAATGCCAGAAGTAACTAACAGCCAATGTTCGTCCTTCAACAGCGTAACATCCCAGCTCGCGGCTTTCGACCCTTCTACTACCTCCTCGGTGCAAATCTGATCATGGCATACGGATATTACAAGTTGTTCTATGGAATTCGGGAGAAGAAGTACGTTTTAGACGTTGCGCCTTTGATATATTCTATTCTACTCCGTACTTGAGCCTCCTTGGTGATGTATGTAAATGATGGAAGCTAAATTTCTGGGAAATTATAGCGAGCTTGCTCGTGAGAAAATCTGGTCCCGCATTCATCTCATCCCGCTCCTCGAGGCCGAAGAAGACCGGGACCAAGTCCGCAGATACTACGCAGAGAAGGCGCGCGAGAGGGACTTGCTTGGAAGGGAGACTAAGGTTTACAACAGCGATAGGTATGTTTTCGCAGATTCTTTCTTGTTCCACTCCATGGATCGACCGGATTCCACGTACCCTGGAGGGGGTGGGAGAAGCGAGGGAAATGTGTTTTATTTATATTTTGGGTCGTTAATTTGTCACCATTCGTGGAATAGGTTCGTTCGTCCTACGTTCGTTTATACCCCGTCCAAGGTCAGCCAATAGATTCGCTCGATGCGCAAGTCGATGAATGCAATGGGTTATTACCTCCATGAATGCTTGAAGGGCGAACTGAGGCATTAAGTCGGGCGTTTACTTTGGAATGGATGGAAATTCTTCTTTCCTACTATGAAGTTGCCGGATGGGCATACTACGAGTCCTGGTTCATGTTGGGTCAGATGTGCTGAACTAGGACTGATATGACAGTGGTTCATCTCGTTTGAGAAATTTGCTAGTAGAGGTCACCACGGGAGGAAAATTTGTAGATATTACTGTCAAGAAGATTAAGTGCGCACTTAGTTGTTCATTAACCCGTTCGTTGGACTTTTCCTTCCCTGCCTTTTCTTTCATTCCCCCCCCCTCCAATATACATGGCTCTAGCAGAATTCCATCATAATGTGCGTTGCGCAAGAAAATAGCTCCCCGGGCTATAAAAACGAGTGAACCGGCATTGAGCTTAAACAAAATGACATGAACGATCAGAAATTTGCTCAATGCCCAAACTTCTATGTCCTGAAGAATGCAGAGAAAGAATTCAAGGTAATTATAAAGAGGCTTCCCAAAAGCGGAATATAGGATACAAACCTGAACAGGGTGGCGTGCACAAAGAAAGCCCGAAGCGTCCATGGTACTCGAGGTACACCATAGTGTATGCACTTCTAACCAAACATATCTGCAATGCCAGTTAAATCGGGCCCGTCATTGATATTGACCTTGGTATTCTGCTGTCCTTCCATTTCGCTGGTCATATATCTTTGTTGCAGTGCACTTCTCGCATGCCGGCGTCCCTCACGGGAGTCTAGGATCTTTCCTTGTTCCGCAATACTTACCCCTCTCAGATCTTCAAGGAGATTCAAGACGAGTGCTCGCTGTTGTCGTGAAGACGTCGATCTAACAAGGGCCAATTCAGTGTCGTTCACACGCTGTTCCGTCATTCCGGGGAGACTCAAGATCACAGAGCGCGGTGTAGCGCTGCTAGGACCATACATAACCCAGATCGAGGCGATCAACTGGGCGAGGTCCTTCTGCATATCGACGAAGTAGGGTTCATGCACGGATGTAACACAGGCCATGAGAACTTGGGAACAAATAAATTCCCGGATGGTTACGATGGTGGGGGCGCCATCCGGGGGTGCGAAATCTTGCAAGATGGACCGGATGACACGGGTAATGATACTACAGCATCGCGTATCGCGCATTCGGAGGGCATGTGTACAGAAGAGCATGATGGGTTCGAAAATGGCGGGTGAGGACAAAATAAAATTGCGGATAGAATCAGAGGCTGCTGGCGGGCCTTGTAAGCAAGCTGGGTCCGTAGATTCAGCTCCATCTGGATATTTCCATAATATGGCAGCAGTTAGTAAATGATGTTCTGAAATTTGGCATTCCTAATGACGCTCACCTGCCCTCTGCGGATCTAAGAGACTCGCCACCATGATCACCGCAGAGTAAGTCAATTGCCGCAGGATGCTCTCTGACTTCATTTCATCGGTTAGGTCGCCATCAGCGAGCCCTATCTTGCGTTGTTCGATAGAATCCCACTCAGACGTAATCTTCCGGTCGATGCTAGTGAACAAGCTCGCTAGCATTGGAGGCAAGAAATGCCCCCAAGATTGCGCAGGGCAGTCATCAATCAGACATCGGGATATGTTGAGAAGGACCGAAAACTGATGTGATGAAAGGTGAGTCGAGTCTTTGAATAAAGCTTCGGACAACAACCCTGGAAGCTCGGAAAACCCGTAGAAGTGCTCCCGTAACCTGCTCATACTGTACAGCATTGAATAGCAAGATTCACGGACCGCCCTGATCTTGCCGCGAACAGAGGATGCAAAGCCCTCCAGAGTTGATCGGGACGCTGTGATCCTAGCATAGAATTCTTCTCTGCTGCCTGTTGAAATACCGGCCTGCCAAAATCTATCGGTCAAAATCCTCTCGACAACCCTGCGCATTTCATCAGGAACACCGCCCCAGTTTGCAGGGTTATGAAAGGCATGCGCATTGCTGAGAAACTGGTCAGTTTAAATGCCTATAGATAACTTGAGAATATACCCTACCTGACAAGCTGGAGCAGCGTTGGGAGGATAGCGGGAATTGTGTCATGCCATATAACACAGGCGGCTTCGTATGCTGGGTCGGCTTTTCTCAGCTTATCCGTGGAGACCGCCAACATTGTCTTTGTGCCTCGCAGCGGTAGCAGCTAGGGAACTGTTTAGCTTCTAAGGGAGAAGTAATATTCTGTTCTGAAGGATGCATACTTGGAATTTCCTCGTCATATCCTCTTGTAACTTCTTCCCTTCGGGATCTAGAGGAACCGATGACCAATCTCCCAGAGTATGCGCTTGCTTGGCCTGCATATAAGGTCCAACACTTCCCAACCCAAGCATGATGCAATACCCCTCAAACGATGAGCTTAAGCGCCTAAACTCCGGGTCTTGCCAGGCTTCCATAATCGGCCCAATAAAAGACCTTAGTCGAGATTCACGCAAGTACGGATCGACATTAGCTGCCCGTTGCCTGGTTAAGTCAGTAACAATAGCATGAAGATGGTCGATGTAGTCAAGGGGAATACATTATTATAAGTAGCACCGATGTATACTCCATATGCAGACTATCATCCGCGTTATTTGTCAACGTGATCTCCTTGATCTTCGGCTCGAGAAGGTCATAGAAGGTCTTCCAAAGCTGGAATCAGCAACTGGTTCCATACAACATGCTTTGATCCGACTTACGGCAAAATAATCAGCATAGCGCATTGCGAGCCGACGCAACTCGTAGCTAGCTAGACCATGAAGTTCCTTCACAGCTTCTGAGTAAGCAGGACACCCTGGCTGATCAGGAAGGCGAGCCATCAAGATATACTCCAAAACCTTGAGGGCAAAGCTTGGGGTCTTATCAAGAGCCCTAGATGATATATCAACATTGAGCTTAATTGCTCTCTGCCTTATAATAGGATCCTGGCCATTAATTAGCGACAGTGCTGCATGGTTTAGTGCACACCGGAAAGAGGGCGAACCTCGAAATTCCTTTGCATTAAACTAATGGCCCATATTTCCAGAGCATTCTCCAAGTCCCGCCGTCTTTGCTCCTGATCATTGGTTTAGTTATAGACGACTTGGGAGATGGAGCCGTACATACATCTTGCTGAGGCGTTTTCCCATGGGAAATAACCCATTTACTATAGCCCTTCAGAGTTGCTTCTACAACAGCAAATTGTGTATCAGCACGCATCAACGGTATTGACGTCTTTTGGAATGTTTGAACTAGGCAAATGTCAGTCAATGCTAGCAAAATCGTATATCGAAGTGCGGACATACCACTGAATGGAGCAACTCCACTATAAAGATTATCCAAGTTAACATCCACCCCAGAAAGAATATGTGGAATGGCTTCTTGAGGCCGTTTCTGTGCTATAGACTCGACGATTGAAGAGCAATACCGCCGATAGTTGCCAACGAAGACATGTTTCTCTGGAACTGTGTCGATATCTTCATTGAGAAACATCACTGTGGGCTCTTCGATATCCTCTGGAAGAGACTCCCAGCGAATCAGCCGCTGAGTACAAATTTCTAGCAAGGATGGAATCAAGCTAATGACCAGATCCGTATTCCCAGTTTTCTCGGATGCCAATAGTTTGGTCCACACATGAAGAACGGATATAGAAACCGAAAGGCTTTGATGCTGGAGTATTCTGATCAAAAAATGGAAGAAGACTGGAAGGTTCATGCCGTGTGCGCTATCGAATGCGAATCCCTTTTGCTCGAGGAAACCGGCCACATACGACATAAGCTTTCAAAATGATAGAAACGTCAGCATGCAATGAAAGGCATCAATGGATTGTGTCTTGCACTCCATACCTCAGACAGCTTTTTCGACAATGTATACTTTGTGTCATCGATGCTATCAGGGCTAACAATTGACCACTCATATATATCTCGCAAGACGTTTAGGTAGTTTGTTTCGTACATCAAATGAATTAGAGGTTGGAACTCTTCAATCTCAATATTGGACCGACTATAGAGTGCGTGAAGGGCTTCAATGGCAGCCTGGATAGAGTTGTTCCTTCTTTAGCACGAAATTAATCATGCACAAAAAGCAAGGGGTTATTTTGAGGGTCTCTTACCAGCCGCACTTCTTCATCTTCGCAAGCGAAAGCCCCGAAAATACTAGGAACGCAAAGCGACGAAATGACAGCCTTCGGGATAGACCATACTAGGACGGACCGCAGGGTCGCAAGTGCCTTAAGGGCCGCATCTCTCGCTCCCTTCAGATACTGTAAGTTTTGGATGCAGCCATCTAAGAACTGACGAGTTCGCACGAGCCACCCATCAGTACCGCAACGGAGGTCAAGTTGACGATCTTTATTAGGATACACTTCCCCAAAGACGGTCAAGGGCGTGAAGATCTCCACGAGTGCCCTGTTGAGATCCGTGCCACGCAGAGACGAGACTGTATCCTCCCGATAAAAGATGTCCTCGGACAGAGTCTCCAAGATCGAGAGAATAAACTCCTTGTGCACAAGACTCGCCGCGTCCCACAGCGTGACGAGGTCCTCGTCCATAGAATTCCAATCCAGACCCCAACTCCTCTTCGCAACCTCAGCCCACAATTGTGAAATCTTATTGCGAATGTAAGGCGGGTCCTGCGGTTGAATAGACTCTGCAAGCTTCAAGACTAGCTCCTTCAGCTGTTCCGTGGAGGTGAAAGATGTATGACGCAAGACGTGATCCAAAAGCGCGAGTCCGAAATGTCGAACCAGGGGAGGGTTCTCCGCTCGTGAAGCCAAAATAAATCCATTCTGAGCGGCCGATTTGTTCTGCTTCTGTGATTCCACAAATGTCAGGGCCTGTCTGCGTTGCTCATTTGTTGATGACGGGTCGTGAATGAGCTCCAGCGCGCGGACAATGTCGGCAACTCCGCTCTCCGACAGTTCGCCCGCAGCCATAATTTGTTGCTAAACCGTGGATACTGGATGGTTCTGCTTTGGGGTTGTATTATCGCCTGTTTCCTTCGAGAATAGTTGTGGTCAACCTCGGAGTCATGATCTGACAGTAAGAAGAATAGACGAGAGGGTTGTTTTCCCTTTTGCGCTGTTCCTCTCCGTCCCCTCGTGTCCTTCCTTCTTTCCCTGTTTTTCTTTGTCTTTTATAAAACAAAATTCTTATTTTATTCTTTATTTATCCGCGTTGAATCTCTGGGCAAATTCCTGCAGTTCGGCGGGCGGACCAGGACGGCGATAATGAACACAAGGGGCAAATAGCGGGGAGTACACGATTACCCTCTGTCAATCCGATCAGGCAGAAAGTCTTCGCCCTCCCGTTATACACTCTCCATCCGAGCCAAGGATCCTGGACGATTTGCAGAAAGGACCGTTAATATTTTTTTTCTCCAGCTTTTGGAACCTTTTGTTTCTTTCCCCCAGTCGCAGCTAAGATAAGAGCTGCGGATCCGTCACGGGACCCGCCCTCGACTCACCGCTTTTATCGCGCCTTCCGAATCGGGTGTAAATCACGTGTATACCACGTGTCTTCGCGTCCGGAGCGCGTCCGAAAACTCAAGAGTCAATTGACGTCTGGCGATGGACATATCAAGTTTAAGCTCAGTTCGATACATTATTGACTCGCTATTCTAAACCGACAACAATCTGGGATTCTCAGACAAAGTTCACCAAAAAAAAAAAGAAAACCAAAACGGTACCCTCGCATCTATTACATCACCGAGCATCCTCCTCTTTGGCATTGCTCGAGATACGACACATCTTCACTGCCACGAGGATTTGCAAATTCTCCCGGCTTGCGCTTCAGGCCCTGTATCTTAATGTCCTGGTTGCCTTTACCGTGCCACCATCTAAGACATAGAAGTCTCACGGAATTGACCTCTTCACGGTCAAGAGTCCATTTCCCGTCACTGACAGCAACTACTGTACTTGAGTCTGGAAAGTGGAAGTCGGGCAAATAGATCTCCGTCGGCGCGTCCTCTGAAGTGGGCTCCTTTGCCATCAATGAAAGGGTAAACGTGCAGCTTCGCAGATCAAAACCGTGGCTCAAACGTTTGCCGTTCGTGTAAACAGGACTGGGCCGAATATATGCCTCTGCTGCTCGATAGCCCAGTTTATCCTTGTCTGACATTTGGGAACAACCAGACGATATGGACGGTGACGCCAGTGCATGCTTGAGATTCTGAGGCCCGACTTGCTGATTGAGCACGTTGCACTGGCTTTCCGAGAAGGCAGGGGATGATTCGTTACTGAGACCCACGGTTTCTCCGGATGGAAGTAAGCGATCATCAGCCGAGAAGATTGATAGATCCTCCCCATTCCACTGATCACCCCATTCGTGGTCATTCTTAAAAAAAAAAAGTCAGCCGCGCCTCATGCGTCCAAAAAAAATTTCGCTAGGGATGCCATATAGGCGTATCGTACATTGGTCGTGTAAAGCCACTGAGTGAATCCATTGGAGCCGCTCCCCTCCAGAGCATAATGGTTTGCATCCATGGCGCTTGTTTGACTACTATAGTTTCCGGTTTTGTAGGCGTATTTATCATCCATATCGTATGGAATGCCGATTTCGGTAAATATGAGAGGGTGACTACCCATATATTTCAGACTTTCCTCCCTAAGGAATTTGAGCTGGTCACGTAGGCAGTTTCTGATAGCAGTCTCCCCGACCTTGAGAGCAAATGCCGGGGTAAAGTATTTGCCGCGGAGCACACCTATGACATCGACATTATAAACCCGATTCCTTCGAGAGTTAGCGTTGTCTTAGGGTATGAGGGTACTCTACTAACCAATGCTTGGTCATGATGGTAAGGCCATCATAGAAATGCACAGCATGGACCATATTTGGGTCATCATCAACCGTACCCTTCAAGTCTGGAGGTATTTCCAGAATGGGAGGTTGACAAAACATTATAGACTCCGGCCATATGCTTCGGATAGCATCTCTGTATGCCCTGTAGTAATCCATGAAATACGTATTCGTAAACTTCTCATAATCAAGGATCTCTCCAGTAGTGGGATTCTTGGAGAAGTAATCCTTTTGCAGGAGCTTATCCAAAGAAGGATCCCAGACTCCGTGCTGAGCCCATATACATTGTCCCAGTTTCCAGCCTGGATCCCTCGCCCAGCCATATTTGCTGTCATCATAGTCCGCTGGTAACCATGCAGACTCACCCTCAGGGTCAACCAATTGCCGTCCAGTTTGATAGGGACCGAAGCCACCAAATGCCCATGTCGCAACCTCACAAGGTCTCCCAGAACCTGTTAGCATTGCCTGGAAAGCTGTTGGAGACGTTCCTAGCTGAAGTTGCTGCTCTGGAGGAATCACTGATATGTCCTTCACACTGATGAGACCTCGACTAGGCTCGTTTAGACTCTCCCAGCCGATAACCACTTCATTTTCCAAATCACCGGCGTCGTGGATTTTTTGTGCAAAATATCGGCATGCGGCGATGAAATGACCTTGCAGGTAGTCCTGAATGTTGATACCATTGATAATAGCTTTTGGGGCAAAGTCTCGTCCTCCAAAAAATAATGTCCACATCGTCAGATTAACAAGTCGCGCATAGTTTGTGCTCCAGACCATCTTGGGGAACTCTGCTGGATCATCGTACGTGTTGTGAACCAAGGCCGCCTCGTTCTTCTTGAAGCACAGAGGATTCAGGCCCGCTGCATAGAGCGTCCATAGGGGCGCACCGGAACCCCCAGAAAACCGTGACCACTTGTGATAGTGAGAAATTATCCCAAGTTAGAAATGAATTCGAAGACAGAAAGAACATACCACATCCTGGTGAGGATCCAAGAAAATATAAAATCCATATTGCTTTGCTACCCGAAGGACCTCAATTGTGAATGATATCCACTCATCGTCGTATATGCCAGGACCGGCATGCTCAATCGCTTCCCAGGTGAAGATGTATCTTATGGTATTGTAGCCCCAGCCTCGTAACCTCGCAAAATGCTTATGTGCGTCATCTAAAGAAAAGGGGCGGCCAACAAAAGAGACAGTATCGCCTTCAAAGAAGTGATCAGAGACAAATGACGGAACATCTGGGGTTTTGGGATATTTAGCGTCCCCTGCAACGTTAATGCCCCTCAGAGTGATCTCCCGGTTATGCGGGTCTCTGAACGACTGGCTATCAATTCGGAGCCTAGGAAGACCCATTTCTCTTGTAATAGAATAAACGTCGGGACGACCGAGGAATGTACGGAATGCACTGTGAACGGAGTCTGTAGCTGGGATAGTCCTAGATGCTGATGAGGTAAAACGAGATGGAAGACAAGGAATACCGGTCAATGATTTGGTGATAGCAGTATTATCAAAGATATGAAAGCCAGCATATAACTTGTATGAGTCAAGATTCAAACATTGAACAAGTCCCTAGAAGAACCACGGACTTAAGCAATTGGTAGTACTTGAAGTGACCGAGATCCAAGCACTGGTGGGTCTCTGTGGTGCTGTCCAGTCTGGTATGGACTTCCCGCTTGGAGGATCTTTCAAAAAACCAAGACTCAAATAATGAAAGTAAATCCACTGTCGTCCACAGATGCCAAAGTAATTCCTGACTGCTACAGGGGAGACGAGAGGTGAAGGTGAAGGAGATGGAGCGTGACCTGACGATAGGAGATAAGAGGGGGAGAGCTCTCTGACGTATCACGCCGGTTGTCTTTTTGCTCCGCCAACCACACCATTCAAGACAACTCGCGGTCTTGCATCCTCGCAGTCTTGCATCCTCGCAGAACGTCCACCCTGTTGGTGAGAACGACACAGCTGTACCAAGCTGCTGTTGTCTGCGACTACAGTTTTTATATAACAATGTCGAGCAAAGCGGCATTGAAAGCTGTCAGGACAGCAATCGACTCGAAGGACTTTGAACTGGCCGCCGAGAAAGCAAAGGACCTTCTCAAACAAGAACCCCAAAATTACCATGCGTATGTGCTGGTCCTAATTGATTTTAAATTTACTCTTACATGTGGCTAACTGTTCATTGTTTTGGGCAGGAATGTCTTCCTTGGCCTTGCCCAGGATAAGCGGAACGAGAATGCAGAGTCCGAAAAAGCCTACCTTGCTGCAACCCGCATTAAAGAAAGCGACAGAACGGCATGGCAGGGACTCATTAACTTATACCAGAAACAAGGAAGTCATAAACTAGATGCTTATAGAGAGGCGGTATTGAAACTCGGAAAAATATATGCAGACGCGTACGAGTCACGAATTTCCTTTGCCTCTCCTCCACTACTGCAGAAGCCGCTGACATTATCTAAGTGATGATATTAATCGCTGCCAAGACTTAGTGGACAAGTATATAGGCTTTTCAAAGAGACATGGCACTCGATCTCAATACAAACGCGCCCTCGAATTACATCTCCCGACCTGCCCTCTCTACTACTTCCTCGAGGGAAAGGTACCGCATCCTTCCCATACTTATCAGCGCTTGATAGAAATTGCGGAGTCGGAGGAGAAGGAGTATATAAACAGGGAGATCGGGGAGCGAAGGACCCGTCTGGGTGCTAGAATCGATCAGGTGACTCTGGAGGTGAAGCGAGAAGCATTTAGACGAAGCGACCTGGAACAGCTCTATCGAGGGATAGTGAATTGGTCGTATGACGATGCTGTTCGACGAAAATATGAGGAAAAACTAATACAGCGGGGGTATGATGTTCTCTCAGCACTACCGTCCGATGAAAAACCCCCTAAGCGAGATGAGGTGTTGCGGGCTGCCCGCGACATGGTCATAATAAAGCATCCTTTCGAGCTTGCTTGGAAGATTGTACTGGAATGGCAGGATGTTGAGGAGTTTCTTCAGTGGGATGTTGGACTTCTGAAAGAATTCATTGAATTTTTCCCTGATGATGGCCTTGCCAAAGTACTCAGAGGGTTTTTGGGCAGTGATATTTCACCGTTTCTTAAGGAAGCCCCATCTGAGGAAGTCAACGGAAACAGCCATGAGAGTCATGAGTTGGTAGCCCAGGATCGTCTGTTGCTCATGGTTGAGGGACTTGATGCAGCCCGTTCTTCAGTGGTCGCACACCGAATAATGGGAGAGCTCTATCTTTCTCTTGACGAGTTTGAGAGCACAGTAGACGTGTCCCGTAAAGGCCTTAGGAATATCCAAGAGTTGATCAAGACGACTGGTGTGGATCTTAGGAATACTTTGGACGCCGTGAACATCACGCTGGCCAACGCTTTGATATCCTACCAGTCTCCGAGGCATCATTCCGAAGCTAAGAAGATTTTTGAGAACATCTTGCAAAGGAAACCGACATTGACAGCCTGTTTATTGGGAGTTGGACTAATACTAAAGGTCGATGAGGATTATGCGGAAGCTATAGACTTTCTTGAGCGCGCCTTAGGGCGAGACCCATCGAATATCAGAATCCAAGGCGAGTTATCCTGGTGCAGAGCCCTCTGTGGAGATCTGGAATCTGGTCTTCACGGCCTTGAAGCTGTGCTATCAGAGGTACAAAGCATGCAGCCGGATAATAGAGACTTCAAGGCCGAGATCTTATACCGAATCGGATATTGTCAATGGGAATTAGATCCCTCCCCTGCTGCACGGAAGAATCGAAGTGGCGCTTATGCGAGCTTCCTGGCCTCTATACAGGCAAACATGAACTATGCGCCTGCGTATACAAGCCTCGGCATATACTACGCTGATTACAAGAAAGATAAAGTGCGTGCGCGTCGATGCTTCCATAAGGCTTTTGAACTGTCTCCGTCAGAGATAGAAGCAGCAGAACAACTTGCGAGGTCGTTTGCGGACCAGAATGAATGGGAACTAGTTGAAGCCGTGGCGCAACGAGTTGTCGATTCAGGCAAGGCTAAACCTTCACCTGGATCGAAGCGAAAAGGATACAGCTGGCCATATGCTGCACTGGGTACAGTTCAGATAAATAAACAGCAATATGTCAAAAGTATCGTTTCGTTCCAGGCCGCCCTTCGAATTTCACCGCGCGACTACCATTCTTGGGTTGGTCTTGGTGAAAGCTATCATCATTCCGGGCGCTTCATAGCTGCTACCAAATCATTCGAGCAAGCTCAGACCCTAGAAGCTGATCTTCCTACCGAGGAAAAAGAACAGGTCTGGTTTGCACGATACATGCTCGCGAATGTGAAGCGGGAACTTGGTGAATATGAAGATGCTATTTCGAGATATGAGGACGTCATGGCCTTGCGACAAAGCGAGGTTGGTGTGAAGATTGCGCTCCTTCAGACACTTGTGGATAATTCGTGGAGAAGTCTGAACTTGGGGCTTTTCAATGACACCGCTGAGCTGGCACGTAGGGTCATAGAAGTCGCCGTATCTGTGGCAGAGGAGAGAGTCGATATTTTCAATTTGTGGAAGGCAACCGGGGACGCTTGCTCTATTTTGTCTTACATCAAATCGAAGGCGGGCAAAATGCCATTCGGCGAGATATGCAATCTGCTTGGTACCCAGGCGGATACCACTGCGTTCGATATTTTCACAGATTTGGATGAGGTTGGGCAAGACTATTTGCCACTTCTGACAGTCGAGGGAGACGATGCGTTGACACCGTCGAATGGGTGCATTTACGCTGCTATTTTGGCATACAAGCGCGCTGTCCAGGTCTCATCGCAGGACGTATATGCGCAGGCAGTCGCCTGGTATAATCTTGGTTGGGCTGAGTATCGAGCATACAGATGCTTGCAACTTGACTCAAGCAAGAGGGGCAAAAGACAGTTACGTAAATTCCTAACGGCAGCAGTGCGATGCTTCAAACGAGCCATTGAGTCCGAGGCCGGAAATGCCGAGTTCTGGAACGCGCTTGGTGTTGCAACTACAAGCATGAGCCCAAAGGTTGCGCAGCACTCATTCGTGAGAAGCTTACATCTCAATGATAGGAGTGCCCAGGTTTGGACCAACTTAGGAACTCTCTACCTTATTCATAATGACATTCAGCTTGCAAATGAGGCATTTACCCGTGCACAGTCGGCGGACCCGGATTATTCTCCACCTTGGCTTGGTCAAGGATTCCTGGCTCTGCTCTGGGGTGATCCCAAGGAGGCGAGAAGTCTGTTCGAGCATGCCTTTGACATTTCGAACTCGTCTTCAGTCCTGCCGAAGCAACAATATACCTTAACGTTATTCGATCACCTTATGACGGATGCGTCAATTTCGAATGAGATATCAGAACTTATCCAGCCCTTGTTCGCGCTTCATCAGCTTTGTTGTCAAAATCCATCCGATCTAACATTCATGCATTTGTCAGCGTTGTTGGCTGAAAGGACCGGGGAGTTCTCCGACGCGGAATCCAGTCTAAAGGCAGTCTGTTCCGGGGTGGAAGCGGAGTTTGAGGTGTCTGAATCTCCTGCTGCCCTTTCTAAATTTGCGCAGGCGAATGCGGATATCGCCCGTGTCCATCTCGCACGTCATGAATTTGAAGAAGCGGCGGAGAGAGCGGAGACGGCACTTACGCTCTCGGGAGAAGAAGATGCAGATAAATTCGACCCCGAGACCAGTCGAAAACTACGCTTGTCTGCGCATTTGACGGCCGGTCTCGCACACTACTACCTGAAGTCGATGGACAGTGCCATCGACATGTTCCGTGACGCCTTGCATGAGGCAGATGATGCACCGGAGGTTGTTTGTCTTCTCGCCCAGGTTCTTTGGGCCAAAGGGGGAGAGGAAGAGCGAAGCGTGACGCGCGAGCGGCTTTTCGATTGTGTAGAAAGATACCCTGAACATACCGGCGCTGTGACTCTTCTCGGAGCCATAGCGCTTCTAGATATGGATGGGGATGCTATCGAAGCGGTACAATCCGATCTTGAGAGCATGAGAACAAGGGATGATATTGGAATTCACGACCGGGCAAAGCTACTCAAGCTCCTTACAGCCATCTCCGCGATGGGCTTTGGTGCGGATACCACTGTGCCGGAGGAGACGAGACGCATTGGAGAGGCCACGGTGGGCGTGATGCTATCACCTGGCCAGCCCCAGGGTTGGATGGAATTGTCTGTTGCTTCTCAAGAGGTTTATCCCGCGGAAATGGCCGTGAAACGAGCATTGAGGAATGTCCCACCATGTGGTAATCTCGATGCAATCGATCTTTCTCAGGCCTATTCGCAAACCGGGAAGGCAAGTGATGCGTTACGGGCAATCATGGTCGCTCCATGGAGACAGGATGGCTGGGAAGGATTGGTTCATGCTGTGTCTAAGGCATAGATCCGCAGTTGAACTTCTCTCTGTAGATAGGTTACAGGACCTAAAAAGAGAAGGGTTAGTTTTTGTATCTTAAGAATGGAGGAAAAGAATTCCTCTCACCTTCGTAATTATAACCACCCAGCAAAGTTGAAAGACATTCATCCTGTCGTTTCGCCATTTGTATTCTCTTCAGTTTGAAGTCTCTCTAACAACCTCGCCTTTCTCGTCCCTTTCCATTCCTGATCCAACGATTCGATCTTCCCACCGAGAATCGTGACAGAATCAGGTACCAATAGAGCCATGCCCCTTGCCACAGTCACGCTGCGTAAGATCATCTTCGCCCCGATAGGTAATTTCCCAATACCGATGCCATCCACAGACTTCAACTCGATGCCAACGACCATTGTATTAGCTGCATCCTGGAGAATCAGCCGATGCGGACCACTGCTACTGCCTCCCATCCCACTAGCCGTAGCAGCGTTATTATTATTGGCATTGCCATTACTGTTCCCCAGTACCTCACGATCATCCACGTTAACGGTTCGTATAATTTCCCTTCCCCTTACGGCCTCTCCCCTTTCCACACGCTCAATAGCCTCGACCTGGCTCCACACGCTCGTGCCAATATCTTCGATATCGAGGACCTGGACCGGGATCAGATAGGAGAGTCTCCTTTCTTTCACGGTTGGGTCTGAGATGTCTACGGGCAGGAGCGAGGATGTGCGGTTCGTGGAGAGGGTTTCCCGGATATCGGAGTTTAGGATGCGGTAGAGCGCTGCTTGAGCGAGAGTTGACAAGGGGACATTGCTGGTCGTTGTGGTGGTTGTGAAAGTCTGAAGCCAGCTTCGGGAGACGGGGAGGGATTTGGTGGTGAGGAGGTGAGAGGCGATTTGATCTTGAAGGGTAGCCATTGTAGATTAATAGCAGGACAGTTGATTCAGTCTTCCTTTGCCATTATCCTTTGTCTGGTGAAGGAATTTCGAGTTGATAAAAATCCGGGGAAAACGCGAGAACACGGACCACTGCTTAAGTTGGGTGTTTCCCCTTAACTCCGCTAGTAATTAACACAGGAGCTGGAAACACCATCAAACCATCAACAAAATACTTTCTCTACACCGTCACTCGCCCATAATGTCCACTCGATCGTCTCCTCGCCCCTCAATCGCTTCATCTCGTGCCCATTCTCCAACGCCGACGTCACCAGGCCGTCCATCGATTGAACCCCTAAACACCAACATCGCCTCAAGCTCTCTGAGCACTGCATCGACCCCATCCACCATCCGCGCCGTCTCTCCCTCTGTTCATACGCGGCGCAATAGGACAGCTCTCCGAGACTACTACAACCTCCGCCCACCACAGGCAGACTCGGGAACGTACCGTTCTCGTAGCATCCCCCGATCGATCGTCGATGGCCAACATGAAGCCTCGACGACGACAGCCACCTTCATATCGACCGGGACGGAACTCGACAACCCGGACTTTGATTCTCAGAGATACGTGGATCAGCTCCTTGCGACATCATCGCTGTCTACGGTCTTAAAGGCGGAGAACACGCTTGTAGGTGATATTCGTACGCTCGACGGCGAACGGAAAGCACTCGTCTACGATAACTACTCGAAATTAATACGAGCCGTTGAGACAATCGGAAAAATGCGTCGGAGTATGGATGAGCGTGGGACACCGCTGACTATGACCAAGACGCTGGGGCCGGCGATAGCATTCGTTGCTGAAACTGCTGGGGGGTTGATTCAAGAAGGGGAGGAGCAGAGGCGGCAAATAAAAGAGGCAAAGAATAGTGAGGAGGATCGAAAGAGAAGAAGAGCAGAGAAGGAGACAGTGAAATGGGTGCTTGCTGCTCCGGATAGACTCAAGAAGCTCCTCGAAGAGGGTAAGAGGGAGGAGGCAGAGAAAGACTGGGAGGAAATGCGAAGATTGCTTGACAGATGGGACGGGGTGAAGGGAGTGGCAGAAACTAGGAATTCTTGTGTCAAGGCAATGGAGAGCAAGAGCGATGGGGGTTCTTGAGCTTTGTCTCTGGCCGTTGAGAAGAACTGGAGTATGTTGCTCCCTTGAAGGCTACTTCTTATTCCTACCTTTGCTGTGCGAACACGTGCCTTCTCTACGCCTGGCTGCTCTTGGACAACAGCTATTGTGGCACCTCAGCTTCAGGCCACAATGTTCAGTGATTGCTGACCGTGTGCCAAACGAGACAAGGTCTCCACCCTAGCATAATCTGCCGCCAAGATGTCCTTACTAGCAAGGCTCAAGGCTGTAGATATGAGCAAAGACAGGGTTGCAGGATTGCACCTGAAAAGGAATTGGAGTCATCCACCATGTAGGTGATACATTTGACACAAAAAAGAGGTTGTCAGGCCAGCAGGTTGAAGACTGCATTCAAAACCAGAACTACCAATGCAATGGATGGAAGATATGCAGTATTATTGCTCCTGCACTATGCCATAGCATAGCTATGATGACCAACATATTGACAATTCAACCCCTGCATAATGCCCCAATATTTCACTTTTCAGTCATTCCTGTGCCAATCTCAAATCTTTCCCATAAACACATCCCGACTGGAAAACAAACTAGCCTTAAGCCCATAGGGATTATCCGACTTGATCCCTAGATGCGTCAAGGCATCACACTTGTAATAGATCGGTCTCTCATCCTTCCTCACTACCCCCAATTCTATCAGCCGCTGCAATACCAGTTTGATATCGCCCCGATCCTCATAATCCCGCGTATAAACCGCAAGCAATCGTGGCTTCTTATTCTCCCTATCCTCATCTGAATCATACGTCGCCACCTTAGCCGCGACCAGCTCCCCTTGAACCGTCGCGTTAGCGACAGCCTCCCAGACCCGATCTACATCCCCTGCAGAAGGAAATAGCATCCATTTCCCCGTGACGACGTTCTTCTCCCGGGCCAAAGCAAAGACATCTTCCTCCAACGCGCGACGAAGCGGGTTAATCTTCCGCGCCAGCCAGACGGTAGATTTCGACTTTGATCGGGACTTAGCATGTTCGGCCTCGAGACGGGTTTTCTCGTTTTCGAATCCGTATAGGAGCTCTGTTCCCCTTGCGGTGAAGGAGGCTAGGTCCTCGTCCCGTACGCCTCTTCCCTCATCCGGATTGTAGACGTAGATCCATGGTCCGACGGCGCTGCTTCTGGTCGTCGACGGGGCTAGTCGGGACAGAAACTCCGGTACCGATTCTGTTGTCTGTCGCGAGTTCAGACGCGGTCCTTGTTGGTTTTTGGTGTCTGTTCTCCTTGGGTTTAGTGCGGATGCGGAGCGGAGTTTGTATTGGATTGTGGAGAGGAGGTGCGGGTGGATGTCGGTCCAGTAGGTAGATAGGTCGAAGGTGGTTACTTGCTCTTCCAGCTCTGCTATCTCTGCGTCAGAGCCTGTCGCGATATTCAGTGAGTACTCCGTATCAGTAAAAGGATAGATGGCGTTGTGATAATGTCGGATATGCGGGGAGCACGTACCGTAGAAACTAGATTCATCAGAAAACAAGTCGTCAGACTCATCCATGGTTAGATTTAATTAGTAGTATCTCAATATCACTACGTATTGAGATAGCGATTAATCGATGATCGTAATGGCTCATAGAGGGAAAAAGCTTAACTGCATGTTGGAAAAGTGATGGAGATGTTCATGCCCTAGAACTGTAGATCCTAGACAGAACATGCTAATAAAACAAGCTTCACACTTGCATCTCTCTGCATTATAAGCAGCAGTCAATGCCACCCTGGAAGAACCAGGATTGGTTGAACATGAAGTAATGAATGAAATGCATTATCTCTGACTCACACCTCCAAGCCTTTCTGCTGACGAGGATGGACTGCCTACAATTAATCAAACGTCCAGCATCATTGTTTAATATCCCAATCGAATTTCTCAAAAAGGACATATATACAGATGTTATATTCAGCTATCGACTCTGAAGTCCTCATTCGTCATGAGCGCTTCCACAGAGGATCTTAAGGCCCTCGACCCTACCTTTCGAAACCACCTCAAGCCCAAGCCAGATTCTACGCGCATGCCCGTCACTCGTACCGTCGTCCAATCTACGAGAAGATCCTCCAGCATCATGTCGAGACGGGGGGAGGTTTCGACATCCTTTTGGACGTTGGTTGTGGCCATGGAAGCGCAGCACGCGATCTTGCTCCGTCATTCAACAACGCCGTGGGGATCGATCCTTCACCGGAGATGATTAATATCGCTCGCGAAATGGGTGGTACGACCATGTCAGGAAATCAGATACAATTCCTGATCGAGACAGCAGAGAAATGCGCTGGCCCGAAGGAAGTCCAGGGAGGCGTGGATCTCCTTGTGGCTGCTATGGCGGTATGTATGGCCACATTTTTTTACTCAGTCCAGGAGGCGTTCGTTCATATCCTGTCAAATATTGATAGATAAACACAAAATCAACAGGCACATTGGTTCTCAATGCCAGAGTTCTGGGCAGAGGCGGCCAGGATTGTGAAACCGGGGGAACGGTTGCATTGTGGACATGCGCTTCAATCTATTGCCGTAAAGATTCAGTTCATACCATTGATGTTTCTTCTCAAATCTCACTACGTATGCAGATCCATCCACCCCGAATGCGGCCGAAGTGCAGAAGGTGCTATTCCACCTTGAACTGGACATGTTGAAGCCATCGGAACTCCCTTCCAACAGGATATCACGCAACCTATACGACGAGCTCCCTCTGCCCTGGACCGTGGATCTGCCTCTACTGTCTTTCTCGGAATCAGGTTTCACGAGTTTCGAATGGGACCGTGATGGGATATTGACTGATGGGATGGATTTTCTCAACGGAGATGACGTTACCATAGATGATCTGGAGAAGAGTTTGAACACTGCTAGCATGGTGACTAGATGGAGAGAGGCGAATCCGGAGCTTGCAGGTACCGAGCATGACTGTGTAAAGGTGACCATAGGAGAAATAAGGAGGGCAATGGGGATATCTCAAGGCGGCAGTATTCGGACAGTGAATGGGGTTGCCATTTTGTTGTTCAAGAGAAATGAGGTTTAGTATTTCGAATCGACCGAATGGAGGAGTAGGAAGATATAAATTTGTAAGAACAAAAACAAAAGAGGACGTCAATTTCCCAAGAGCGACGCAGAATACATAATTGAGTTGTCATTCCAATTTCAAACTGAAAGTATCAGTCTCTCTGGACAAGAAGAAGACAGACCAGGAGGCAAACCACATAGACCAAGAACAATTAGGTACTAATAAAATAATTAAAAAGAACATGTCCAAGGAAGGAAGCGCTTATTCTGGCCTAATAAGGCGATAAGTTTCAATTTTCGACTTCGCTTAACATCAATTTAGTCCTTGACAATCCGAGTAGCTCGCAGAATATCGTCCAACGACCATCCTGGCCCGCCAGGAACAATCTCAGCCCACACTTCTTCCGGCACGGCATCGATAGGATCTAAGATACTCCAATTTGGGCTAGGTTCGGGCTTGATCCATTTGAAATCGTCAACCTGGCTCCAACGGTCCTGCTCGTCGCTAAAGTTCTGCTCCAGGGCCTGCAGAGTCATGTTAGCTTGCTCCAGCAAATAGACGGTAGATAGGTGCCATGAATATCCAATGTTATCGTAACTCACGTAAGCTCGTGGAATCCTTCCAAATCGGATGTTAGTGCAATCCTCAATGATAGGATTGCTAGCGCAGCTGAGGTAGACATCCACGTTTACACAGTTGTGCATGCGGAACTGCTGGCAAGTCACTACTATCACACTATCCTCGACACCGGTCACATGTGCAGGACCGCTGACTTGACCGCAGACCAATAGGCTCTGCTTGACACCCTTGATAGTCAGAGTGGCATATGGTTTACCGTTAGCCGTAGGAATTGACATATCAACAACACAGCGGCGAAGCGACGTGATGGAGGCAGGTACTGATGGGCCCGATGCTGTCGCTGGGAGCATGATGTGTAAGCCATGGTGGTTATCCACAGACACGTACGTCGTAGCGGTGGGTGGAAAGGTACCCCGGGCCTTGTGGTCCGGCTTCTCGGAAGTGCTTCGGGTGGTGCCTAGGGCGTCTACCGGGAATGACGTGGGTGCGATCTCCGGCCTCAGCTGTTGTTGTCGATCTGGTTCCTCTAGGGGTGTTGAAGGATAGTTCGGGGTTCCAATCAGAGATGAATCTGGGGACGGTGTCCCAGAAAAATATCCGGGGATGCCACGACGGCCTTGTGAAGCGAGTTCCGCAGCATCTGAGAGTGAGATAGCCGAAGCGTTCTTCTTTGTTTTAAAGCTAAATTTGGGACGTGGTTCAAATAGAGCACGAGTCTCGGACAGTTTATCTTGGAGTGCTTTGATAGCCTGGGAAACAAAATCCGTCAATAAAGGGCGGCTACGGTAGGATGAAGAATTGGTTTACCCACCTCTGCATATATCCGTTGGTCATAGGTGGGGATGTAACTAGCAGCATCCTTGACCTCGTTTGAGAGTCGGGCAATCCCAGCAAGGCAATGGTCTGTCGCATCTGCCCGCTCCCCTCCGACTAGGGACGTATCGGCAAGCCGTTCCATCTCTGCCTGGAGAGCTATGTACAAAGAACACACACTGTCAGCTCCGCTCAAAGTCGGATGCAGTATATGGCCATCCATACCGGTGATCTCATGTTGAAAATAGCGGAAGAACCGTTCCTTCAGCGGAATCTCCGATTTCAAGACGGTTTGATTCTCAGCAGTCTGTGACGCTCGACGTAGCTCGGGAATCCCTGCCTGCGACATGGTGGACATGTAGGTTGCAAATAGAATCGAGATAGACAGTCTCTGCAAATAGGTCCTATCGGTTTAAGGGAACCGATGCAACGTGGGGATGTATTGATGACGTCGCTTCAAAAGTGGAAACTCAACTGGAGGAAGAAATGTCAGCGGGTTTACGTATCCCCCAGCAGATCTGAGAGAAATGCGCCAGATAAAGAAAACCCAAGCTTACAGCATGCTGCTGGATGTCATGATATAGGAAGCGTCAGCCCACACCTGCCAAAATATAAGCTGGTAACTGCATACTAATAGGGGGTATACAGCGTACGTGAGGCGTTTGTTCTGGGATCTTGGACGACCGTGGGCGGATTGTGGCGTTGATGGCGGGAGGGTATCGGGTGCACTCCGCAATGAGGATTCCGGGGCTGTATAGACAGCACGGCAGACAGACGTGGCGAGAGCAGCAAATGGAATAGAAATAGAAGCAGATTGAGGTGTTTCAATGCAGCAATTCGCCTTTCTCTGCAGTGACGTCGATCACCCCACCTGATTCGGAGACCGGCGAAATTTCCCTCTCGGGAAAGCTATGTCTCGCGTGCCGGCAGAGCTCACTTTTGCAGAATACGCAACGGGATAATGGGCAATTTCTATGGCTAGAGACAATATTTCTATTAGCATTATAATTCTAGAGGTAAATTCCAGTTTCAGTACAATGTTCGGTGGTGAGTCTGCTTCCAAAGCGGCGTTGAATTAAGCCGGGCAGAATACCAATTCAATTGACCTTACCGCTTTTATTACATAAGTAGATGCCCTGCCCTAGTTAGTTACTCAGCAGTACTCCGGCCATCATGTCCATCTTGTGTCCAGCTATGTTATGTTGGGTGAAATAGCTGTGGGCAGAGGCAGAATCTGATCAAGACACCATTGTTCCAGAGAGTAGATTCACATTGTAGAACCACTAGCGGAATGCTGCATCTTATTGACACTCCCTGTGCTACCAACCAACTGCCCAAGTGTAGAGACAGATCAGCTGAGTAAGTTCACTGGGACTGGAGAAAATGTAGGTATATCAAGAGTTATAGAGAGACACTATATTTGAAGCCTACGGGAGTATCATATAGTTCGTCATTCCTGGATCGCTTCTGTCCAGAATGTGGATCAGCGTGTGTAGTTGCTGAAAGATAGGTTATAGTAAATATATAGGGGCTAGGCAAAAAACGAAGAAGAGCACTATGACTAAGCGCAGACAAGCTCTTTCAGAGGTTATGTTCAATGTGATTTTTCTTCCTTTGTAACATGCTGACCCATTGAGTCTGTCCTGTCTTTCCATCGGGAATCTCAATTTAAACGCAAACATTTAAGAATCACTGACCGGAAACTCCAGACTTTGGTTGAACAAAGTCCGCGTCCCTGTCCGGCCCTTGAAATGTGTATATATCACCACCATCACCATAAAATCTTGTAGATTCCTTCTTCTCCGCTCATTTCACTCGCAATCCAACAACCTGTGAGAAAAAAAGTCATCTTTCATCTTCCTAAAGCCAAAAAACAAAGTTTATATTTGAATTGTGTGTTTCGACTCGTTAATGGGTCTAGCAGCTGTCTGCATTGGGACCATGTCCTTACTCTTGGGCTGTTTTCAAATGGGTATCGCTGCCGAAGTGGAATATCAAACAATTGAGGACCTGAAGCATGTTCTAGATAAGTGGGACGAGGAACGATGGCCTCCAATTCCGAGATCGACAACCTTTCGTTGCACGGTTGACCAGGATATCATGACTGAATCAGAGCAAAGAGAGACAAATCTCTCTGTTCCTAGTCGCCAAATCTGCAGAGATACCGTGAATAATGACAATGGACATTTGATGCATCAATCCAATGAAACCCTCATCCCGGTTAAACCCTCATTTCGAGTAGGACAAATGGAACCAATGGAACCAATGCCTAGAGGACATTTAATATGCTTCAACGATGTCAGGCTTGCTGAAATAACCAGAGGAAATCGACGCTCCATTGTCTGGGAGATCTACCAACGTGTTCAGACCATCCAGCAATACATCCACTTTAAGGATATGGCACCAATGGAAGAACTAATGGAGGCCAGTTTGATCGCTGCTATGTCCCAAGGTCTGGACCACATAGTCCCATACTATCGGCATCTTTCCCCCAGGATTTATGCCACCAGATCAAACCTAGATGCCGAGAACAGACTTTGCATAGCCTTGGGTCAAAATGTACGGTGCGGCAGCTTGGAAACCTTTCCATACGTGTTCAGACTATGCGTTGTCAATGCCAACTTCAGTGGAGTGCTGATTATTGCTGTTTTGAGAGAGAGAAACCCTCTGAGCAGAAGCGTTGAAGTGAACGTGGATATCCAACGTGCTATTTCCCTAGCATATAGCAATACGATGGTGTGCATTACCACTGCTGCTGACTATGATTTCCTTGTCAATGCAGGTGAGCCAGCTGCTAGCCAGTCTCCTGAATAACCGGATCTGGATCAACTTCGCTACATCCCTACCCCGATGAAAAGATATTCTTCCCTATTGCGGAGGCGTGAATAGAGCCCATGGATTCCTCAGAAGCATCACCTGCAGCTTGTTTGCCCATTTCGGAATACGTGGAGTAGGATCAATTCCAGGGTAGCAGCGGCTCTAGAGCAGGGGGTAGGAGTTCAAGATTGGGATATTGATCAGGGAGGACCATGTAACGAGAAATAGTGCAATTCTGGAGGGCTGTATGCTGAAGATCCGATATCTCGATTGGGCAGCCGTACTCTGATTTAAGACATCACCAGTAATCCGTGTTAGGCAAATCGGAAGCCTGAAAAAAGGTGGCATAGTTGAATTAAATGGTATTAAACGATCAACAACAAGATGCTGTCGACAAGAAGGAAGTTGAGTTGGTGGTGATTCGATGCCGGCGCAGTGATCACGTGGTAAACTGGTGCCAAGGCACGCGCTGGAGCTCTCGCCTTCGTCATGTCGGCAGCTGGACCTGACCACTTCACCATTCACGACTGTCCTAGTACAACTCCCTTTCATATACGCCGTGCTATCTCTTTTCTGGACTTGGCTTACTATCCAGAACCTTAAAACCCTACATATAGCACTCTCAACATGTCAGATCTCCCATCGCTCGTCTCAGAGCTTCATCATGCTCTTGAACGCCAGCAGTTCGATGCCGCCAACAGCCTTCTCAGCCGCGCAAAGATATCACTTTTGCAACAAAATGCCTTGATTCCGAACCCAGAGATGCATCCCCAACTTTTTAATCTCGCACGAGCGGTCCTCGAGCTTGGCGCCTTGGCTTCTATCCGACAACAGGACGCGCAGGCCTTTACGAGATACTACCAG
Source organism: Monascus ruber (assembly GCA_002976275.1). NCBI lineage: Eukaryota > Fungi > Ascomycota > Eurotiomycetes > Eurotiales > Aspergillaceae > Monascus > Monascus ruber. The sequence goes on along the minus strand of PSNO01000010.1, from coordinate 768,614 downwards.
CAGCTGCAGCCGTTTTACGATATCGAGCGATACAGTGAGGAAAACCCGGGCTCATCGCAGATGGATATCCGTAACAGTCAGCGCAGCAAGATCACGGGATTGTATCTGTTGCTATTGTTGAGTATGGGCAATAGCACTGGATTCCATACTGTGTTGGAAGGACTGGTTGAGGAAGCGAGTTTGAAGGGAAAGAAGGTTGAGGATGATCCTTATGTCAAATACCCGGTTGAGCTGGAGAGGAATTTGATGGAAGGTAGCTATGACAAGGTCTGGGCGGAGACAAAGTCGGAGAGAGTTCCGTCAGAGGATTTTGGGTTGTTTTCTAATGTGAGCTTTGTTCTCATATCGGAGTTGGATGCTCTTTTTGGTTTGGTAGAGAATCAACTAATTTATGATATTATAGATTCTCGTCGGAACGATTCGAAGCGAAATCGCAGACTGCTCTGAGAAGGCATATCCATCTCTTCCCATCTCCAACGCAAAGAATCTTCTCTTCCTCGAGTCAGAAGGCGCCGTTATCGAGTTCGCAGTACAGCGCGGTTGGATCCTCCGTGACGGGCGCATATATTTCCCTGTCGAGCCCGAGGCGGCCGCACGTTCCGAGAAGGATATTCTGCTGGCGAGCAGCACCGTGATCGAGAATACGATAGGCTATGCCCGGGAATTGGAGATGATTGTTTAATACTGCCGTCCTGGTCTTGTTTTTCTGTTTCCTTTCCTTTTCGGACTCTTGGGCCTGTCGACTTGCATCTTGTTGTATTCAGCGTCCTCATACTTTAATAGACGTGACCTCGTCGTGATGATTATAAGGATTGTAGAATGTTTGCTTTGGTTGTGAGACATGGCCCGTATTTATCTTTAAGATGTTCACGCTGAAAGCTAGACTTCAAATTTCCAGACGCAGACCCTCCGATCATAGAAACTGCTGGAGACGCAGAGCAGTTCTTGTCTGCGCTTGGCTGCAGGTTCACCTCCCCCTCTCCAGATATCAGATGCATAATTCATACTCTCATGCTCTGTAAATTCAGCCAAAACATCAATCGTCCAGTTCCCATGTGGGTCTTCCTCATCATCGAACCACGTAACCCTTACCACCCTAGTACCGGCATGCATGCAACTCGCAAGAACGAGGAACTCGAATCGACGCGGATATTCCGCATGATCTGATTCCATATCCAGACCAACTGCTTTCTCCCCCCTCTTTATATTCAACAACTGAAGCCTCCACACCCCACCACCTAAGGAGTGCTCGGCAAGAACCTTTCCAGGTCGCGTATCGCAGAAAACACGTAGATGTTCATCGTAACTACCCGTTAGGAGCAACGGCGCATCATCATTGACCTCCAGGGAAACAGGAAGAGGAAGAATGGACGTTATCCCTGCAGTGTGATGGCGAGCGCGGTCGGTTAAATCCTGTAAGGGCAGCATTTGCGCGGTATCGGTTTCTTCAACCACCTCAGTAGCATCATAACTACCTCCATGATCACCACCACTAGTACTAGTAATACTATCAAACTGGCGTGTGTATAATGTGCCGAAATCATCTCCCGTAAATATATAGGGAACCCGCGTTTTGGACTCCATCTTTTCATCGATCGTAGCAAGAGCAACGAACCACATCTCTATGGTCTGCTTGGCTTCGAATATACCTGACTCAGAGAGACTATTCTCATCACTGATATTGCCCTTAGCAGAGCTGAAAAGCGTAGTTCTCCCATCAGAATATGTCACAGCGAACCCATCTGTTTGGGGATTCTTGAACCAGTCTCTTGGAGCCCAGGAGAGAAATAGCGCCGATACAGAAGGATCCTCATGAGCGGAATGTGTCCAGAGCTGCGATATAGCTGGCACTTCTGTAGCAAAGCTGGTTGTACTAAATAGAGCTACAGAACCTGTGCTTGTAGCGATGGCTAGGAGAGAGTGCCGAGTGGGGTGAAATTGAAGATCGAATACTGCATATGGCAAATGCAGCTTTTGGATAAGAGACCTGAAAATCCTACTTAGCTATTTATCTTTCAATTGTTTGGGTCTCCCTTCCTCTTGATGGGTGTAGGTAAATTTGATTCTTGGAGTTTGCGACATGCAACCTACAATTTAGGGCCAACAGGATCAAGCTTCCATAGTTGCAAACTCCCAGTTTTATTTTGCTGGATAACAACATCTGCATTCTTATCTTCCGCCTGTGATTTTGTTTCCGAGAGAAGATATGTGCCTATAACGACGTAGTCTGGTGTTGCGGGACAAAACTGGAGACAGCTGGGCGGCTGGTCCAGGAAGACAGTCAGCAGGGACTGAGGATGTTGAGGAACTGGCTGTGACGGAGAGGCCATTATATTGCTCTTTAGATAGCTTCTGAGAGTAAATTGGCCGGGCTCAAATCATGTCAATTCGGTTCGTCTGAGTTTGTAGACGTACGGATTTTAGATCATGTGACATTACTAGGCCCTTAATTTCTAGAACTACTAAATATGGAGGATAGTAGGTATTGCAGGCTTGCTTTGTCTACAAAAAACTTCGAAAGCGACAGCGACGACGCGCTGTCTCCCCAACATACCAACATCGCAAGACACTACCTACACGATAGCGCCCACCCTCCACCTGATGGAGGTGGACGACCCCCCTGCGGTCGTCCCCTGCCCAAGAACTGTTTCTTGGGATGAAAAGCCGGATCCTCCTTCAGAACCCACCACCCCTACCCCCCTCCACCGCAACACCCACAAACGGAGAGCCCTCTCCTCCCCAGACAAGATGCCTGACACTCTCTCAGGCCCAATACTTAGTAGGCCAAACACACTGTTAATTCGCCAGCAGATCAATGCAGCTGCTGAAGACCAGCTACTCCTCCTGAAAGATTGGAGGCAGGCACTAACTTCTCTTGCAGACACACTCAATTTGACTGTTTCCTCCCTCCATGGCCAGCCCAAAGAACTTGCCAAAGGACTGGCAGCCAGGTTCCTGACTCTGGCCAAAGGCAGCACACCCCAACTAGGACCAGAAATGCCTCCTATAGCTCTCCCCAAACCAACTCCAGAGCCTGTATAGGCCAAACAAGCCACTCCAATTGGACAGACACCCCAAGCACTATCTTGGGCCTCAGTAGTGGCCCCAGAACCAGACCAAAAGGGATAGCAAACCACCAGACCCAAACCTGCCAAGCAGCCCCAGCAGGCAAGGAGGACAGATAACTGCATCTTCCTCCACCTCCCAGAACCCTCTAACCTATGGGAAATAGGCTCTTATGGAATCCGCATAGCTCTTACAGGAAAGGTCCCTGAAGGGATCTCTCATATACAGATAATCCCCACAAGCTATGCCATCATAACCACAAATGAAGGCAAGGCCTTTTTACTCTCTGCACAAGCCAAAGAGCTAGCTGCAGATGGATACTTTGAAATGCCAATAGAATACCACCAAGTTGTCATTCCCCAGATTCCCCAGAGGCTCTGGTCCCTAGAGGGATGGACAGAAATCACACTAGAAGACATCAGCACTGAAGCAAAGCATATCATAGGCATCAAACCATGTTATGTTAAGCTCTCAAACCACTTTACAGAGGTAGGCTCAATCACTGCAATCATCACCTTCTCAAAGAAGCCCAAATTTGCAATACAATTATTTGGCATATCTAGCCTATCTAGACCTACATGCCCCAAACAAAGACCACTACAATGCTCCCACTGCCACCATTTCCATGACACACAAGCTTGCTGCTCTAACACTTGCTGCATCTCTTGTGGCTCCACCAAAATAGAGTATACCTGCTGTGTACAATATATTAACTGCCATGGCCCCCATGCAGCAGACTACCCAAAGTGCCTAGCCCAGCCCATCTCCCATAAAGGGACCATCACCCACCTTTCTAAAGAAGCACTAGCAGCAATATGCAAAGTTGGGAGACTAGCTTTCCAGCAACAAGCTAGAAAGGTGCAGGCTGCACAGGCAAGCCCACACACCCTAAATCAGGTCATAGATCAGCCATCAAGGCAGCTCTCCCAAGAGCTAGCCAGTCAGATCTCTCCAGAAGAACTATGAAAATCATACAGGCTAATGTAAGGAGGGGTAGCCCCTCCTATGACCTGCTGCTATCCTTCACAGCAGACATTATCCTGATCCAAGAGCCTTAGACAAAAATGGCAAAACACCTCACAAAAACACACCCAAGATATCAACTCTTTAGCCCAACCACCCGCTGGGAAACTAGGCCCTGAACCCTAACATACGTATGGAAAGACCTTCCAGCTCACGCACTTCCACAACCATCCTCCCCAGACATCACGGCAGTAGAGGTAGATGGCCTCACAACTATCAATGTCTACCCCCCCCCAAAGGACCCAGCTACTCTCTCTTCACCCACCATATCTACACTCCACACCCTACTCCAATACCCTGTCCCACGGAACACCATCATTGCAGGAGACTTCAACACCCACCACCTGTTATGGCAACCAGAAACCCAACTACATACCCTCTCTGCAGGAGCTACAGCTCTTGTAGAATGATTAGAAACCTAAGAATTAGTGCTCTGCATAGAACCAGGCACTCCAACCCATGGATCCAACACCTTGGACCTAGTCTTTGCCAACCGCCCAGTGGTAGCTACAGTGGAGGACCACCTTAGCACCTTTAGTGATCATAAAACTATCCTAGCACAGCTAAAATAGAGGGAGCCACAGCCACAACACAAACTAGGCTCCACTAACTAGGAAAAGGCCTGAGAACTCCTAGTCCCCCCAGACGCTAACCTACCAACAGATACTCTGGCAGAGGAACTGGTCAGCTAGGTACAGCTAGCCATCCAGGGAGCATCAGAATATAACACCTGTAGGCTCCTACACACCCTATGATAGACACTAAAGCTCACAAACCTACTCCAGCAAGCAAGACAACATCCACTAGACCTCCAACCTCTTTAGAAAGCAATTTTAAAGGCAAAAGCCAATTACTGGAAAGAACAGATTAAGCAGGCAACAACTCCTACTAAAGCCTTTACACTAGCAAAATGGCAGAAGCCCTCCAACCAACTAGCTTCACCCCCCCTACTTGTACAAGGCAACCAAATCACCACCCTACAGGGCAAAGCAGACGTGTTCCTCACCTACCTCCTGAAAAAGGGAGTCTCCCTCCCAAACCAGCTTGAAAAGGGACCACCAAATAGACCTCTGGATCCTATGCCTTTACCAACAAAGGAAGAATACTGGAATACCCTTTGCTCCCCTACCTTATCTACCCCTGGGGAGGACAGCCTTACCATATCTGTATGGAGAGAACTATGGCCTGTTATAGGAGATGCAGTTACAGCATTATACCACCAAAGCCTAGAGAAAGGCCTTGTCCCATAAATCTTTAAAACAGCAAAAATCATCATGCTGCCAAAGCCAGGAAAGAGAGACCTCACTTAACTTGGCTTATGGTGACCTATCAGCCTTCTATCCACCCTAGGCAAAGGCCTAGAATATCTCATTACAAGATAGATGGCTGTACAAGCAATCCAGGAAAAACTACTCACATCATGCCACTTTGGTGCCCTCCCAGGCTGCTCTTCTATTGACCTCATCCAAGTACTAGTTCACAAAGTAGAGAAAGCCTTCCAACAAAGAAAGGTAGCCTCACTACTTTTAATGGATGTAAAGGGAGCCTTTGACACAGTAGACCACCAAAGGCTTCTTTCACACTTATGCCTTCAGAGATGGGACAAATGCCTGCTCTAATAGATCTAAGACTGGCTCTCCAGTCACTCAGCATGTGTCCAAATTGGAGAGACAAATGTCAAAGCCCCAATAAAGGGAGGCCTCCCACAAGGATCTCCTTTCTCTTTAATCCTTTTCTTACTCTATGCAGCAATGGTGGTAGCTGCCTATAAAGCCTCCTTCTGCTATGTGGATAACCTAAGAATCCTCTTTGTAGGGGACTCTCTCCAGGAGACATCTCAACAGCTAGTGGAAACATACAAGGTAGTAACAGCCCTGGGAACAGAGGTAGGTCTCTCTTTTTCTGTGGAGAAGACAGAGATACAACACTTCTCTAAGAAATGCAAGCATCCACCCCCAGTGGTTAGGCTGCCTGATGTGGGTGAGATCCCTCCCACATCATACACTTGCTGGTTAGGGGTCCTCTTGGACACAAAGCTCACTTTTAAACCACATATCAACTGGGTGTTCAGCTGTGGTAAGCAGCTGGCACAACACCTACAAAGACTGAGCAACACCCAGTGTGGGTGCCCAGTAGTCTCTATGCGAGCAGCTGTATTACAGTGTGCACTACCAACAGCATTATATGGAGTGGAGGTCTTCTATACTGGACAACAGCAGGTGGCTAACTCCTTTCAGTCCCTGCTCTGCATTGCTGCACTAGCAATCCTCTCAGCCTACAAGACAACACCCACAACAGCACTCCTCTGAGAGGCAGACCTGCCAGACCTAAAAGCCCTTTTAGGGAGCACCCTCCAGAGGGCAGCTGCTAGATATGCAGGCCTAGATGCAAATCACCCTATAACATGCATCCATGCAGCCCCAAATTATGGGTACAACACAAGGCTCACCAGGATCCTGCAATGCATCCCCACACCAGCACCAGAACACAGGTGGGTAGAGCCACAGCTCCCACCACTACGCATGCTGCCAACCCACCGGGAAGGGCACATCTCCTCACCACTAGCCATATCAGTCTACTCAGATGGCTCCCACACGGGCCAAGGCGCTAGATATGGATACGCCATATACTACGGCTCCACCCTAGTCACCCAGGGACAGGGCCCATCAGGCCCCTGGACAGAGGTCTATGACGCAGAGATCATGGGTGAGGTCTCTAGGCAGCAGTTGGTTTGCCATGCACCACATATGCCAACCAGCTGAACATCTTCCTAGACAACCTGGCAGCAGCCAGTCTACTAGCAGATAGCAGGCCCACACCACACAGACGCTATCTCACAGACACCTTCCACCAGCTCTCCAAATAGTGGCTCAGCCTGCCATATATCCTAGCCTTCCCCCACAGGCCCATACGGGTCTCTTGGGTACCAGGGCACACTGGAATCGCAGGCAATGAGCTGGCAGACAGGCTAGCAAAGCAGGGAGCAGCCATGGATAGCTCCCACATCCCCTCCTCCCTGGCATACTTAAGACAAGAGGTGAAACAACAACTCCATACTGCTACCCAGGCAGCGTATACGCGCAACACACCCCAGGCATACCAAGACCTAGGCATCCGCCTCCATACGAAGAGCAGCCAGGCCTAGGAACATAAATTGCCACACTGGGTACTAGGCAGGCTCATTACAGCCCACACTGGGCATAGGGACTTCGCAGCATATCATGAACGCTTCCACCACACAGACTACCTAGCAACCTGCTCCTGCAAGAAGCTAAAGACCCCAGTACATTTCTTCTTCTGCCCACATACTAGGAAGCGCTGGAAGGAGAGATGGAAACACACACTAGCTGGGCCAGCAAAAACCATTGACTGGCTCCTAGGGACTGCTGCTGGGGCTGAGGAATTCAGCCGCATTGTGCAAAACACATCCTTCTTTACAGATATATGCCCAAACTGGGCCCACCTAAACACAGAGTAGTGTACAGTCAACACATATCTTCCTGGGAAAGAGGGACTGGCTCCCCTTCTCACCTATAGGGAGGCAAGACAGGGTTTTCTACTGCTTGAAGCCCCAGCCAGGGCAGTGCTGGGAACTTCCCCCAACTCTACAGCACATAGTGCTCAAATTTGTCTCCTTTAAGCATGTATTTAGATCGTTGCGCACGTATTTAGATCCTTTTAGATAGTACACGCTTGGGAGGCACGTCCGGTTGCCCTTCGGGAGGCCGCGGTCACCCGCCACGTGACCGCCAAGCGACGTTAAATAATAATAACTAACTAACTAACTATGGAGGATAACGCATCTCTTCGCTGACAGCTCTTCAGGACCGGACGACACGCTGTCCCCCAATATACCAACATCGAGAGATACTACTTACACGATAGCGCTCACCCTCCACCGGATGGAGGTGGACGACCCCCCGGCGGTCGTCCCCTACCCAGGAACCGCCTCCTGGGACGAAAAGTCGGATCCTCCTTCGGAACCCACCACTCCTACCCCCCTCCACCGCAACACCCACAAACGGAGAGCCCTCTCCTCCCCGGACAAGATGCCTGATACTCCCTCAGGCCCAACACCTAGCAGGCCAAACACGCTGTCAATTCACCAGCAGATCAATGCGGTAGCTGAAGACCAGCTCCTCCTCCTGAAGGATTGGAGGCAGGCACTAACTTCGCTCGCAGACGCGCTCGATTCGACTGTCTCCTCCCTCCACGGCCGGCCCAAAGAACTCGCCAAAGGACTGGCAGCCAGGTTCCTGACTCTGGCCAAAGGCAGCACACCCCAGCTAGGACCAGAAAAGCCTCCTATAGCTCCCCCCAAACCAACTCCAGAGCCTGTACAGGCCAAACAGGCCACTCCAACTGGACAGACACCCCAAGCACCATCCTGGGCCTCAGTAGTGGCCCCAGGACTAGACCAAAAGGGATGGCAAGCCACCAGACCCAAACCTGCCAAGCAGCCGCAGCAGGCAAGGAGGATAGATAACCGCATCTTCCTCCGCCTCCCAGAACCCTCCAACCTGCGGAAAATAGGCCCTCATGGAATCCGCATAGCCCTTACAGGAAAGGTCCCTGGAGGGATCTCTCGTGTACAGATAATCCCCACAGGCTATGCCATCACATCCACAGATGAAGGCAAGGCCTTTTTACTCTCTGCACAAGCGAAAGAGCTAGCTGCAGATGGATACTTTGAAATGCCAATAGAATACCACCAAATTGTCATTCCCCGGATTCCCCAGAGGCTCTGGTCCCTAGAGGGATGGACAGAAACCACACTAGAAGACATCAGCACTGAAGCGGAGCGTATCACAGGCATTAAACCATGTCACGTCAAGCCCTCAAACCACCTTACAGAGGCAGGCTCAATCACTGCAGTCATTGCCTTCCCAAAGAAGCCCAAACATGCAATACAATTATTTGGCATCTCTGGCCTATCTAGACCTACACGCCCCAAACAAAGACCACTACAATGCTCCCGCTGCCACCATTTCCATGACACACGAGCTTGCCGCTCTAACACTCGCTGCATCTCTTGTGGCTCCACCAAAATAGAGCATACCTGCCGTGTACAATGCATCAACTGCCATGGCCCCCATGCAGCAGACTACCCAAAGTGCCCAGCCCGGCCTATCTCCCGTAAAGGGACCATCACCCACCTTTCTAAAGAAGCACTAGCAGCAATACGCAAAGCTGGGAGACTGGCTTTCCAGCAACAAGCTGGAAAGGTGCAGGCTACACAGGCAAGCCCACACACCCTAAACCAGGCCACAGACCACCCATCAAGACAGCTCACCCAAGAGCTAGCCAGTCAGACCTCTCCAGAGGAACTATGAAAATCATACAGGCCAATGTAGGGAGGGGTGGCCCCTCCCATGACCTGCTGCTATCCTTCACAGCAGACATCATCCTGGTCCAAGAGCCTTGGACCAATATGGCAAAACACCTCACAAAAACACACCCAAGATATCAACTCTTCAGCCCAACCCCCGCTGGGAAATCAGGCCCCGAACTCTAACATACGTACGCAAAGACCTTCCAGCTCACGCACTTCCACAACCATCCTCCCCAGACATCACGGCAGTAGAGGTAGATGGCCTCACAACTATCAATGTCTACCGCCCCCCAAAGGACCCAGCTACTCTCTCTTCACCCACCATATCTACACTCCACACCCTACTCCAATACCCTGTCCCACGGAACACCATCATCGCAGGAGACTTCAACACCCACCACCCATTATGGCAACCAGAAACCCAACCACACACCCTCTCTGCAGGAGCCACAGCTCTGGTAGAATGGCTAGAAACCCAAGGACTAGTGCTCTGCATGGAACCAGGCACTCCAACCCGCGGACCCAACACCTTGGACCTAGTCTTTGCCAACCTCCCAGTGGTGGCTACAGTAGAGGACCACCTTAGCACTTTTAGTGACCATAAAACCATCCTAGCACAGCTAAAATGGAGGGAGCCACAGCCACAACACAAACTAGGCTCCACTAACTGGGAAAAGGCTCGAGAACTCCTGGTCCCCCCAGACACCAACCTACCAACAGATACTCTGGCAGAGGAACTGGTCAGCCGGGTACATCTAGCCATCCAGGGAGCATCAGAATACAACACCCGCAGGCTCCCACACACCCCATGGTGGACACCAGAGCTCACAAACCTACTCCGGCAAGCAAGACAACATCCATCAGACCTCCAACCTCTTCAGAAGGCAATTTCCAAGGCAAAAGCTAATTACTGGAAGGAACGGATTGAGCAGGCAACAACTCCCACTAAAGCCTTTGCACTAGCAAAATGGCAGAAGCCCTCCAACCAACTAGCTGCGCCCCCCTACTTGTACAAGGCAACCAAATCACCACCCCACAGGGCAAAGCAGACGCCTTCCTCACCTACCTCCTGGAAAAGGGAGCCTCCCTTCCAAACCAGCTTGAAGAAGGACCACCAAACAGACCTCTAGATCCTATACCTTTACCAACAAAGGAAGAATGCTGGAATGCCCTTTGCTCTCCTACCCCATCTGCCCCTGGGGAGGACAATCTTACCACATCTGTATGGAGAAACCTATGGCCTATTATAGGAGATACAGTTACAGCACTATACCACCAAAGCCTGGAGAAAGGCCAGTTCCCGCAGACCTTCAAAGCAGCAAAAATCATCATGTTGCCAAAGCCAGGCAAGAGAGACCTTACCCAACTGGGCTCATGGCGGCCCATCAGCCTCCTATCCACCTTAGGCAAAGGCCTAGAACGTCTTATTGCAAAATGGATGGCTGTACAAGCAATCCAGGGAAAACTACTCACACCATGCCACTTTGGTGCTCTCCCAGGCCGCTCTGCTATTGACCTCGTCCAAGTACTAGTTCATAGAGTGGAGAAAGCCTTCCAACAGGGAAAGGTAGCCTCACTACTGTTGATGGATGTAAAGGGAGCCTTTGACGCAGTAGACCACCAAAGGCTTCTTTCATACCTACGCCTTCAGGGATGGGATGATTGCCTGCTCATATGGACCCAAGATTGGCTTTCCAACCGCTCAGCATCTGTCCAGATTGGAGAGGCAAATGCCAAAGCCTCAATAAAGGGAGGACTCCCACAAGGATCCCCCTCTCCCCAATCCTATTCCTGCTCTATGCAGCAAGGGTAGTGGCCACTTACAAAGCCTCCTTCTGCTATGCAGACGACCTAGGAATCCTCTTTGTAGGGGATTCTCTCCAGGAGACATCCCAACAACTAGCAGAAACATACAAGGCAGTAACAGCCCTGGGAACAGAGGTAGGTCTCCCCTTTTCAGTGGAAAAGACAGAGATACAACACTTCTCTAGAAAACTCAAGCAGCCTCCCCCAGCAGTCAGGCTGCCTGGTGTGGGTGAGATCTCTCCCACACCATACACCCGCTGGCTAGGGGTCCTCTTGGATACAAAACTTACCTTTAAACCACATATCAACTGGGCATACAGCCGTGGTAAGCAGCTAGCACAGCACCTCCAGAGACTTAGCAACACCCAACATGGGTGCCCAGTAGCACCTATGCGTGCTGCAGTGCTTCAGTGTGTCCTCCCAACAGCATTGTATGGAGCTGAACTCTTTTACACTGGCCAACAGCAACTAAAGGCTGTCAGCTCCCTCCAGTCTCTACTCCGAATAGCAGCCCTAGCAATCCTCCCAGCATACAAGACAACACCCACAGCAGCACTCCTCCGAGAGGCAGACCTGCCAGACCCAAGAGCCCTTTTGGAGAGCACCCTCCAGAGGGCAGCTGCTAGATACGCAGGCCTAGATGCAAAGCACCCCATAGCACGCATCCATGCAGCCCCAAACTATGGGTACAACACAAGGCTCACCAGGATCCTGCAACGCATCCCCACACCAGCACCAGAACGCAGGTGGGTAGAGCCACAGCTGCCACCACTACGCATGCTGCCAACCCACCGGGAAGGGCACATCTCCTCACCACTAGCCATATCAGTCTACTCAGATGGCTCCCACACGGGCCAAGGCGCTGGATATGGATACGCCATATACTACGGCTCCATCCTAGTCACCCAGGGACAGGGCCCATCAGGCCCCCGGACAGAGGTCTATGACGCGGAGATCATGGGTGCTGTGGAAGGTCTCCGGGCAGCAGTGGGTTTGCCATGCACTGCATATGCCAACCAGCTGAACATCTTCCTAGACAACCTGGCAGCGGCCAGTCTACTAGCAGATGGCAGGCCCGCGCCACACAGACGCCATCTCACAGACACCTTCCACCAGCTCTCCACGCAGTGGCTCAGCCTGCCGTACATCCTAGCCTCCCCCCGCAGGCCCGTACGGGTCTCCTGGGTACCAGGGCACACTGGAATCGCAGGCAATGAGCTGGCAGACAGGCTAGCAAAGCAGGGAGCAGCCATGGATGGCTCCCACATCCCCCCCTCCCCGGCATACCTAAGACGAGAGGCGAAACAACAACTCCGTACTGCCACCCAGGCAGCGTATATACGCAACGCACCCCAGGCATACCAAGACCTGGGCATCTGTCCCCATACGAAGAGCAGCCGGGCCCAGGAACACAAACTGCCACGCTGGGTACTAGGCAGGCTCATTGCAGCCCGCACTGGACATGGGGACTTTGCAGCATATCACGAACGCTTCCACCACACGGACTACCTAGCAACCTGCTCCTGCAAGAAGCTAAAAACTCCAGTACATTTCTTCTTCTGCCCACATACTAGGAAGCGCTGGAAGGAGAGATGGAAACACACACCTGTTGGGCCGGCAAAAACCATTGACTGGCTCCTAGGGACTGCTGCTGGGGCTGAGGAATTCAGCCGCATCGTGCAAAACACATCCTTCTTTACGGATATATGCCCAAACTGGGCCCGCCTAAGCACAGAGTAGTGTAACAGTCCAAGCATATCTTCCTGGGAAAGAGGGATTGGCTCCCCCTCTCACCTATAGGGAGGCAAGACAGGTTTTTCTACCGCTTGAAGCCCCAGCCAGGGTAGTGCTGGGAACTTCCCCAACCCTACAGCACGTAGTGCTCAAATTTGTCTCCTTTAAGCATGTATTTAGATCCTTTTAGATAGTATACGCTTGGGAGGCACGTCCGGTTGCCCTTCGGGAGGCCGCGGTCACCCGCCACGTGACCGCCAAGCGACGTTAAATAATAATAACTAACTAACTAACTAACTATGGAGGATAGTAAGAGCCCTCTCCGGCTTACAGGTAATGATGGTTATTCGAAACAAAATATTCATTACTCTCTTTCGGCTTTTTATTTTCCAAAACGCATGCTTAGATAAATACATCGTACATAGAATTCACATCCAGACAGACATAAAGACATCAGGAAATGCTACTCCTGAAAGTTCCAGGTAGTTGGCACCTTGGGATAATTCTTTGCATCCAACTCCAGATCCTCGTAAATAGTATCATCACCTGCCAATGTTAGCAGAGCGTCACATGTGGATTTCAGAAGCGAGCAATACCTTGCAGAGCTTCAATCCGTTCTTTATTTCCATGCTCCAGCTTTTCAAGTTCTTCTCCAGGCTGCTCCTCACTAGGCTCTTTGGCACCAGCTTCTGCAATGGCAGCCTTTCCAAGATCATCTTTTGCCGAGCCAATCATGAGGAATTGCGCGTTTGGATAGTTGATAAATTCAGGCTCGGTGGGAACCCATCGCAGGTCGTGGAATTTCTCACGTACGCTAGCATCCAGTTGTTAACATATATCAAACAATCGAAAGGGGGAAAACAAGACTTGACTTACTCATCTGGATACTCCGGATCTTTTGGCAAACGTGCGTATGACGGACCGGGGTACTTGGGGTTCTTCGACTGAATGATCCAACTGCCACGTTGGTACACACCAAAATCATGCTGAAGATTCCCGGCTTCAGAAGGAATAGTTAAAATATAGACAAGATGGGAAGATCGCCTTGCGGTTGTGATTGCATAAACCCCTTCGGCATATGGTTTGGCCTCTGGCCTGGTGCGTTCACCTCGCGTCGAAGTTTCGTAATGTGCACCAGTAATGAAAGAATCCTGTAAGTCCTTCATTGAAATTCCAGCTTTCTCGACGAACCCCATGTCCCTTTCCCTCGCAGATGTGGGAAATTTCTTCTTGGGGAGCATCATCAAGCGACAGTGAGCATCAGTTGCAACAGAACCCTGACCTGCACCCAGCATAGCGCCCTTAGGGGTCGGGCGAAGAACGATAAAGCTCCGGGAAACATCCTGTATACTGTGCGGTTCCTCTACATTGACCCGTGGTCGGAAGAAGAAATATATAATTCCTTTCTCGAGGACGTTCGAGGGCACGATGTCTTCCCGTTCTTCTGACTTTTTAATCCCGGATTCAACGCTTACACCTGCTTCTGGTTCCTTATCGGGTGGCTTTTCTTGAGGGGTTGTGGCTTTGTCCTCATGCCCTGGGGAGTGTAAGATTGGACTCAAGTTAGAATGATCTCTTCTAGGAGCTTACCATTAGCAGCTTTCGCTTTCTCTTCTTTCTCTTCTTTCTGATCTTCTTCAGATGGTTCGTGCTTCAGTTTATGCTCCGGTTGAGGCTGTTCAGCCTCATGGGCTTTTTGAATTTCGTCCGTTTTGCCTCGCTGTTCCTTCTCTTGATGCTCTGCGGCTATATGGTCTTCTCCGTTTTGCTCTTTCGGTTCTGTATCCTCTTTTTTCTCCTTCTTAGGCGCTGGCAATTTCGCCGTAGACCCCTTGCGTTTATGGGTCCCTGAAGCCTTTCCACGACTACCATTGGTGCTGGAAATAGCCTCATTGGCTTTGCGAGCGGCTTGACGCGACGAAGTTCTAGTAGCGGCCATTGCGAGGGATTGTTCTGAGGAGGTTGTGCGACGAAGCTGGAATAAAGGGAGATTATAGGAGAGGCGGTGATATTTCGTTCAGAAGGTCAAATCTTGCTGAGGAAGACGAAGATATGTTCCGGCTTGGAACAGGGGAGTCCAGTTTGATCATTCGAGATGAGGACCGCCTGACGTCATGGATGGTTGAGTCTAGGGCCCCATATACATATCACGTGACAAAACGACATAGCTATTGGTGCACTCTTGTGCATCCTAATTCAAAACTCAAATGTCACACGCATCCTGAGAGGATTTAGTAGAGCAGAATCACGAATAATGACGCAAAAAAAGGACAGGAATCCATGAGGAACATTATAGTGCCCTGTGTCAGGAACAATCAATCCACATCCATGTCATCCACACCAGCTGCTCGATTCGTAGTCTCCATACCACCATTTCCTGAAGATCTAGAATTAGATATTTTAGATGATGGCCCACCATCAGGAATTTGTGATGAGAATGCACTGCGGGAGCTTAGAAATTCTGCTTTCGATTTCCTTCTTCGTTTACGCAGCCGTCTCGGATTCGATTCGCTCCTGCTATTACCGAGGCTGGACGCTGTCCAGGAGCTACGTCGTGAAAGAGAGTAATTAGACGATCTCCGCTTCTTTCCCTTGCTTTGGCCGGCGCGCATTTGAGAACCGTTAGTCTCCGAGTGACAACCAAGATCTTGCATGTAGTTAACCAGGTCTTCCTGCCACCGTCCTACAGATATCGATGAGTTTGAGTTCATCGGCCCCCCCGCTTGATCGCAAGGATCATTGCCGTTATCGCCATCATTATAGTCGTCAGGCTCCTCAATTTCATAAGGTTGGACAACGATGGGTTCCGCACTGTATCCCAAGTCTCGTGATGATACATTGGTTGAACCAAATTTATTCGCAAACGGTGAGTTGTTTGACTCTTTCCTATCGCTGGTAGATAGAGGACTGGGTGATCGTGCGTCTCGAGGAAAATTCGATAGGCTGTCGGAAGTTATAGGATATCGCCCCGAAGAGTACGAATCAACGCATGTCGGACCGGATTTTCCCACAAAGGAAAAATTATTCATATTGTAAGACGTCCAAGGAATAGGTAGGACAAGTCCCAGAACATAGATAAGATCCCGGCTTGTAGGAGCATGAGGTTAAGGCATGAATTTCCATGGGAAATGAAAACTGCACAGTTGGTAATATCCACAAAACACAGGGATAGTAATATTGCCCTTTTCAAAGGGACAGATGAAGAATAGCAGGTCTCTGAGCTCACAGACAGCCTGGTAACTGTAAGAATGATGGTCCTGGCGGCCAGAAGACGTCTGGCTCCCACTGGATCGCCTTTTTCAGTAGAGGACAGACTCAAATTCACCTCACAGGATATAAAGAGTCATGGACAACCTAGCTGTCCCCATCCAACAGGAGAGCTGTCGTTGTAAACATTGCTGGAGTAAATCCCCCATCAGAAGAAGAAACTGAGTTTAAAGTGCTGCTCACCGCCCGGGCCCATTATTGGCCCAGTGCTGCTCGCTTATTGGCTATCCGCCAAAATAAGTCCACGTTGTGATAGCGCTGCCAGAGACCGTCAAGAGTGTTCTCCTTTCTCCAGAAACCCCCATCCAACTACGCCCAGCTCCCGTCTCTGCTTCAACTCCGACTTGGGTCGCATTTTAATCTCTTGCCCTTGTTGGTGTGGATGTGGTGGAAATTCCTGTGATTTCATCCTTAGAGTGTGGAGTGTGCTACCTCGCGGCGCGGCTCCGGCCAACTCCCCTGCAAAATGCAGTCGTCTCCGAATATGTTGACCAAGGCATGTGTTCCTTTTTTTTATAAATCACATATCGATTGGATGGCACGAGCTAATTGGTTATTGTGTGGGAATAGTTCGAATCAAAATCCTCTCGAGTTAAGGGCATTGCGTTCCACCCCAAACGGTCAGTTCGACGACATACGCGTTACAAATCTTGGTATTGACCTTGCAATAGACCATGGATTCTCGTGTCGCTTCATTCCTCTACGATTCAGCTATGGGACTATCGCATGGGCACACTCATTGATCGTTTCGAAGAACATGACGGTCCTGTTCGGGGTATTGATTTCCATAGGACCCAGCCCCTGTTTGTGTCCGGAGGTGACGACTATAAGATCAAGGTGTGGAGTTATCAGACCAGAAGATGTCTCTTCACTCTGAACGGTCACTTGGATTATGTGCGAACGGTGTTCTTCCACCATGAGCTTCCCTGGATTTTGTCATGCTCGGATGACCAAACCATCAGGATATGGAATTGGCAGAACAGATCGTTGAGTGAGTAACACCCTTATTTTGCATTGGGACTCATCATATTGACGCGCACATTTCAGTCTGCACAATGACAGGCCACAACCACTATGTAATGTGCGCGCAGTTTCACCCGACAGAGGACTTGATCGCGTCCGCCTCTCTAGACCAGTCTGTTCGTATTTGGGACATCTCGGGATTGCGGAAGAAGCATTCGGCTCCTACAACGATGAGCTTTGAGGATCAGATGGCGCGCGTCAACGCAAACCAGGCAGATATGTTTGGAAACACCGATGCGATCGTCAAGTTCGTCTTGGAAGGCCACGACCGCGGCGTCAACTGGGTCTCCTTCCACCCTACGCTACCGTTGCTTGTATCTGCTGGTGATGACCGTCTAATCAAACTCTGGAGAATGAGCGGTAGGTTACGAGCATCCGGTTTACTGGGTTGTTACTGACAGACGGCGATAGACACCAAAGCTTGGGAAGTTGATACATGCCGCGGTCATTTCCAGAATGCATCTGCCTGCCTGTTCCACCCCCACCAGGACCTGATTCTTTCAGTAGGCGAAGACAAGACTATTCGGATATGGGATCTGAACAAACGGACATCGGTCCAGTCGTTCAAACGAGATTCGGATCGATTCTGGGTCATTGCTGCTCACCCCGAAATCAACCTGTTCGCTGCTGGTCACGATACTGGTGTTATGGTGTTCAAATTAGAGCGAGAGAGACCCGCGTCCGCTGTGTACCAGAATCAAGTATTTTACGTCACAAAGGACAAGAACGTTAGGTCGTACGACTTTGAGAAAAATGTCGAATCTCCGCCTTTGCTTTCCTTGCCCAAGCTTGGTTCTCCATGGGTTCCACCAAGGACTCTCTCATACAATCCCGTTGAGCGGGCAATCTTGGTCACTTCACCCACCGATGGTGGGACCTACGAAATGATTCATCTGCCCCGTGATCCAACGGGAGTTGTTGAACCGACCGACGTGAAACGTGGCCAGGCCTCATCTGCCATTTTTGTGGCTCGCAAGCGATTCGCCGTTTTCAATCAGTCCACACAACAGGTGGATATCAAGGATCTAAGGAACCATACAACGAACACACTCAAGGCACCGGCGGGAACAACTGATATCTACTTCGGAGGACCAGCTTGCTTGCTCTTTATCACACCTACATCGGTCGTGCTCTATAATATTCAGGAGGGAAAGCAATTGGCCGAGATCGCCGTTAGCGGGGTGAAATATGTTGTCTGGTCGAATGACGGGCTCTATGCTGCCTTGCTCAGCAAACACAACATCACAATTGTTACCAAGACACTCGAGCAAGTTAGCACCCTACATGAAACTATCCGTATCAAGAGCGCTACATGGGATGACGCTGGCGTGCTTCTCTATTCCACCTTGAATCACGTCAAGTATTCCCTTCTCAATGGGTACGCTTTCTCTCACTCTCATAATTTGACTGTTTCTGACCATTTTACAGTGATAATGGAATCATTCGCACTTTAGAGCAGACGATATATCTCGTTAGTGTTAGGGGACGGAATGTGTACTGTCTTGATCGCAACGCCAAACCGAGAATCCTGGAATTTGACCCTACCGAATATCGATTCAAGCTTGCTCTTGTCAAGAGAAACTATGATGAAATGCTGGAGATCATCAAAACCTCCAGTTTAGTGGGACAAAGTATCATTGCCTATCTACAGAAGAAGGGTTACCCGGAGATCTCGTTGCAGTTTGTACAGGATCCTCAGACGCGTTTCGAGCTCGCTCTGGAATGCGGTAACCTCGAAGTCGCCATTGAGATGGCAAGACAACTCGACCGTCCTCAACTATGGAGTCGACTTGGAGCTGAAGCCCTGGCCCATGGTAACCACCAGACAGTCGAAATGACGTATCAGAGACAGCGGGATTTCGACAAGCTCTCTTTCTTATATTTGGCTACGGGTGATCAAGAGAAGCTGTCCCGGATGGCAAAGATCGCTGAACACCGTGGCGATTTCACTTCTCGCTTCCAGAACTCCATCTATCGCGGTGATGTCCAGGATAGGATTGAGATGTTCAAGGAAGTCGATATGTGTATGTCCGAATCCCATCCTTTTCTTGACAACTGATCACTAACAAAAATATTAGATCCTCTCGCCTATCTAACTGCCAAGTCGCAGGGTCTGCACGAAGAGGCTCAATCTATTCTGGAGGCATGTGGCCTTACAGAAGACCAGATTAGCCTTCCCTCAGGTCAGGATCTTATCAAAGTTCCGCCCCCTGTCGTTCCAACTTTTAAAGCCAACTGGCCTGTCAAAGAGGCGGCTCTCTCCTCCTTCGAAAAGGCTCTCCTTGCCGAGGAGGCCGCAGAGGAAGCCGAAGATGTTGAAGAGGAGGAAGAAGAAGAAGAAGAGGCTGGCGAGAACGGCCACGCAGAGGAAGAAGTAGACGAAGTGGAGTCTGCTGAGGAAACTCCTTCTGAGGACGAATACCTGTTCTGATGGGATGACTCGGTGCGGGCATCTCGTGCAATCTGACTCGACTAGTTTACCCAGTCTCGAGGATACACCACTGTTTTAACAGACTTTCTTGGTGTGGTATTAGATTTGAAGCCGATGCGTTTGAAGTATCATGAGTTATGCAAGACGTCTGGGTTTATTTGAATGCAGGCAGAAGGTCTGGCCTATTGTTTCCTAGACAGAAAATGACAGGATTCCCTGTCCCTCTTCTCTTTTGACCTCTTGAATCTCTACATGTAATTTATTTTATATTTATTTTTCTTTTTGCTTTTGCTCGTGGGGAGAGGTTGTATTGAGTGCATTGCGCTGCTCGATGTATACGATAGTATTTCTTTCCGCGACATCATGAATAATTATTAAGACCCGCCGACATCGATTTCGATGGACCGCAGTAAGCAGTTGCTTTTTGCCTTCAACTCTTGTATGCCAAGTAGTGTACATGTATGTATACAGTTGTATGTTAAGTAGAGCAGAGATGGAAAATGCTCTAGTACACGCTGTGTCTAGACTCACCATTGCAACCAACCAAACACCTTACTAGATCCCAATGACAAGAAAAAGAACAAGACATCAACTACGAAACCAAAACTAATCACACCTCCCATCCTTCCAGCCCGTCCTCCACCTCTCCTCCCAAAACTTACAGTCAAATTCCTTCTTCCCCAGCTTCCGATTCACGGCATTATGCGCCTCACACATCCACGTCCCGAAGTCCTGCCTCGACGACAACCGCGGTTGATTCTGCCCAGAAGGCTCATTCATCCAGGTGCGGAAATCGTCCGCGCAGACCCAGCAGGGGTACAACCGGGAGAAAAGGGTGAGGAATGAGCGCATCTCATTTTGCTTTTCCTGTGTTGGGTGTTTTGGGTATGCGGCCGTCAAGGAGTGGAGAAGGGTCCAGGTTGAGCGGCCCAGGGCTTCGACGTCGGGAGGACATTCGTTTGTGTTGTGCAGGGGTTGTGATGTGCTTGTTGCTGAAGTCGTGGCTGTGTTGGCGACGGACGAAGATGATTCTTTGGCGCGTTTTGTGAGTGCTTTCCAGGATGCTACTGAGGTGCAGAGACGGCATCTGTATTTAATATCCAATTTTTTGTCAGCGATCCAATCGAACAGACTCCAATTCCTGGAGAAGATTTGGAGACAAGCTTGGTAGGTGGCGTACGGCTTCCCTTCTTCATCCAGCACAACGCCCTTTGGTATTGTTGACGCATGTGAGTCTTGGTCTTTCTTGGTTTTCCCACTGCTATGGAGGGTTGCATCTATCTGTTCCGGTTTAATTTCTGCCATCTCGTCTCTTCCTGGTTGTTTCTCTGGTTTCCCGTTGTTGGAAAATGAGGTAAGATCGGGAGGGAAGCTTGGAGATCGGGGAATTTCACAACAGGGAGCCCTGCTACATTCCACCAAGTAAAAAGGAGGGGATTGATAGCAACTACCCAAATGGCGAAAGGGAAAATTAACATGCATAAGAAAAAGAGGAAATGAACTATGTAATTACTACAATCGCATTCTGTCCATGGATACAGATTTGTCAGCATCAGTTCCATGCTATTTATATAGCCAAGAGGAGATTATCCGGGAGCTGCGCAGCGATATTGTAAGAGGCTAGAGTATAAATATGATTTCTGCTGGGGTGTTTTTATATAAAAGACCATTCCTGTATTCATGGAGAGAAGATATTAATACAATTGTGTATATGTATCTCAATCTATTCCACTAACAACCTTGGCTGGTTCTTGTAACTGCTGCAGAAGACACCAGAACCGAAATGTCTTTCTCAGGAAACAGACAGGCGAGCTGCCAGGACCCTTACCTACGCAGGAGGAAATCGTTTCTGCACCTAAGGAGTCTGAACTCCCTTCAATCTGTGATCCGGGGTACGATGGCCGCCGTCGTCTCAACCGCTATGCCATCAAATACGGCCGTTACGACGGGAAATACAAGCTCGCTGCGTTGATTGACTGGGAACAGCGGGGGTTTACCCCGAGTTCTGGGAATATGTAGGCATGCTGTTGATCTATGGCCGCTTGAAGACGCAATGATGAGGTTTCACACACTCGAGATAATGAAAGGGTTCTCCCTGGAAGTTGTTTGGGGATATTCATGATGCAGCTATCTATGTTGCAGAGGTAATGGTTGAAGTAAACATATTATGTGGCGGGGTTAATTACTGGCTAAGCCTCGTGCGGATATTTACTTCATAAGGAATCCAAATATCCCTTCTCACAGACTACCATAGTAGGCACTGTGATGGTCAAGAATACGATGCGATTATTAAAAGAAGGCAGTCCTACATGACTTTACATCGAACAAGACACTTTCCTGAAGGTGCCTCCATTTTAAGCGTTGCGCAAAAGCCCCCCGGTTCTTTTCTCCGCAGCCCACGCGACAAGACGCGTTGACATGCTCGCAACCGCTTCTTTTTTTTTTCTTAGCCATATACGAGCTCGATATCGATCGCAACACGGGGGATCGCATTGATCCAGTCAAAATGCGCCGTCGCATCTCCTTTTTCTTGTCTGACTCCGAAGGACAGTCTGAGCCCGAACAAGCGGCCCGATCAGTTCCCTCGGACGATGTCATAGAGACGACTCTACGCCGCATGGTCTTCGATGTTTGGAGTACAGAGAAATTCGAGGAACTAACGGTGCGCAGAATTCGAGGGAAAGCCGAGAAAGCCTTGGGTCTTGATGAGGGGTTTTTCAAAGGTGACGAGCGGTGGAAGGTTAAGAGTGATCAGATCATTAAGGATGAAGTGGTATATACATAGTACACCGTTTTTCTTTTTTAATTCCTGTGCAAATCAACGACTAATGCGACGTGTCATCTACATAGGCTGTGCAAGAAGAAACTGCCCACGACGAAACAGACCGTGTTCAAAAGAAGCCTTCTCCAGTTCCAGAGAAAACACGACCCGCCAAACGGACAAAAGCCGAAGCGCCTTCTAAACCTAGAAAACGTCCGAAGACGAGCTTTCCGGAGAGCGAGGAGTACGAAACGTCAGAATCGCCAGGCTACAAGAGTGAAGGAGCTACCAAGAAGGCAATGAGAAACAAACCCAAGTTGGCTCCAGAAAAGATGATGAAGACAGTCTCGTCTGATTCCGAAGAAGTCTATAATGTGAAGAAGGAGGAGGAGGGAGAAGAAGACGAAGAGACAAAACCATCCGTGGAACCAGATGCATCGGAGAGTGAAATGTCGGTTGTGCTAGATGAGGCCCCAAATCCCAGTCGCAAACGCCAAAAGAGCACTGAGACCTCACGAAAAGGGAGGAAAAAGACTATGGGGAAAGAAAAAGATGCAGACCTAGACCCTAACCAAGCAGAGATCAAACGCTTGCAAGGTTGGCTGGTCAAATGCGGAATCCGCAAAATGTGGTCGCGAGAGTTAGCTCCATACCTGACACTCAAAGAAAAAATAAGGCATCTAAAGGCCATGTTGAAAGATGCAGGAATGGAAGGTCGGCCTTCCTTGGAGAAGGCCAGACAGATCCGCGAAGAACGGGAGCTCAAGGAGGATCTCGAGATGGTTCAGGAGGGAGCTAAGCGATGGGGTACCGGGAGCGCAGATGAGGACATTGACGGCAATAGGCCTCGCCGTCGGAGGGTGACCCGAGCACGCCAGAGTCTTGCATTCTTAGAGAACGAAGGAGAGGAAACTGAGTGATGCTGTGGGACATGAAAGGCGCAATTGCACTACCAATGAATCAAGCGCTTCACATTCCGTCGCATTTGGCTGCCTTGACAGCCTTGCGTATGGCAGTTATGGGCTCACGACTCCTGGCCCTGGGAGGTAATCCTGGTGTACGATCCACGGTAATAATCATCCATCATTTGCCTGAGTTCCCCCCGCTCATTCGTTGTGCCACGAGGCTGAAGATCGCAACGGAGGAGAGGAAGAGGACTAGGTTATAGAACTACGATTGATGTTAGTATAGAAATGTACTAGAAATCCATCAATGTAATGACTTACGGCCGTCCTGGAGTATTCATTCTCCTCAGCCACGGTGCGTGCCTCGACAAAAAGGCGGCGTAAATTGGGAAGATTTGCCTAGAGAATTTGGATCAGGGATAGTCCAGGAATTGTCCAAGTCAATGGAATTCTTACCATCTAGTTGAGCAGAGGAGGTGTGAAGGAACACGCGTGCTGAGAGAAGAGATGTGGCAGTGAGGTTCCCCGTGTTCGCCTCCAATGGGGACAACGTTTCAAGGTTCCCACGTTGACAGATTGTATCTATGCACCGAACAACGTCGCCTTCCCGACACCAACTTGCCTCGTCCGCTTCTATCTCGCACTCGGTACAGTAACACAAGGCGTGCGATCCTAAGCATGATCTAGACCCGTCAGAGCCACCCTTTTTCTGCTAAATTACTCGCGCGACCCTCCTGAAGCTCGCCGATCACTAATTACCCGCAGTGGCTCACGGCACCACTGCAACTCGATTTACCACTTCTCCTGTTTCTGTGGAAGAGGGTCACGGACGTCGCTAAGACCTAATACCATAATCATGGCGATGAATAGGATACGAGGCGCCTTTGCGGTGCCCAGGAAGGGAGAAACCTTTGAATTGCGAGCTGGTCTTGTGTATGGATTCTCACGTTGCCAGAAAGATGGGTAGAATATGCTGACTGTTTTACCAGTTCTCAGTATGCCTATGAACGGTACGGTCGATAGATTTCTTTATATACTTGGTGCGAGGATATCTTCTGACGTTGGTGCAGGAAAGAATCCATCCAGAAGACCATCATGGCCATGACCCTGGGGAAGGACGTCTCTGCTCTCTTCCCTGATGTCCTCAAAAACATTGCTACCAGCGATATAGAGCAGAAGAAACTTGTATATCTCTATCTAATGTGAGTTTCTTGTTGTCACTCCCCGCCCATCCTGGCTGCGCTGATGAATTCGTTTGGTCTCTCTATATAGGAATTATGCCAAATCCCACCCCGATCTTTGTATCCTTGCCGTTAATACCTTCGTACAAGACTCCGAAGACCCGAACCCCCTTATCAGAGCGCTCGCCATCCGGACTATGGGGTGTATCAGAGTGGATAAAATGGTTGACTACATGGAGGAGCCGCTCCGGAAGACGCTGAATGACGAGTCCCCGTACGTTCGCAAGACAGCTGCAATATGCGTAGCCAAGCTTTTCGATCTGGATTCCAACATGTGCCTCGAAAACGGTTTTCTGGAGAGACTACAGGAGATGATTGGGGACCCCAACCCGATGGTGGTCGCGAACTCGGTTACAGCACTGTCGGAGATCCACCATTCGGCCCCTGAGACCAATGCCCTTCAGGTGACACCCAACACATTGCGGAAGTTGCTGATGGCATTGAACGAGTGCACAGAATGGGGACGCGTTACTATCCTTTCGACGCTAGCGGAGTATAAGACCGCCGACATTAAAGAGTCGGAGCACATTTGCGAACGGGTTGCACCGCAATTCCAGCACGTTAATGCCAGTGTGGTAGTCGCGGCTGTCAAAGTCGTCTTCTTGCACATGAAGAACATCGGGCCAGAGCTAGCTCAGACGTATCTGAGGAAGATGGCGCCCCCTCTTGGTATGCTATGTATCGTTGTATGGCGCATTGTCGGACCTCTGCTAACATGAGCCTTTGCAGTAACCTTGGTATCTTCAGCCCCAGAAGTGCAGTATGTGGCTTTGAGAAACATCGACCTACTGCTGCAGAAGCAGCCGGATATTTTGAATAAAGAGCTTCGAGTCTTCTTCTGCAAATACAACGATCCCCCTTACGTCAAATTCCAGAAACTTGAGATTATGGTGCGGATAGCAAATGACCGGAACGTCGACCAGCTACTTGCGGAGCTGAGAGAATATGCGTTGGAAGTCGATATGGATTTTGTTCGTCGCGCTGTCAAGGCTATTGGCCAGGTTGCCATTAAAATCGAGAGCGCAAGCGAAAAGTGTGTCAATACCCTGCTGGATCTCATAGCTACCAAGGTGAACTATGTGGTACAGGAAGCGATTGTGGTAATCAAGGATATTTTCCGAAAGTACCCTGGATATGAGGGCATCATTCCTACTCTCTGCAAGTGCATCGATGAACTGGATGAGCCGAATGCCAGGGCGTCCCTCATCTGGATTGTGGGCGAATATGCTGAGAAGATCAGCAACGCGGGAGATATTCTCTCCGGGTTTGTTGACGGTTTCAATGAGGAATTCAGCCAGGTTCGTTTGCTTATATCCTAGTCTCCAGCCTTCGGGGTAGAACTAACAATATATTTTCAGACCCAGTTGCAAATCCTAACTGCAGTTGTCAAGCTGTTCTTGAAGCGGCCTGATAAGGCACAGGGACTTGTACAGAAGGTACTCCAAGCAGCCACCGCTGAGAATGACAACCCGGATGTGCGTGATCGGGCATACATTTACTGGCGATTGCTTTCGAACACGATCGATCCGAGTGCCACCAAAAAAGTTGTACTCTCAGAAAAGCCCCCAATTGTGACCACCATCCAATCATTGCCTCCTCTGGTCCTCGAAAAGCTTCTTAGTGAACTATCAACTCTTGCTTCTGTGTACCACAAGCTTCCAGAGCAGTTCGTCGGCCAGGGTCGGTTCGGCGCTGACGCAGTTCAGCGGGCGGCTATTCAGTTCGTTTACCTTTTCTTTTTTCTTTTTTGTCCCTCCTTTCAACGAAAAAATATTTCGTGCTAACTGTTTAATTCCAGGGAGCAAATTGACAACGCTCGCGAGAACCCACTCGCTGCGGCAGCCGCTGCGGCCGCAGTCACAGGTAATGAACCTCCCGCGCAGGCCCAGAACAACATCGAAAACCTTTTGGACATCGATTTCGACGGTGCAGCTCCGGCATCTGCCCAGAAGGAACCGTCTGGCGGTTTGACAGGCCTCGAAGGTCTCGCAGGCACGCCCGTACGGGTTGAGTCTCCCACCGTTGGTTCTCCTCCAGCACCCGCTGTAAGTAACAACCTTGATGATCTATTAGGAGTCTTTGGTGATGGGAGCGCCGCGCCCGCCCCAGCCAGTGGTGCGAATGGAACCAGCGCTGGCGCGGATCTACTAAACGGGCTCTCTGGATTGGACCTCTCCGGCAGTGGAAATGCCAGCAGCACGGCACCATCGGCGGCTAATCAGAAGAGGACCAACGAGGATATACTATCACTTTTCTGATTGAGTGCTGTCTGTTGAAAATAGGGAAGTGACATGCATGCATTGTCTTCATTGGTTGTGTTGGGGCAGGAGGGTCGAAGATGTCTTCACAGATGAGCATGTAATAAAATAGAAACTCTCCTTCTTCTTCTTCTTTCTTTTTGATTGACATGCATATATATGATATCTACTTCACCTCGCTGTCTTACCTATTTGTGGATTATACTGTAGTCAAGCGCTGTGCTGGTCTTCCCTACTTACCGTGTTCTGTTTGTCTGAGTTTCTTCGGCTCTTTTTCTTTATCTCTGCACTGAGGTAGATTGCTTTGCAGAAAAATGTATATTTTAGCAATTTAAACATAGGGAAGAGATAGTGCGTGGTGTAATAATAATGCGATTCAAATCTCTCCAGTGCGGAACTACTTAACATCGGAAAACCCCCGTCTTGTATCATCAGCCTCAAGCCTGATCTTCGAATAGTGGGAGCGTATGGAGTATACAGCGCATAAAGCGATCGCGTGAGTATAGCTTTCAGCTATCAATCAGGAGATTGGAGGCAGATGCAACAACAACAACAATAACAACGACTAAACTACTACTCCATTTAACGATGTGACAGTTAGCAGGTGGCTGAAAATGGCTACTTCTGCAGCCGTTTCATGAGAATATTTCCAATACGGACTCGCGGAGTTGAATGTACGGAGCACTCCGTGATCGACACCAAGCCTTTGCAATTGGGTTTTGGATTATTCAACACTGGAGTTGAATACCACAATTAGACTGTTATTCCGCGGTCCAGGCACCCTGCGGCTGCAGTGCGGTAGCTCACAGATCCAAAGCACCAACGGGAACTAGGCGGTTGAAGCAACGAGAACGGAAACGAAAGGAATACAAGTACCGATTCCTTTAAGCTTCCCGAATCTTCTGTTTTAAGGTTCTGACAAACCACCCCAAATTAACTTTCCGCCCGATCCCTTTGCGATTCCTACTGCATTTCATCGGCTTGCCGGGGATTCCCCTGTCTGTCTGCTTATCAAAGGAAGAATGGAGGCAAATCTAGATGCAACTCTCCAGCATGCAATTCAGGAGGTGCAGACCACGCCACACACAAATTCATAGGAATGAACCTCTGACTTGCCGAGAAATGTGCGGTTTCCGTAGGACCGTCCAGAGCATATAGCCGCAGTTGATGAATTTTTCTATCCTCCTTTCTCCCGTTGTGAGCCGAAAAGAACCCAACCAAAGATGTGGCACCATTCTTCAGGAGCCAAAGATAATGACCCACAAAATGGCAAAACAGTGTGGATAAAACTCTTAACAAGCAGTGACGGAGTACCGAAGTTAGTCGTTTATCTCCGGTAAATTCGATGACATTAATCAGCGGTCGTGAGGATAACCAGCAGTTCAGGGCCAGAGTTCTCTTTTTATAAATAGCTCCACGTTTCCCGCTGAATCCCATTCTTCGATAAAATCCACTTTCAGAACACCCCTGGGACCAAAGGAAAGCCGGTGCATTCGCCTGTCACCTCCTCGAACCACCCCAATCGGCATCGATCACCATGGCGGCAACCGACTACAAATTCACAGGATGGCTGGGTCTCGACAAGGACTCCGTCAACGGTAAGATGGTCTGGAAGGAGTTCGAGCCGAAGCCATGGGAGGAGACGGACGTGGATATCAAGATCAGCCATTGCGGTATTTGCGGTTCAGATATGCATACCCTCCGAAGCGGTTGGGTACGTCTCTCATATAGCACTCTGTATATATCCAATATAACCCAGTGTCTAACCGTCTCAATAGGGCCCTACCCTTTATCCCTCCTGTGTTGGCCACGAGATCATCGGTACTGTCGTGCGGGTGGGATCTGAAGTCAAGGATATCAAACTTGGGGATCGAGTTGGTGTTGGCGCACAGAGCGACTCTTGCCAGGGCCGTCTAGGCGACTGCCCTGACTGTGCCATGGGAAATGAGCAGTTCTGTGGCAACAAATTCGTGGGTACCTACAACGGCGTCTATCTCAACGGCGGCAAGTCCTATGGCGGATATGCGCTGTACAACCGCACACCGGCTCACTTCGCCATCAAAATCCCTGACAACATCCCATCCGCCCAAGCCGCCCCGATGATGTGCGGTGGAGTTACCGTGTACAGCCCATTGAGGTACAACGGCTGCGGACCAGGCAAACGCGTCGCTATCGTCGGTATCGGCGGACTTGGACATTTCGGTCTCCTGTTCGCCAAGGCCATGGGAGCTGACAAGGTCGCTGCCATTTCTCGCAAATCCAACAAGGCTGAGGATGCACGCAAATTGGGTGCGGACATTTTCATCGCAACCGACGAAGAGCCCGATTGGGCGAAGAAATACGCCAACAGCTTCGACCTCATTGTCTCCACGATATCCTCATCCAAGGCGCCCATGGCTGATTATATCGGACTCCTCGCACCGCAAGGTGGTTTGGTCCAGGTTGGATTGCCCGACGATGGGAAGCTAGATGCCCCTGTCGGCCCACTCATCCTGAGGAAGAAGGTCGAGAGCTCCCTTATTGGAAGCCCCAATGAGATCCGGGAAATGCTCAAGCTCGCCTCGGAGCAGAATATCAAGCCATGGATCGAAGAACGTTCGATGGCTGATGCCAATGCTGCCATCGTCGACATGGAAGCTGGAAAGCCCAGGTATCGGTACGTCCTGGTCAACGAGGAGAAAGCATGAACTGGGATTATAGGGTACACTGGTGTATATTTGATAGCGACAAACCGTACATATAGAAGATCAGAGATTTCACTATGAATTTGATACCTAGACGATAGAGATGAAGTTGAATCGAAATGTCTTTCTTGCAGCAGTCAGTCACATGGGCACCACGTGTGTCCGGACTAGTCCTAGTTCGGATTGCTCTCAAGTAATAAACACCTTCAGCTCGACAAGACAAGCAGGTAAGTCATTCCAGGAGTAGTCATACATATCGCTCTGATTTATCTCAATGTATCCATAATCCAAGACATCGTTTGGGCAAAGACAAACGGCGACTCGAAGACTTTCAATAAGAAGGCTTCGCTCGCCAGTGCTAAGTCAAGCCTTCTTCACCCAATGATCGAGTGTCTCCCAGGGTACCATTTCGGCAAGTCATTGCTCGCAGGTCATTTTTACCGAGCGCTCATCTGCTCACAACAAATTCTTCAAAGATGAGCCATTGCAGCACAACGCCGATACCAGAATTCTTGAACTTGGCTAAGTCGCGCCTGAAGTCAGTAAGATTGAGATAGGTCATACAGAGAAAGCTGAGTCTGTGGTCAACGCTTGTCGTATCAAACTCGCCTGTATGAGGACCTTTGCCGCCAAAAAGATGCTATTTTTACACTATGATGAACATCGTATGGTGGATTCCTCGTCAATGGATGCTAGCCCAGAACAGTCAGCAAGAATCCCGTTCACGTCGTTAGTGAATTTCCTGCGGTCAAGGGACCTTTGGTCAGGAGAAAGCTTTGAGAATATTGTAGTCGCTGCATTGCGCACAGAGCTCTTCGATGAGAAGACATGTCTAGAGAAACCTATTTCAACCGGTGTATCGGTAAATAATTCTGCACAGTGAAACAGCGCTTGAGAAAAAGGACATGGCTGATCATCGATCAAGGATTGAAAAATGAGTGCCACATCTGCATTCCCTTGGAATCCTCTTCTAGGGCTTTTGATATCGTCTTAAGAAGGCTTCGATCTCCTAGTTTCAGCTGCTCCTCTCTCAAATAGCCATCCAGAACCGTGGCAATATAGTGCTGCATGACTGGTTTGACTTTGGCCTCTGTCACAAGGAATTCATAGTCGAGACTAGTCCTTCCAAACAGCTGTTTCTCAAGCTCAGGGTGACTTGCACAGAGTATCTTGAAATTTCGCGTACGCTTTTCACGGAGCTGAGATATATCACGGTCCACTGCTTGAACCTCCCGGTAATCACAATCGTCAAGACCGTCAAGGACCAGATAGTGTTCCTTGTTAGCCTCCTGGCGGAGAAACAGGAAATCAAGGACGCCTGTGTCGAGGTCATCGCTGGCATCAACAAGACCCAGTAGACCGTTATGTGCAGCATATTCGATTTTTTGGTCCCACATCTGACAAGCAAGGCTCCAAGGAAATTCCTTGCTGAAAGAGTGGCTTTTGCATCCATCGCTGCAGGAGAAGAAATACGAAATACGAAACGACAGAATTGGCTGTGCATGATGCATACAGGCAAGACGCCACCTTGGACATGAGCACTGTCTTGCCAAAGCCCAGTAAGCCTGAATACCAGGCGACAGAGTTTTGGCAGCCTTTCCATTCATGAAAAGTGGGCTCTCGCTGAAGCTACTCCGCAGTCCCAGGAAAGTGCTGTCGTAGGGCCCACTTCCACGTCTGGCGATGGCCAGCAGGACACAAGTTATTTCGAATATGTTCTTCTCGACTTTCAGTATATCTCACAGAGCATTGGCTCCAGCGTGACAAGACCAGAGGAATGTTAGATCGCTTCTAGCTAAATCCTTTTGTAGTCTGATTAATAGAATTCCCTAAATTTATCATACAACTGATGGGTGCGTAATGATAAAACAGTGGTGAGCAAGAACGATCAGAAAGGAGATGCATATACCTATGCAAAACGGCAAGATTTGGGATAAAAAGAAACCATAACCATAGCGGCACTATGACACGTAATCAGTTGACGATGATCAATGCAGGACCAAACTTAGTGTGATCAGAGACAGCATTAGCATCATTCAGAGAATCCTGATCACCATAGGCCAGCACAGCAATCGTAAGGCCATTCATCTCATCCTGCGCATATGGGAAAGCAGCTTGAATGGTAACCGTATCACCCTCAACCTTTACAGCGTCGAAATCCTCCACAATCGGCACATTCTGCTGATTGATGTAGACCAGCTTGAGATTATCCTCTGAAGTCTCCCGGGTTAAAACGAAACTGAACTGGAGGGAGGTTGTGTTCGAGTCCACGGAACTTGTGAGGAGGGTGAGGGGCTCGAATGTCTTCGCGGGAATAGTGTCGATATTCGGACAGGATCCCGGAACGAAGAATGACTGATTGAGGGCGTTGAAGGCGAGATCCCTCGTCGCAGTCGTGAGAAAGGGAAGCTCGCTGGGAACCTTTCCTTGGAAGACACGGTACCAGCCTTCCTGTTCGCCTTCCTGGCCGATGACGCTGGCGATACTGCGGGTTAGGGCTGTGTCTCCCATTTGGGCGAATACTTCCACGACATCTTGTAGAGTGCCGAGAACGACGGAGGTAAATGTATTTGCTAACTTAATTGCGGAATCGAGATCGTTGACTGGGAACTTGTATTTGCAGGGCTGGATGGGAGCATGGCCAAAGTGTTGCAGGGCGCCATTAGCGTTGAGGGCGTGGAGTTCCTCTTGCTGTGGATTTCGTCAGCCTTCCTTGTATCTCTGAGACCCCAGGGATTTTAACTATGTTTCAAGACTTACAGCCTGCACGGCCGTCAAGGTTTTGATGATAAATTCTCGCTTATCTGCTTGTTCGACTTCATACCCGCGTACATTGTTGGTGACATTGTATAGCAGCTGAGTGAAAAAGGCCACTTCAAAAATTTCATTAAGTGCAATAATCTGCAGATTAAAGAGGCCTTCCCCGCTGATGTTGTCAGGTACGGGACCGTTGGGCAAGATTCCTAGCGCCTGCTGTTGAATTTGGTCTGTCTCCTTGGAGTCAGGATTGGGGAATCCGTTGTCCAAAGGAAAGGGATTGAAACCCTGGGATGAAGCATCCCTACGGGTCTTTTCCGTTGCTATGGGACTAGCAGATGAGAGAGCAATAGAGAGGCCGAGGAGGGCCGTAATATACCCTGTGAGATTCCTCATTTCAGGAGGTATGAGTCTGAGTAGATGAAAGGAGGGAGTGGAGAGGTTGGGAATTAAAACAGACGACGATGACAAGAGTATCTGCAGAATGCTGTAAACAAAGAATCCATCAAACTTGAACGGGCATTATTATTCTTTATATATGCACTCCGTATCTGCAAGCCATCTCCGGCTAATCAAACCAACTGCACCATGCAGCCACGGAGAGAGCCACAAATCAACGCACTGCCCCTGCACCAGCCTCTGATCCTTTTGCTTAGCAGCACTGTATAAATTTGGAATATGCTACTATTGGAGAGCCTCCACAAGCCCTTCTAAGAATTCTGATCATCCCCCCAGGCTTTCAGACGTCAGCTTATGCTCCCAGCAAGCTTTCAGGAAGCTATATATATAAGTCCAGATCAAGTGACTTAATAATTGGCACTCTTTTGGCCTCAAGACTGAGGCTGGGGTCTATGCTATCCAGTAACAGGAATCGTTTCAAGGGGCAATACAACAGACAACATAAATATCCTATAGGGCAGTGCGGGAAATTGGGGGGCTTGGACTGGGTTGGTTTGCCGCTGTCATGGCTTAAAATAGAAATAATGGCCACAGCCCGCAGCAAGGCCAGAGTCGGGAGGGCTATCTACGCTATGCCAACTAGGAAAGATAGGACAGGATCGCCAACATTTCAGCGCAAATCCTTCGCGCAACCACGTGAGACATGTTAAGAGCGCGTTTGCGCTTATTTGTCATTGCCCCCCCACCTTAACCAGGCGTCACGGTGAACCCCAGAATGGCCAATGAGCTCATTAAGAAAGAATATTAAGCTGGTTTCTCTTCTTTTTCATGTTTACGGACAAAATGCAAGCAGGCCAGACTTAAATAACTAGACATAGTATGGGAGCGAGCCATAGGGGACGGACGCACGAGCTTGATGATGAGTCTTTGGAGTATTGTCTAGCTGTGACAAATGGGACAAGGATATAGATGCTTGGATATCCAGATATCTATGAAGCGAAACCACGTGCAGAGTCCTACAGGCTACAAGGGAGATTCGTGCAGGTGTGTGGGGAATGTGGAGACAGTGGAGAAATGGGGAAAACTGGGGTAGCATGGGACCTTCTTCATATCAAGCTTCGAGTATAATATCACATGGCAGAGTCAAGGAGTAAACTCGCACTTAACTACTACAACACAGCTTCCTCTGCCTCATGCAAATCGCCCAAGTCACTGACATAGCCCGGAATATGCATCCATCTCAGCATCCCAGACGCATCAACAGCAAAAGCCCCTCCGGTTTGCCATCGATTTCCACTCTCCGTTGGCCGATTCCAGATTCCCTCTCTTAATCCTAAGGCAAAAATAGCATACATGGACCTTGGACCCATCATATGCATCGTCGATGTGAGCCCCAAACCCCATTTCGCATAGATCTCCCGGCCCTCATCGTTGACAACAGTCACAGATCGGCTAATATCGCTATATTGTAACCGCCCACTCTCACGGACTGCCCGGAGCCATTTACCGGTTGACTCCGGAGACGAATGGGAAATGACTATGCCGTTGATAGTGCCGTTGCGAATGGAGGGGAGGTTGCAGAGATCTAGGTAGGCTTTTTCTGCGACTGTCGAGGATTAAGGAATAGATTAGTTTCTACGTACGGCAAGGGAGAGAAGATGTAACGCACAGGGACAGCCGCAGTGTCGGAGGAATACAATAATGGTCGGCTTCCCATCGCGCCCGGCTAAAGCTAGTTTCGAATCGGCGGGGGCGGGGGAACCGATGACGGGAGGATCAGCAACATCAAGGACTCTGGGTGTTTTGAAGGATGAAAGTTCCTGTTGGAAAGTCATGGTTTAGGATAGCATGTTTGTAAGGGCAGAGAGTAAGTGGCATTGACGACTGTTCAAACCATCCCCTGATGACTTCATTCTGCCGGCGGAGTTCTGGCGGTTGGTTATAGTCCGCAATAAATGTGGACTATACGTGACTAACCGTCCCCAGGCTCCTAGTAACTCTTTTGAGGCCATTCCCATCTCTTTATCTCGGGATCTTGATGGTTTTACGGTGTTAGACCTATCGATCTCTACCTGGCTTCCCAGTTATGGAAAACAGCATCTCTGGTGAGAAATATGACAGGCATGGAAGATTGCAGAGAGGAAGATAACTTCTCCTTTTCCCAACTACCAGTATTCTCATAAGAAAGTACCAAAAGTCAGTGATATTGTGGCTATTTAATACGACATAGCACAGGTTCATCGTTGTTGGCATTCGTTCAACATTGCTCTCTCAACCTTCAACGGACCACAGGTATAGGTACGCATCCTGCCCCCGAGTCGCAAAATCTTCGATGTTGTACTCAGGTGCAAATTCTATATCATACTTGGAAACCAGAGACATGGTAACTCAGCGGATTTCCATGAAAGCCAGTTGCTATCCTCCGCACATGTAGGCACCTGTATTCTTGCTATTAGGGTTTTGGCCAAAACAGACCGGCCAACTGTAGCCTTAGATGGACTGGCCGGCGTGCTTTAAATTCAGCTGTGGATTTACAATGGTGCATTCAAGGATCATCGGGCATATTGGATTCCTTCTCCCAAAAATTTCCATCAGGGAGTTCTTTATCGTGCGATTGGCGATGTGAAGTATAGCTTTCAACATGAAATAAACCGCTGCATGGATTTGACCAAAACATCATCCCGACCCACGAAAACCGCCCCGTTGCAGTGGATTGATGCCAAACACCTAGACGAAATGGCCATGTTCAATGAATATCGCCTAGAAAAAGGACAAAGACCCAACCTGTCCTTTCGAGCAAATTCTCCTCGGCGTCCCAGCTCCAGAGAAGAGTTTAAATGCGGTCGATGACTTGGTGGGATTCGTCCTCCCATTGTGGGCAGCAGGGGGTTAGACTGTTCGGTGTAACAATATGCATCTTTTTCCCTCTCAGACATGTGTCTTTGGACCTGTCGGTTCGAAGTTAGAGTAGAAGTATAGCCTAACTAGGGAGATAAATCTGTATCTTCTGCTGCAGCTACTCGCTCGCTCCGATGCAGCTCTATGATCATCGCAAGCAAACCCCTAAAAATTTCTGGACTGAAGTCGTTGCTGAATTATTTATTCAGATCACAGTTGAAGGATATCATATGTAGTGTGGAAAAGCTTCTGGTCACTGCGATTAATCCTTTTGAACAGGTTATAGAGAAAGGATCTGGGCCATTGTTGGTAAAGCAGGGAAATCATATAAAGATCCTCGTCCAGCCAGGGACGACCAATTAGTTAGTCCAATATTGGCGGCTCTGTATTATGATTCTCACAATGAAATAGAAATGACTACTATCAGATGTCAATTAGATTTTGACACTCAAGTCACAAATTCTATATCACTGCATGAAACAGTGCACGTCCCCATGTGATCAGAGAAGATGGACGTTGCTATAGCGGGAATGGAGAAAAAACCCTATATGTCACGTGCTGAAAGTCTCTGCATTTAGGGCTTGGGCTTGGGGCTGCATCGCGTCACATCGCCGCGCGTCACGCGTCTCTGCGGCATTAACGACACTGCCCGAACAACTCCATTGCGGTTGTCAAGAAGGGAATCCAGACACGTTCCATATTCTCTATTCTCAAGATGCCCCATTCTGTATTATCGAGCGAGTCGCCGGCACCTGCTCGTGATGATGAGGTACTCCCAGATGCTCCCTTAGAGGAGCCTGCAAACCCTCCACAAGACGAGTCCGCGGACGCCACACAAGGCAATGGGGCCGAGAAAACGACATCCACGAAACTAGAAGACCTGTTTGCCGATGATGATGATGACGAATTTCCACCAAGTGCCCCGAATACCAAACAGGCTTCTTCGCCTGCTCCAGAGCCGAAGTGAGTGGATTCTAATTCGATTTCAGGCTCAGATCTAACGGGTGCGGTGGGCAGCGTGCCGATATCTCAACCGTCCAAAGTAGACACAGATACAATGCTTGCATTTTACCAACGACTATTCCCATTTCGCCATCTCTTCCAATGGTTGAATCACGGCATTGTCCCGTCTGTTGACTTTGGGAACCGGGAATTCGCTCTCACGCTACAGAATGATGCTTATCTCAGATACCAATCATACGCAACGGCAGATCTGTACGTGCGAGGACCTAAAAAACACCATATCATAAATTTCTCTACTGACTCGCAGAATCTATAAAAAAGATTCCGCAAAGATATCCTGAGAATTAACCCTTCCCGATTCGAAATCGGCCCAGTCTATAGCGCGAATCCCCGAGACAGGAAAACACTGCGAGGTGGACAGATGAAGCCAGTATCCAAGGAATTAGTCTTCGATATAGATTTGACTGATTACGACGATATCCGATCATGCTGTGAAAAAGCTAACATTTGCGCCAAATGCTGGTCGTTTGTTACAATGGCAATCAAGGTGATTGACACGGCGCTGCGAGATGATTTTGGCTTCGAACACATTCTATGGGTTTACTCGGGTCGTCGTGGTGCACACGCCTGGGTCTGTGATGCCCGAGCTCGCAATCTTCCGGACGACCGCCGAAGGGCCATCGCGGGTTATCTGGATATCGTGCGTGGGAACACAATGAGCGGGAAGCGGGTTAATATGAAGCGGCCATTGCATCCACACGTATCGCGCAGTCTCGAAATCTTGAAAACATACTTCCGCCAAACCACACTTGACGACCAGGATACTTTTCTTGACCCTAAACAAGTGGAAAGACTACTTTCCTTACTCCCAAATAAGCCACTGACAGATGCCTTGCGCAAAAAATGGGACTCTGCCCCGGGCCGCTCTAGCGCAAAGAAATGGAGCGACATCGACGCGCTTGCAAGAGCGGGAGAATCCAATACCCTCAGCAGCGCTGCCCTCGGAGAAGCGAAGCAGGATATTGTCCTTGAATACACATACCCCCGTCTCGACTCGGAGGTCAGCAAGAAGATGATACATTTGCTGAAAAGTCCCTTTGTCATTCATCCAGGTACCGGCCGTGTCTGTGTCCCCATTGACCCTAAGAGGCCCGAACAATTCGACCCCCTCTCAGTACCGACCGTCACTGAACTCTTGGCCGAAATCGACAAATGGGATGCGGAGCACTCTTCCGGCGCCGCTGGCGTTAATGGCGATGCTGATGCAGATGTAGTAGAAGGTGAAGTCGGCTCAGCAATCCCCGGTTCATCGGACGCTAGAGGACCTCGTAGATTACAAGATTATGAGAAAACAAGCTTGAAACCGTACATTGATTACTTCCGATCTTTTGTCGCTAACCTGCTCAAGGAGGAACGGTCTGGAAAGAGAGAAAGGAATGAAGAGTCCTCAAACGCGGGGGGTGTGGAGTCGATGGAGTTCTGATTTCTATCTCTGTTGCTTTATGTTTGTTCTTATATCTGTTACGCATATAATGTATATATGAATGGGAGACTTGGGCGTTTTCCTGGCGAGTTTTTCATGTGGAATGCGGTTTTTGGGTTGATTCAGTCCCATGACATATTTCTGTTTACGTGGATCATTGAATTGCATTGCAAATATGAACTCTTCAAATGTTTCTTGCGAAACTATTAGAAGCCTGCGTGGCTACCTAATATAGATGCTCGAGCAGGATAGGAGTAGGTAGTATGCCAAAGCACGATGGCCAGCCATAATTGATACGGTATACGTGGGCACGGACTAAGATTAATTCATTTTCATTTATACTGTTACATGCAGAGGGTGATGGGACATGGCTGTTCAGCCTTATTGAGGGCAAAGAACAATAAGGAGGATAGTTGTGAACTAGTACTGGCATATAATTCGCCCGCAAATGATATTACAAAGTGGGAAAGTAACGAGTTCAATTGGGTGACGAAGGAGAAGGGAATCCAGCATATTGATTTCTGCTGGAATTTTGTGGTCTTTGGATCCCCATAATATTGGGAAGAAAGGCAAAATAGCTTAGATATTTTAAACCTTGATAAAGTCCTTGACGTCTGTAGACAATTATTGCATGTTAGCCTTCCGTTGATGTCTCCACAGCATCTATGGTCATGTTACTTACTTGACAGCCAGCGGACATATTCCTTCTGCTCCTTAACCTGAATGTAATCCGGGATCATATTGGCAAGTTCGGCATTGACGCCTCTCTCCTCGA
This sequence comes from Monascus ruber, assembly GCA_002976275.1. NCBI lineage: Eukaryota > Fungi > Ascomycota > Eurotiomycetes > Eurotiales > Aspergillaceae > Monascus > Monascus ruber. The sequence goes on along the minus strand of PSNO01000010.1, from coordinate 729,808 downwards.
GGTAGCGCTCGAGGAAGCTTTGCAGGTCCTCGTCCAGGTTCTCAAATGGAGGGCCGGCGTACAAGCTCTGTCTGGCCCAGTCCTTCTCCGCGGTAGCCGCATGGGCCAAGTCTGACTTGGGGAAGTACGCAACTTCCTCGATCTGGAACAAGCCATCCTGTGCAACAGTTTGAATCAAAAGAGCACCATTTCCAGGCTTCTCCACGGTGACGTTGACACGTGCGGGGAAGCTGGGCTCGATATCGCGGTCCAACTCATCCACGTCGCGGTCTGCCGGGGCCACCCGGTCCTCAGGGTGGCTAGAGGCAGAGGGGTTACCGCCCCGGTTGACAGGCTGATGGCCGCCTTCCTGATAATCCAGCTCGTCGGCAAGCGCCCGGTCATCGAATTCCTCCTCCTCAGTCAGGTTCTGAAGGTCGGCGATAGTGAAGGTAACGCGGATTCTATTCAAGGACGAAACGGTTAGAGTGGAAAAATAAACAGTTGTAGCATGGGTTTTACTTACTCCTCACTCCCGAATTTCTTGATCAAGGAGACCTCTTGCTCGCCCGGGACATCCTTAACCTATACAAAGACGTTAGAAAGCGACCGGGATTTATTTCCGCAGTGTCTTGCCACGTACCTCCCAAGAGTTGTTCTGCAGAACATACTGAACGTTCTGGACAGACTCCTCCAAATCCTGAAGACCAGAGTCCTTTTCGTGCTTCAACTCATCCTCGAGTTTGGCAATGAGCTCAGGATCGCCTAACAAACATGTAGATAGAACTCATTAGCAAGGGACTGTTATGAACGGAAGTACAAGATCGGTGACGATTTTTTGTTCTTCCGCGCTCTCTCCCTCCATTTCACCACCCAAAAAGAAAGAGGATTTATTTTCCTACCCTCAGCAGCAGATTCCTTAAGGGGTCGGGCGGTTGAAAAGGCCGCATATGCGGGTCTTCCAATCTGCTTCCATGACGACTGGATGAAGCTGGGCTTGGTGACTGAAGACAGAGGTCGGAAGGCAGCGGGCCTGGAAACGGCGATGGACCGCGAGAAATTACGGGGCACAGAGCGTGCGATTGTGCGAAGAGACAGCATTATGAATAATGGATGGTACGATGATTGGGAAAAGGAGGATGCAGGACGTGGAGGGAAATCAAATGCAAAAAGTTGAGTTTGCGGGATCGATGATGTTACCGCTTGACGTCGGTGACGCCAAGACCATCAGGCGACGGACCCAACCGTAGCAAGCAACAAACTGCCAGCTTCAACGGATCTCTGTTCTATGGAATCTATGTACTTCATCGAGAGCATGCGAAAGAAAGAAAGGCAAAAGCCAGAAGAACACATCAAGCCGTGGACGCCATCCCCCTGAGAACCAGCACGAAAGCACTACTACAGTACAACGGAAACCTTTTCCCCTTGATCAAAAACAAAAGAAAGAGAGCCTCGTGAATCATGAAAGTCCTTTAGGCGGAAAATTAGAAGGGTGCTTCGTACCATCAGTTGTCAATCGGATGAATTTGATCCTGCTGAGACTCGACCAGTCGCCATTCCACAGGGCCAGGTTCTTCAGCACGTCCTCCTGGGTCAAATCGGGTGTCCAAAATCCTGTCTTAAATTCCTTATTCTCCATCTCCGTCCGCTGTAATAATGCTTCTTCCCTTTTGCTCGGAGGTCGACCTTTCCGCCGCTCTTGTCGTAGTTGCTCAATTTCCGGAACGCTTCTGTTGATAAATCTATTGAAATTGGACCGGATTAGCACACGTTCTACTCTCAGAATATGACCAAGACACATACTTGTTCACTATTTCCGCCAATTCACCATCTGTTAGTGAGCTTGATATGTCTTTCGTATTCTCCTGGAAGAAAGCAACGCGGTCCACTGCAGCAACGATGTTAATTTGCGGACTCAAGAGATTGAGGAGAATGCCAGTACTGAACAGAGAAAAACATAACAGGTATAACTCACCATATGACTGCCTTGCTTTAGCTGTAACTGAAGCAACTCGTGCAAGTTTGTCATCCCTTGCACCTGCACGCCGCAATCTCCTCGCATCTCTGCTGTTCTCATGGAGGGCATCGACTACGCCTCGTTTCTTGGAGATTTGCTTGTGGACCTTTTGTAAACTTTTGGCCATTATGAATATCACGTTTTCCCTTTCCTGGATCCACGAAGAACGTCAAGAAGGCCAACGGTAAACTCGATGCATCGCGATTCTTTTTCTTTTTTTTTTCTGCGGCGGAGCATATTTCTGCCGGCAGAATATGAGGCGGTATATATGAAAGGGATACCGCCCAACCAACCAACTTGAGTCCTGAGGCATCACATCGCGTCTCGCGCGTCCAGAAGCTGCAGTCGGCAACAACTGCCCAGTGCCAGCGTCCAATCTCGCCTTTCTTCAGCATTGTTCATCCTACGTATCTTATTGAATATCTTTGACGGACCTCCATTCTTTTGTCTGAATTCCTCTCCTGCCGTCCTGAATACTTGAACTCTGCTTGGAACGTTGGAATTGGACAACTGCATCTATGCTCCTTCCGCGAAACCAATAAACAAAACGGTGCTCGTTTTGTGCCTCGACAAGTGCAACAATGGGCATTAAAGGTAACAAGAATCGGTTCAATGCATACGGTGGTGGGCTTCGTTGATATGTAAAACAGGACTTCATGGGCTTCTTAAGTCCATTCAGAAGCCGTGTCACTTGAGGAAATTCAGCGGCCAGACACTCGGAGTTGATGCGTATGGATGGCTGCACCGTGGGACTGTTGCCTGCGCTGTGGACCTGGTCCTGGATAGACCGACCACCAAGTATTAATATCGTGGGCAGTTCCATGGTGCGAAACATGATTAGCTAACTTCGGCTGTAGGCACATCGATTTTGTACTCAACCGTGTGCGCATGCTTATCTTCTTCGGTGTCACACCATATCTCGTATTTGATGGCGATAATCTCCCGAGCAAATCAGGAACTGAATCCGAAAGACAAAAGAAGCGCGAGGAAAGCAAGGCCCTTGGTCTGGAGCTGTATAAGAAGGGCCGAGTCGCCGAAGCCTACCAAGAGCTGCAAAAGGCAGTCGACGTGACCCCCTATATGGCGCGCCAGCTGATCGAGGAGCTCAAGAAAATGAAGGTCGAATATGTCGTGGCTCCTTACGAAGCGGACGCGCAGTTGGTATTTTTGGAAAGACAAGGAATCATCAATGGTATAATATCTGAAGACTCGGACATGCTTGTATTCGGTGCACGGAGGCTTTTGTCCAAGCTGGACCAGCATGGCGACTGCATCGAGATTAACCGAGCTGATTTTGCAGCCTGTAAGGAAGTCAGCTTGGTCGGATGGACCGATGCCGACTTTAGACGCATGTGCATTCTGAGCGGGTGTGATTACTTACCCAACATATCAAAACTGGGTTTGAAGACAGCCTACCGCAGTATTCGGAAATACAAAAATGTGGATAAGGCTCTACGCATGCTTCAACTGGAAGGGCAATATCGTGTCCCGGCGGATTATCTAGAAAACTTCAAGCAAGCAGAGCTTACCTTCCTCTACCAAAGGGTGTTTTGTCCAACTGCTGGGAAGCTGGTGCCTCTTACTCCGCCCGAAATGGACGTTACACTGGAGAACCTTACCTTTATTGGAGATGATATGGATCCAGATATCGCCACCGGGGTTGCCCGTGGAGACCTTGATCCGACCACGAAACAACCGATCTCGTTGAAGCCACCTATGACTGGAAAATGGGTTCCAAGCATAGGCAGGCGTCAGACATTCGGTTCATCGGCTGACCTGAAACCCAACAAGCCTATAAGTTCCTTCTTCACTCCTAAGCGAGTGCCTCTGGCAGAGCTCGATCCAAATAGCCTAACGCCTTCTCCAAGTCAGCAACGTCTCCTTGAACGCCATGCCAACAGTTCATGGGAGGCCAGCCCTGTGTCGGCTCAATCCAACGTGATTAGGTCAGCACCAGCTGATAGGGTGTCAAGTCCGCTACTTGGTGGTTTGGAACGAAATTCTTCGGTTCAAGCCACTAGAGCCTCCTCGACTTTCTCATCAGCCAAGCGGCCGAGATTGTGTTCCGAGACAGAGGAGTCCTTGCCAACTGGACCAAGCTGTCGAAGCCGGTTCTTCACTCCCACGTCTCAAGGATCTAGTCCAAGTGGAGAAAAGCTGGCAAGGAGCAAGAAGCAACGCAAATCCACGTTGGGGGTTTTCTCTGACGAGGCCGCTGAAGAAATTATGTCACAGCTTCCAGATCCCAGTGGAAGGCTTGAAAATCTGCAAGACGGACCCAGAGCGGGCCATGACGCTGATGCAGAACCACATATCAAAGACTCTAAGCCGTCAAGTCCCCCAGCAGATGTGACAGTGAGACTAGAGGCCCAGGAGGTTCACAAAGAGGAGATGAGACAGAAGGACGTTCCGCGACTTGCGGATATTGACACCGATCCAAAGGTATTTCACCAAGTATTAGATTATCGCGTTGAAAGACAGAATTCTACGTTGCTCTCAAAATTTGCGTTTCTACCGAAAGGAGCATCCTCCGGACAAGGAAGCGGCCTTGACCAAAAGAAACCCCAATTGCAAAACATGACGCACTCTAGGACGGTTAGACCATCTCCAGGGATACTCATTCGGCCTCGTGGGAGCTCGCCAAAGCGTCAGCGTTTGACCCCCCTGCAACGATTGGGCCAAAGTGCATTATCGCGGTCGCGGTCTATGTGCCTCCCTACCACGGACACATTTGGAAGTTCATCGAGCCATGACATCACAGCAGGAATGAGTCCACGCTCTGATATAATGAACACAGTTGCTCATCTGGGCAGTGAGGATTTGCTAGTCCCGAGTAGTGACGAGGATGATCCGGATCACCAGGGCACCGACGACAAGCGAGAGCCTGTGAGGCTGGACCTCAAGAAATTTTCTTTTGCTGCATGATAGAGCACTTCTGGATAGTATACCTAGATGTATTTATTAGTCATTCTCATTTCAGAACACCACGGTGTTGGGAACTTGTTTGGGTGGATGCCGGTTTGGTTTCTTCTCGCCAGGTTTGCTTTATAAGGCGGTTATTGGCGTTTCTTTCAGGGATTGGACGGTGTTTTGCGGGCTGAGATGCCATCGGCATTGGTATATGTTATTGGTACATGTTGTATTGGTGTATACTGCTGCATTTAATATATAGGACATTGCATTTGAATGAGGACAGATGACAAGGACAACCCTGCTGATGGAGCCCTAACGCAGCCAAAGTAGGCCTAGCCCTGGTGCGCTGGGGCCAGTGACATCATGTGCGCGGGAATGGTGGAGCTAACCACATCTAGACTAGTGCTGCGGCGGACGGGGCAGGCGGTGAGCGGGCGGTTGCCGGGGAACGTGGGTCGCGGTAAACAAAGCGGGCGTTGGCCCAGCCTCCTCGAATATCTATAGGATTTGCATCCGACCAGCCACCAGGACGTTGGCATCCAGGAACCGAAAGGCGGCCATCGATTGAAAAGACGCACAGTCTAATTCACTCCTTTACTCTCAATCAGCCCACATAGGCTGCAGTGTGACTGTCGTGACCAGGTTTCGTTCAGTTCAGCTGAGCGAGATCGATCTCTCCCCTGCCCTTCTCTTTTTCTCCTCCTGTCTCTCTTTATCCACTATCCTATCGCAATCCTTTCACCACAGAATTTAGTTGCCGGCATTTAAACCAGTGTCAAGTCTCTAACCGGAGCGTTTCCTATTGTCTAGGTCGTCGAGCGTTACCAGCGTCGAGTCCTATCTGTCTGTTCGAGCGTGATAGCGCCAGTCGGTCACCACCCCTCTGTACCGGCAGCAATTCACTGTGCAACGAACCATTCAACGTCCGCCTTAAATCGAATCGCTGTTCCATTGACATATTCCGCGACGGAAAAACTGTGTGACCTTAGTGCGCCGTGCTGAGAGACATAACTCTGTTCTCTGGTCTCTCCTTCTCGGGGAACCCGAGAAGCGAGTGGAACTAGTTTCCTTTGTTCTGGGTGAAAGAGACGGAACTGGGTGTCACCAGGGTTTTTCAAGATGTTCCGTACATGTTACAATGGGTTTCGCCGTATGTGGTTCTCTTTTTCGAGCAGCTTGCAGATGCTTGCCTGAACTAAACGGAAGATGTATGCTAACTCCTGTTTGATTGAACCTTACAGGGATTATTCCGCTAATTGGGTATCATCATGTCCTGATGCTACTTATTGCTCTTGCAATTATTCTGCTCTGTACGTTTCCCTCCTACGTCTTGGACTGTTGCATGAAGCGAAGCTAATACAGAATATGTTACGGAGTAAACAGCTTTATTACTAGCCGGATGCTCATCATCGTCACCTGATATACCAAGCATATTTCTCATATCCATGTATTATACGAAATACAGCCCTGTTTTCAGCACAGCACAAGTCGATCCCGGCGTCGTCACAGCGACAGCGAACATTGTGGGCGGAGCACAGATGGAAGTCAGAGTGGGATACTTTGGAATCTGCATTCAGCCTGATGGGGGTTCATATATCTGCAACGCAAATGCCACGGCATTAGCAGAGACGGTCACAGTTGACCAAGATCCTCTCAACTTGATATGGGTTGCATCGACGTTCAAGGATGCAGTTGTCTTCCCCTACCTGCTGTTAGTTCCACGATCTTGATATCCACTGGTTTCCCCCGGTGTGGACAATTGAACATTGTGCTAACATGAAATGAAATAAAAAGGATCATAGCTGTCATTTTGGCCTTCTTCTGCTTTATCCTCCTCGCCACCTTCCCCGGCTGGCATGAAGAAGTGGATGCTTCCGGTTCCGAGCGAGACGTCAAGCCATTCCCCTCCCGACCCGTCTCTCAGGCTGCCTTGGCACTTATTTTCATCGCCGCTGTCTTCGTTCTTGTCTCCGTGCTATGGCAACATACCGCCTCGGTGGCTGCGAGCACAATAGCAAAAGACATGGGCAACGGGAGCGTCAAAAGTGGCGTCGGGACCTCAGCCATGGTGCTGGGTTGGTTCGGTTTCGCATTACTTGTTATCGTCACTGTCGGTCTACTCGTGATGATCTTGAGCATCAGACTGATAAGACAGTTAACGGATGAAGAAGAGTGACAAGGGGAATCATGAAGTGAAATGATTGATAATGGCAATACGTTGATAACTACCTAGTGATACCATTTAGGACAGGGGTTCATTGCGGTGTTTCTGTTTTTGTTTTTCTCATATTCCCCCTTTTTTCTTGTGTGTTCCCCTTTCTGTTATTTCTTCTGGTTTTCTGCTGGGCAGGCACTTATGTGATGATTAAAATATACTTGGGACCGAAGGGCAAACTTGGATGGATGAATGGAAAGGAAATGAGTTCATGGGTCGGTATGATAGTAATGTTGATATTGATGTATATGACCTGATTATGAATAATTCGGATGTTGTCTGGCTGTAGCTATATAGTATATTATTCCATTACTTCTGAGTACAAGTCGAGGCTCACCTGATGAATGATGGTTTAGTTGTCCAGCAGGTAGGGCATGGTTCATGGGTGATGAGCAGCTCTCGAATATAATGAATTGCAATCGCCGTTGGGCCACCAGAGCCCAGCATATATAGTTGCCCTCTCGCGGTTTGTAGAGCACAACTAATATCCCAAGCTTAGACAAAGCGAAAGCGTTAACAAGTTGCTTGTTAGAAAGTCCTCGAGAAGTTTCGTTGGGATCTGAAGTGGTGGAATCAAAAGCAAAGTGTACTCAGTGATATCATCTATATTGATCATGAATTTCAGAGTGATATTTACGCCACATTTGAGGAGTAGCATAACACCCACTTCTTGGGGTTCTCACATCAGCTGTTCCTCATGGGCAATTTGCCCTAAGTATATATATATTTATTTGCAAGTGAAGGGCTATATTCATCACACCCTAAGGAGCTCCTTCACAGATTCTGATAATAAGAATAATATAGTCAGCAACATATTTCAACCTAATTAACTTCAGACATTATTATCAGGAAATGATGATGATTGTTTGTTAGTAGTATATTTGACTTTTGGAACTGGACAGCTGAGTTTTGAATCTGGCCAGACAACTAGAGTACCCTGAAGGAAACACAGATGTAAAGTCAACTTCAGGATCTGCTGCCAATGCCTTTTCCAGATTTCCCATAACCGATTTGTTGAACCTAGCTGCTTCAGATTGTTAGGAATGGGAATCCACGGTTGCTAGGAGCGGGAGATGTGGGCTAATTTCACGGCTCGAACCTTGTAGGTTTCACTCACATGCACTTCCCAGAAAACACAGATCTTTAGGCTACTAGTTGCTACTTTTCGATTTCTTTTACCCTGGCGCCGTGCTGCCTGTCATCGTCGACGGCTACCTTTCATGTTATTATTATTTGATGTGGATCAGGGGTGCGGCGTCTGGATACCAGATACTAAAAGGATACCGTAGGATTCATAGGGATCGTGGTGAACGCTCTATATCGATATACTGCTGTCTCTAGTACATCTTGAAGCTCTAAAACAATGCGCTTCCTCTTGTCTGCTTATTACACCTTGTGTTGTCCCAACATCCGTATGTTGGTCCTTCCTCCGGAACATACATCGTCTCTCCTTCCAGTGCTTCCTAGTATGTGGGCAGAAGAAGAAATGTACTGGAGTCTTTAGCTTCTTGCAGGAGCAGGTTGCTAGGTAGTCTGTGTGGTAGAAGTATTCATGGTATGCTGCAAAATCCCTATGTCCAGTGCAGGCTGCAATGAGCCTGCCTAGTACCCAACGTGGTAATTTATGTTCCTGGGCCCGGCTGCTCTTCGTATGGGGGCGGATGCCCAGGTCTTGGTATGCCTGGGGTGCGTTGCGCATATACACTGCCTGGGTGGCAGTACAGAGTTGTTATTTCGCCTCTTGTCTTAGGTATGCTGGGGAGGGGGGGATGTGGGAGCCATCCATGGCTGCTCCCTGCTTTGCTAGCCTATCTGCCAGCTCATTGCCTGCAATTCCAGTGTGCCCTAGTACCCAAGAGACCCGTACAGGCCTGTGGGGGGAAGCTAGGATATACGGCAGGCTGAGCCACCGTGTGGTGAGTTGGTGGAAGGTGTCCGTGAGATGGCGTCTGTGTGGCGTGGGCCTGCCTTCCGCTAGTAGACTGGCTGCTGCCAGATTGTCTAGGAAGATGTTCAGCTGGTTGGCATATGTGGTGCATGGCAAACCAACTGCTGCCTGGAGACCTTCCACAGCACCCATGATCTCTGCGTCATAGACCTCTGTCCAGGGGCCTGATGGGCCCTGTCCCTGGGTGACTAGGGTGGAGCCGCAGTATATGGCGTATCCATATCCAGCGCCTTGGCCCGTGTGGGAGCCATCTGAGTAGACTGATATGGCTAGGGGTGAGGAGATGTGTCCTTCCTGGTGGGTTGGCAGCATGTGTAGTGGTGGGAGCTGTGGCTCTACCCACCTGCATTCTGGTGCTGGTGTGGGGATGCGTTGCAGGATCCTGGTGAGCCTTGTGTTGTACCCATAGTTTGGGGCTGCATGGATGCATGCTATGGGGTGCTTTGCATCTAGGCCTGCGTATCTAGCAGCTGCCCTCTGGAGGGTGCTCTCCAAAAGGGCTTTTGGGTCTGACAGGTCTGCCTCTCGGAGGAGTGCTGCTGTGGGTGTTGTCTTGTAGGCTGGGAGGATTGCTAGGGCTGCTATTCAGAGTAGAGACTGGAGGGAGCTAACAGCCTTTAGTTGCTGTTGACCAGTATAAAAGAGTTCAGCTCCATACAATGCTATTGAGAGGACACACTGAAGTACTGCAGCACGCATAGGTATTACTAGGCACTCATGTTGGGTGTTGTTAAGTCTCTGGAGGTGCTGTGCTAGCTGCTTACCACAGCTGTATGCCCAGTTGATATATGGTTTAAAAGTAAGTTTTGTATCCAAGAGGACCCCTAGCCAGCGGGTGTATGATGTGGGAGAGATCTCACCCACACCAGGCAGCCTGACTGCTGGGGGTGGCTGCTTGAGTTTTCTAGAGAAGTATTGTATCTCTGTCTTTTCCACTGAAAAAGGGAGACCTACCTCTGTTCCCAGGGCTGTTACTGCCTTGTATGTTTCCACTAGCTGTTGAGATGTCTCCTGGAGAGAGTCCCCTACAAAGAGGATTCCTAGGTCATCCATGTAGCAGAAGGAGGCCTTATAGGCAGCTACCACCATTGCTGCATAGAGTAGGAAAAGGATTAGGGAGAAGAGAGATCTTTATGGGAGTCCTCCCTTTATTGAGGCTTTGGCATTTGCCTCTCCAATCTGGACAGATGCTGAGTGGTTGGAAAGCCAATCTTGGGTCCATAGGAGCAGGCATTCATCCTATCCCTGAAGGCATAGGTGTGAAAGAAGCCTTTGGTGGTCTACTGTATCAAAGGCTCCCTTTACATTTATTAAAAGTAATAAGGCTACCTTTCCCTATTGGAAGGCTTTCTCTACTCTATGAACTAATACTTGGATGAGGTCAATAGCAGAGTAGCCTGGGAGAGCACCAAAGTGGCATGGTGTGAGTAGTTATCCCTGGATTGCTTGTACAGCCATCCATTTTGCAATGAGATATTCTAGGCCTTTGCCTAGGGTAGATAGAAGGCTGATAGGTCACCATGAGCCAGTTTGGGTGAGGTCTCTCTTTCCTGGCTTTGGCAGCATAATAATTTTTGCTGCTTTAAAGATCTGTGGGACAAGGCCTTTCTCTAGGTTTTGGTGGTATAATGCTGTAACTGCATCTTATCACGGTGCTGGACCAACGTACACCGTATGACGGTCCGGAGGCCCGTTCTGCCTGTACTGACCGCCCCTGCACGTGCCTGCGAGGAAATATCTCGAACTTCTGTCTCGATCTTGTTGTAGCTCTTCGAGCTACGTTCTGTCTACCTACCTGTACGATAGCTTGCCTGCCTGCCTGCCCGTGTGTTCTTTCCAATCTATTTCTGTTTCCTGATCACCTGAATCTGCACCTTGACAATAGGCCAGAGATGCCAAATAATTGTATTGCATATTTGGGCTTCTTTGGGAAGATGTTGTATATTTCAAGGTGTTGTATATTTCAAGGGAAAGGGGGGGCTGGACGAGACGGTATCGGCTACACGCACGTAGCCTACTAAGAAGTAGATGCCTTTGGTACAGGTCCCGGACCTGGAATGAATCTATGCTCTACACGAAGCCTTCAACGCGCTCCGTTGTATGCTGCTCAGCTCATTGAGGATTCATTACTATCTAAAAAGGGGTTCTCCCGAAGTTGGTCCCATCGGACCACTAATGTCACGTGTTCATACATATTTGTATCAGAAGATAATGATTGTAGTGATTGAGCCTGTCTCTGTAAAGTGGTTTGAGAGCTTAACATGACATGGTTTGATGCCTATGATATGCTTTGCTTCAGTGCTGATGTCTTCTAGTGTGGTTTCTGTCCATCCCTCTAGGGACCAGAGCCTCTGGGGAATCTGGGGAATGACAACTTGGTGGTATTCTATTGGCATTTCAAAGTATCCATCTGCAGCTAGCTCTTTGGCTTGTGCAGAGAGTAAAAAGGCCTTGCCTTTATCTGTGGTTGTGATGGCATAGCCTGTGGGGATTATCTGTACATGAGAGATCCCTTCAGGGACCTTTCCTGTAAGAGCTATGCGGATTCCATAGGGGCCTATTTCCTACAGGTTAGAGGGTTTTGGGAGGCAGAGAAAGATGCAGTTATCTGTCCTCCTTGCCTGCTGAGACTGCTTGGCAGGTTTGGGTCTGGTGGTTTGCTATCCCTTTTAGTCTGGTTCTGAGGCTGCTACTGAGGCCCAGGATAGTGCTTGGGGTGTCTGTCCAGTTGGAGTGGCTTGTTTGGCCTGTACAGGCTCTGGAGTTGGTTTGGGGAGAGCTATAGAAGGCATTTCTGGTCCTAGTTGGGGTGTGCTGCCTTTGGCCAGAGTCAGGAACCTGGCTGCCAGTCCTTTGGCAAGTTCTTTGGGCTGGCTGTGGAGGGAGGAGACAGTCAAATTGAGTGCATCTGCAAGAGAAGTTAGTGCCTGTCTCCAATCTTTCAGGAGGAGTAGCTGGTCTTCAGCAGCTGCATTGATCTGCTGGCGAATTAACAGTGTGTTTGGCCTGCTAAGTATTGGGCCTAAGAGAGTGCCAGGCATCTTGTCTGGGGAGGAGAGGGCTCTCTGTTTGTGGGTGTTGCGGAGGGGGGTAGGGGTGGTGGGTTCTGAAGGAGGATCCGGCTTTTCATCCCAAGAAACAGTTCTTGGGCAGGGGACGACCGCAGGGGGGTCGTCCACCTCCATCAGGTGGAGGGTGGGCGCTATCGTGTAGGTAGTGTCTTGCGATGTTGGTATGTTGGGGAGACAGCGCGTCGTCGCTGTCGCTTTCGAAGTTTTGCGGCTACCTTTCATGTCAAGCCTGGGACGGGCCTTAGGGCGACACCTGTCACGTGTCAAGTCATGCTTAGATAGAGTAGTAGTAATAGTTACAGTAAAACCTCGCTATAACAAAACAATTTCTATAATATGTAGATGTGACCCGCGTAGACACAATCATCCACCATACACTTACGCTTCTGACGTCTTCTCTTCTTTATACGACAATGATGATGTGCATATATGGTGTATGCAGCCATTATCAATGCCAAATCCAGAACTAGGGCTATCCTGTCATGATTGCTAGAACATTCATCCATCGCAAACCTGGGAATCCCATTAAAAAAACCTTGATGCAAGTAGCAATAGACCGCTGAGATTGGTACTGCGCCAAACACCAAGCTCGACAACGCCATGCTAGGCTTAGAATGCCTGTAAATGAAATAAAAGCGGAGCTTTGGAAGGTAAAAGCCGATTGAAGTAACCGTTTCACATATGCCTGCAACTTGTACGGTGTAAAGATAGAGAGAGAAACAGTCACCACAAATGCTGGGACGAAGATGAATACTCAATAATTCATCACAGGTGCAACATTGTGCGGTCCATTTTTCTCTTCATATCCACCGTCATACCCGCCATAGTCATCCAGTGATCTGTAATTAGGAGGGGCAGGCTCACGCCCGCGGCCTCTGCCACGTCCACCGCCACTGCGGCCAAAGTGACCACCTCGTCCCCTCCCGCGACCACGGCCACCGCGACCTGATCCTCCGCGCCGAGGGGCATCATCATTAGCATAACGGCCATCTCCGCCATGTCGATTATGGTACGCGTTCGACCTTGGAGGCTCAGGGCCATCTTGGCTGTACTGTGGATATAAAATATCCTCATCACGTTCTTGTCGATGGCGCCTCTTGTTGCTCTTGTTCATAAACTGACTTTCCCATTCGCCTTCGTGAGGATTGTCTTCTTCAACTCGCAGAACAACCTTCTCCCCGACGACTGTTTCAAAGCTCAGTGCTTTCTCAGCAGGAACTGGGTGCCAGTTTCTGATTTTCGCTGCGTCAATAGGACGAGCCCCTTTGCGCACTGCCAATACTACAAAAGGTTCTGGGTTCTCCGTATGATACTTTTCTGAGGGAGGGACGGGTTCCAGACGTGCAGCCCAGACCCGGTTCTCAAACACTGCAGTCCCAGTAACCTGCCAGGTTAGCCTCGCACCCATTCCGCCTACCTTGTCCAGAAGGGACTTAGACGCTGGACGTGGGGTAATCAGTATGCTGTTAGCCATGTATTTCAAGTCGTTGGAATCAGCAAGTCCATGGGGTAGCATTGGATTCAGCAACTGGTTGACCAGGCGAGCAGAATCCGCGTTGGATATAAGATACCCTGTGTAAAAGACAGTACGTTTGATACGAAGTCGACCATACGGTGACTTCATCACGTTGAGCCCAGGGTGCCTGAAAGACGTATTATGAGAGTTGATCATACGCTGCACTTCAGCCGCTTCTGTTACAGGAGGAAGGAAGGTGCACTCGTCTGCTACCTGAATCACTTCCGCGTTGATGGGCTTCCTCATGCTAGATTGCGGAGCCTGGAATCTCCTATTCATCTGCTCAAAGAACTCCCTGAAAGATTTCACACTGAGGAAGTCCTTGTTAGGAGAAAATGGCAAAAGACTTGGGAAACAACGTTTAGACTCACTGCTTCACACGGTCCTCGTAGACTCGGATTTCATCAGCCTGCGTATAGGTAAGAACAAGATCTTCGAGGAAAGTCTTCTTAAATTCCATAGTCGATGGGAACTGTTCGCCGTTGGGGCCGACTTCAGGCTTGAGGCAGATTAAATCGAACGCCAGCTTCTTGCTATCCACCATACGCTTGATGATGCCTGCGAAGCCACTTTCGCTTCGACCAGTCAGAAGCACCGTAATGGCATCTTTCTGCTGCATGCTCAGAGTGACCAATTTCACCTTTGGACAGAATCAGCCTAACTGTCCCAGCCGGGATTAAAAAAGCACAACGCGCAGAGTGATATCACACAATGTCTTCATTCCACCAACCATCCCAGGCCCGCAATTGTTCGATATCCATTCCCTCCCCAGTGGCTGCAAGTAAGTTAGGATCATGCCACCATCCCCCTGTTGAGAAGCTCTCGTATGCTTGCAGGAATCCAATAGTAGGACCATTCCATAGTTGAGGGTTCGGCAAAGGGCTCAGGAACACTGAAAGACAGTTTAATTTCGAGGGACTGGATCAAATAGAACGAGGGCGATTTTTCCTTACACGTATTATCGAAATCATACACGTGAATGGCTCTTACCTGCGAGGCCGCTAACGAACTAAGGGTTAGCATAGCAAACAACAAGTAGATGTCAAGCAAAGTGAGTCTAGCCATGCAAACAAATTGTCTTGGCTCACCTGGTATCTCCTTGTTGGCAACAGACCAGCGCCTCAGACCTGTAATGGTGTGAGAGATTGGCCGCTCATGGCGATAGTCACCACCATGGAAGGACCCGTTGGCGAAGCCGGGGGCCATGGCAGTGGCAGGATTGAGGGGGGAGTAGAAGTTTTCTGACACTGCAGCTTTTGCAGACTTCATACTATGCAGCCTGTTAATTTGGCACAGAATATTGTGAACCTCCAGTGAAGTAGAGATGTCGTGCAGGTGCAGGATAGCCCGTGCTAGGAGATTTACCGACGAGGAAGATGAAATTGCTCGTTTCCGCTGCAGGGAAAAAAAACGTGACCTTCCGCTCCGCTCGCTAATTATCCTTTCCGGACAGCAGCTTCGCTCCTCCATGGAAGGCTTCAAATACCCTCTACTCTGCAGAACCCGTGCTGTCTTATGGCCGATGATGCTGAGCTTCAGCAGGAGATTCTCACTAAGACTCTCTGTGAGATAGCACATGAGGAACAGAATAGTGATGTCAATCCCTGCGTGATCTGCCTGGAGACTGTCACAGATCCAGCCATTACGGTGCCCTGCGGTCATGCGAATTTCGACTTTATTTGTCTTGTGAGTTGGCTGGAAAACCGTCCATGCTGTCCTCTCTGTATGGGATACTCTAGCGTTCGTGATATTCACCAACTCTTTTTGATGCTAACTATCTCCGTGGCGCAGGTAAGAGTGATGTTACCGCGGTGAAATACAGCCTCGAGGATCCAGATGAACCTAAGATATACAAACTTCCACCCCCAGCTACCAAAGAGCCAATCTCCACAGGAGGACCTGCCTCACGGTTTCATCTCCCTGCGGGTCCTCGTTTCCGCAGACGCCCTCAGCGCCCACGTCCACAACACTCAGAACCGGATAGCGCGCTCCAAAGACGACGTCATATCTACCGCAACCAGCTATATTCTCTACGAGTTGGTTCGAATCGCCTGTCCAGATACCGCGAACTGACTCCAGAGCTTTTCAATCGCGATGAAGAGCTTGTGTCTCGCGCACGCAAATGGATCCGGCGCGAACTCCGCGTCTTCACCTTTTTGAATTCCGAAGAACGTTCATCGCCACCTCCACAAGGAATGAGTAGGGTGAATGGCCCTGGACAGCCGAGACTAGAGAATCGCAGGGCGAATAATGCCGAGTTTCTGTTAGAGTATATCATCGCTATTCTCCGCACAGTTGATATCAAGGGTAGCGCAGGCCAGGCGGAGGAGCTTCTTCGGGATTTTCTAGGGAGAGAGAACGCGCGTCTGTTTCTGCATGAGTTGCAGGCGTGGTTGAGGAGTCCGTATACATCACTGGAAGATTGGGACCGGAATGTGCAGTATGAAGACACGGTGGGAAGTAGGGATGCTACCACCAATGAAGCTTCAGCCTCGGATCGCACAGCGACGCCTGTCCTCATGCATCCCCGTGGTGGGTGCCTCCACACAGGGAGAGTGTGGAAGCCATATTCTCCTAGACGGCAGAACCGGTCGAGATCTCGGGATTCCCGAACACGGGATCGAAGGATTCAGTATGCTAGGAACAGATATATTCCCGATTAGTGGGAATATTGCCCATGTTCCAGAACTTCGATATAGATGTAACCCATTATTATGACGTTATGAGAGATAGAGCTGATGTTCATTCACTGCGAATTAATGTCAGCATTTACCAGAGATAGTTTTATACTCCTAGCAAGATAAACAGTACTGACGTTCATCTGCGTCTGAAGCGCCCAAACCCCCGTCCCTTGTGAGACCTATTCCGAATCTTTAGTGACCGATAATTTGCATGCGCTTCAGGATTGATCTTCCGTGTACGAGGTTTCTTGACCTCGCCCTCCTGTTTGGACTGTGAATTTCTCGCCTTTTCTTTGGCATTAGGACCAGTCTTAGACTTGGTATCCCCGACGGACGAAATCGCTTCTTGGATCTTCTCAGAGAAACTTTTCGGCCTCCAATTTTTGGTATCAACTTCGGGTTCATCCACATAGTTTTGATCCAAGTCTGAGTCATCAGGTTCAAGTTCGGATTCAGATACGGGTTCTGATATAGTGTGAAGCGACGTAGTGTCAGCATCTATCTCCTCATTTGGCTGCGAGTTTGCTTTCATGGCAGCCTTTCTGGGAGCATTAGGACGTTGGGTATCTGTTATCGGGGCAAGCTCATTATCACTTTCAGGACCACCATCAACATCACTGTTGGGATCATTCCACACTGGCGTTTTAGGTTTCGACAGGACAGGCCTCATAATGACCCTTCTTGTTGTCCGTTTTTGTCCCTTCTTCTTCCACGATCTCTCCGGGGCCTGGCTATTGGTCACTTGGACATTTTCTGCTTCTTGTTGCTGCTGCTGCCGTTGTTCTGCTTCGATCTCCTTCATCACGTTCCATTCCTCCTCCATGTGCTCTTCCTCCATTTCGCGTAGCCCCTGAACCAGCGCGGAAAGTCCCTTGCCCACGAAGGATGGCGGTTTTCGGACTGCAGTTGGGCTGAGGCCTAGATCCTGTGAAGAAAGATTTGACGAAGTAGCTTTATAACGGCGGAGGAAATGGGGTGTTTCATTCGATGATTCAACAGCCGTCTCTGTTCCGGTACAGTTTTCTTTGGCATTACAGTTGTTGCTATCGCGAATTTTATTAAGGCTGGGGGTATTGTCATCCTCAACTATCGCAGCGTAACGTAGTGTTGTCGGTGTCGCAAACAATTTTGCAAGAGAAAATGCTGCGGGTGACCGTTCATCCTTGGAATCATCGTCATCGTCTTCTTCCTCTTCTTCTTGGATAGTATCCATATGCCTCTTTCTCCTTGACGGTGTCTGTGCGACAGCGCCCCGACGCTCAGCTAATTTCTCCGCCATTGGCGTCGCTGTGCTACCTCCTGACTCCGAGAGAAGATCAAATAGCCCTAGCGCCTTTCCATCTCGTTGGGGTGTTGGACCAATCGCTGCTTTAAGTGGTAAGGGAGACGGATCTTGCCGATGCGTACTTGGACTGAAAAGTCTTCGTAGAACTGATGGGGAATCGTAAGGGTCGAGTTGAGAGGGATGCACATTTGGGACCTGCGAGTGCTTCGAGGGAGTTGCGAAGATGTCTTTCGTTGCCTTGCGTGGTGTGGAGGTGATGTGCGCATTTCCCGGTTCGGAGTGAGAGGTCCGTCTTCGCTTCTTCGGTCGCTCTTCCAGTTTCAGGGGCTCCATTAATTTGACATTATCATTGTTACTCGTCTGGTTCGAGGATGACTCGAGAGATTTCAATCTATTATATTCCTTGTATTTCGCGGCTGGGTCAAAGGCGTCAGTCAGTATGGACACCGTGCTGTGCAATCTTGACGGCGCAAGACTGGAGAGGCATGGAGGATGCGCGGGTGATACCTATCACAGAATTCCTTTTGATGTCTTCTCGTCCGGCTTTCTTCCCTCCATTCGCTGCCGCGAATGCCCGTTCCCATTCCTTTAGTTCTGCGCGCAGAGTGGCTGACTTTGATGCCACGCCGATGTGTGCCATTCTTGAGCGATTCTTGTTTAATAGTATACTGAGGTCATCTCAAATTGAATGGTTGCAATAGTAAAAGGAATTAAAGAGATAATTATATATGCTTTCCTTGGTGGTTTTTGACAGCAAGAAGGTGGGATGACTTGTCTGGACCGATCTCTACGACGCGTGCGCGAAATTCATTTAAACGCGTGACGTAGGCCCATACGCTAGTAAACTCCGCGATACGAAATAGTTACTCTGTACGAAGTAAAATGCATTGAATTTCTCACCCCTCCAATGCCATGCTATCGTCCTACGCCTGCTGGGTATAATTGAAAACACAAGAAAAAAAGTATCCAAGATCACCAACTCGTCAACCCACGCGCTCTATCAAATCCACCCCTCAACTGCGACTCAGGATGCACCACTTTACCCTGCAGTAGCGTGTATTTCACGATCCCTTCACAGTGCTCTGGCCTGACTCTAGCCAGCCAGATCATCTGCTGCTCTTTCTTCCGGTAAACCAGGACATTCGCAGCAAACTTATGTCCTCCTACATGCGAGACGAAATGGATGCCAACCCCACCCGGACGCATGTCGTCTGCATCGCGATACAGCCCAAGTGGCCGCAATTGTCTTTCCAATTCCTTTTTGAGCAGAGGAGCTGTTAAGCCGCACCGGGCATCTCTCCGCTTGTGGGAGCAGAGAAGAATCACATAGTCGTGGGGGCATGGTCGAGATGTTAATTGGGATGCTGAATCGCCGTTGGCCACTGTTTGATCTTGTGGAGCGTTGACGAAACGATCAATCACCTCGCTGGCATTGTTGGGGGTTACTGAATCCACGTAGGTAAACGATGGTAAGATCAGGACGGTTGTGGCGTCTGTGGGATTATTATTGACTTCATCTAGTTCTTGCTCGTGCGGTTTCAGATCCGAGGCTAATACCGTGATCTTCTATCGCCGAGAAAGAAAATATCAAAAGGGAACCCTGGAGAAGCCAGGTCTGGCAGAAGGATGAAGGAACATACGCCGTGGTTTGATTTGGTAGGCGCCGAGCTAAGCGCCTCCGGTAGACTGCCCTTCTCATTCGTGGGCTTTTGTGTCCAGTCTGATTTGCCTGTGGCAACTAGGATGTGCATATCGAATGGCTTGAGATGTCCGTATAATGGGATTGATGTTTCGATCTTAAGTTTGGAAGGGTAGTTCACCGTGCAGTCGGCACAGTCCCTCTTACAGTCCGGTCCATCATCTTTGGGGTCGACCGTGGGGAAGATGTAGCTGTTGCCGTTGCCATTGCCACCCTTGGCAAAGGACAGGAGCGAACGCAGCATGGTTGTTTTGAGCTTATAGTTGGGCAGATAGTATATTATACTGGAGGTCAGCCGATTCCAGTGGCCCTGTAGGGTGTGCACACTAAGTAGTAAGCACACTTTTTGCAGTCCAGTCAGATTCCACACAAGCAGTTCAGCAGCGAAAACAAACCGGCGATGTTTGAACAGCAGGTATAAATACTACAAGAAAAAGAAATATACCGAGGGCTTGCTGGGGCTCCTGCTACTAAATACTCTGCATTCATTCCCAGAACGGCAATGCGGCGAATATGTCCGGGATATCGCCGAGCTCAATCTCCGAGATCCGAACAAGCACGTGCTCGGACATGGGTACCTGTTTGGGGAAGCTCCCCCGCAAGCCGATTTATTCCGAATGATCCGATACGGCAGAGGCTCTGCAGCGGCTTTGCAGAGGCAGTGAAGCTCTTCTGCCCGCGAACAGCGGACGGTCATATTTGTTCGAACACGGCTGATGCCATCGTTTTGACTCTGTTCACTATGGCAGATGTACACCAGCTGGTCCCAGAACAGCGCGTGCGGAAGAGACGCCGGCGTACTGTGGCCTGTACGCAATGCCGTAGTCGGAAGCTCCGCTGCGACCGCGAGTATCCCGTGTGTGGACGCTGTGTCAAGAGCAGGACTCCAGGCAAATGCACCTACGAAGACGGCATTCTATGGCAGCAACCCAGCACGGTTTCGTCGACGGCTTTCAATCCCGATCGACACGATAATAATAACAGCAGCCGTGATAACAATAATAACGTTAACGTTATCCCGAAACTACTTCCCCGAGTGGTTGATGCGAGTCCCAGCCCGGATTCGGGGTTAAGGCCCCTGTCAACGTCCGCGGACGCGCGCCCGCCGCTCGACCTCGTCCACGCCCAGGAAGCGGACAACGCTCAACAGCACCAGGCATTTCGGTCTGTGCCGCTGGAGAAGAAAGACCACTTCCTCGAGACCGTCCTGGGTGCCCCGAAAACCGATGAGCCCTTTGTTCCCGCCGAAGTCGTTCAACGCTCCCAATATCCCGAGCGTTCGCGCGGCACTCAGTTGCATCTCGTCGATTGCGATGATGATGGCGGGTTTGCCTCTCCATCTCAGCAGCTGGACATCCTGCCCCGGATCATGATGAGGGGCACGGAAACCCGGACGCGTTTCAACGGTGCGGGCATTCTGGCGAATTTGGTGGCCCAGGTAAAATTACCCCTAAACTCCGGCATCGCCATATCGTACCTAACAGGAAGTCGCTCATGTATATAGTTCTCCGACCTTCGACAGTTTGCCGAAGAGCTGAAAGTATCTTACCCCAACTTCGCACAGCTGCGTCCCGAGTTTGATAAGCTCAAGAGGGGTCTTTACAAGAACAACTTGGGGGAACATATCCAGGAGCCAGACACGATGACCTTGATCGAAATACTGCCTTCTCGGCGTGTCGTGGACGAGTTGGTTCGTTTGTACATGACCTACGTAGAGTCTGTCCACCGTATTCTCCATGTCCCCTCCTTTCTCCGCGAGCTTGAGCAGTTCTGGGAACGCAGGGAGAACCCCAACATGGTCTCCCCTGCTTTCGTTGTGCAGTTACTACTGGTCCTGGCCTGCGCGTGGAATCTAGCCGATCCCGATCTGCTTCAGTACAAGAACGAGGGCAGACTGAAGTGCTTCACTGCAGCGAAGTGGATTGTGATGGCAGAGAAATGGATCCAGAATGCTCGCATCAAACGGCCAGAGATCACCGGTTTCCGGATCTACTGCCTACTGATCATTGCACAGAACAGTCAAGGCATGAAGCGCAGTAAGGCATGGCTGGCAACCGGGACACTGGTCAAGCAAGCCATGCTGGCTGGGTATCATCGTGACCCGGCTAAATACAGTCGAATCTCTCCATTTAATAAAGAAATGCGAAGACGGTTATGGATGGCGATTGTGGAGCTCGATCTCCAGGTGGCCCTAGATCGGGGGCTGCCGCCTTCGGTGCAAATATCGGATTATGACAGCGCCCCAGCATTGAATATAAACGATGACGAGATCAGCGAGACTATCGTCGAGCTTCCCACCGAAAAGTCCTTGGACCAAGTAACCGATTCATCCTTCCGTGCAGTTTTGATTCGATCTCTCCCGGTGCGGTTAAGACTGTGTGCAATGATACACTCTCCTCGGATTACGTGCAGTTACGAGGAGATTATGCGCATCGACTGGGAATTGAACAAACACCTCTCTCAGATTCCGGATTGGAAAACCTCGGAAGCTTGGGACCCAGAAACACGGCAAAAAGTAGTCTTGTGGAAGGCACTTCTAGAAAATATAATGAACCAGAACTTTTTGTCTCTACATACACCGTTTGCTATTGAGACCCCAAGGGAACCTCTGTTCACCCCGTCTGCCAGGGCACGTCTTGAGGTGGCCACCACACTGCTTTCCACGCAACGGCGATTACACGGCATGTCGAAACAGTTGTCCCTATGTAACCTTGGAGACTGGACTACCCAGGCAATAGCTACAGTATGCCATGTCCTGTATTCAAGCAACGGCGAATGCGGTAAGTTTATTCTGCCTTTGTAAGCATAGGCCTGATCTGACGTCAACCGCAGTTCCAACCCTCCTCACTCGGACCCTGCCAGGGTTTGCCGAATCTTTGCTCTCGCTCGTGGATGCTGTCTTACTATCTTTGGAAGGCCGACTTCTGCTCGTGTCCAAAGGTGCCAAAGAGTATTTCTACACGTCCACCATTCTGGCCATGGCTAAGACGAAATTGTGGCCGGATCAGGCAGCTATTTACAGGCAGCAGGTTGTCGATCGACTCTTGGCATTAGCGCAAGCGCTTTTCCAGCGTCACGCCTGTTGCTCCCATCTGGGCGACTCTGTTGTGGGTGTATTGGGAACGAACCGGGTAAGTAGGCGGGGTTCAGTATCTTCCAAATGAGTAGCTTTTGCTGACCCAACGCTAGGTTATCGGATCATCCATGGTTCCAGGATCGGCTGCTCCGTCGGCTCCCGTCTTTGATGCAGCTATGCAGCAAGCGAGCTTTACTATCACGGTGGGTATTTTTGCTTTTGCACCCCTTTGGTTATTCAGATAGGCTGACGATCACAACACTAGCCCCATACGACCGAATTCGACCCATTCCTCGATGTCTTTGACTGGGAGGATTTGACAGGGATTGCCTTTGGGGATAACACAGAGTTCCTCTAGGTGCTTAGAAATACCGCATGCATCCCGAAGGAAGCTGTACCGCGCAGATCCACACCGTACAGGGATTGGGACTCTTCATCACAGGAAGCCAACCGCCGTCATAGTTGGCCGAGCACACCGAGTCAAGCTCAAGGCTAATGAGTTTATACGTTGCATAGACAAATGCGGTATTACGTGTGCCTTACAACCACAACCTAGATAAGCGAGGTCCCATGCCGATGAGTAAACGTCATTCCTCGTGGTCTCCTTCTGCTTTCCCCGGCCTTTCTCTGTCGCTGGTGTTCCCTGTTATGATAACCTTGCAGACGACAATAGATTGTTTTGCTGTTTTCTTCTCGACACTCTCCTATCCTACCCCGCCTCCATTGGCTCTCCCTGCTCTTTCTTCGAATGTCTGTGCGTGGAACTGGATGACTGGATAATCGCGACGTTTTCCAAATGATCATTGTGCTCCTGTCACTCCTGGCTCTAGCCAGTCACTCCCATTGGGCGACCGCGAAGGATAATTTCATCTCCAAAACATCTTCCTATCCTCTCCCGAATCAAGGCAACATTCAGGCTCACGACCCCAATATCTTCTTCCAAAACGACTCCTTCTATCTCTTCCGGACAGGCCATTACCTCACTATACACAAGTCGTCCAGCCTTAGTGGTCCTTGGCATAATATGGGCACAGTGCTATCTGGCCCTAGCATCATCGAGAAACCAAACAGCACTCGACCCTGGGCGCCCACAGTTATCCAATGGAATTCGACCTTCTACTGTTTTTACTGCGTCTCCGAGGAAGGTAAAAGAAATAGCTCCATTGGCGTCGCAACGACGGACACTCTCGACAGTAACAGTCATGGCGATGAGAAAGGGTCCTGGATAGATCACGGCGCCCTTATCGAAACCGGAGGAGGCAATCTATCAACTGTATACCCGTACAATGAATCAAATGCCATCGATCCCGCATTCATCATGGACGTTAATTCCCACCAGCCTTATTTGATCTTCGGCAGTTACTGGTCCGATATCTGGCAGGTCCCACTTACGCTAGATCTGTTGGCCGTCGTAAATTCAAAGAGACCCGATGCAGTACATCTGGCGTTTCTTCCCGAGGAAGGACACACTGGAGGCCCGTTGGAGGGTTCTTTCATGACCTATACCGAACCGTATTATTATCTCTGGCTCAGCTATGGGCAATGCTGCCGTTTTGAGCGGACGGGCTTCCCGAAAAAAGGGAATGAGTATGTTCTTTGGTTCTATATGGAGATGGCACCTGTAGACTCTGACTTCTCTTTTTCCACCTCTCACAGGTATAGTATCCTGGTAGGGCGATCTAAGGATGTCCGAGGACCGTTCGTGGACAAAAGTGGTCGCAATCTCATGGATGGTGGAGGCACAACTGTCTACGGATCCAACCATGGTGTTGTCTATGCTCCTGGTGGTCCGGGGGTTCTGCCAGGCAATAATAGGTCCAGACCTGATATTCTTTATTACCATTATTGTAAGTGGCCTTGAGGGAGAATCATAGGGAGACGTGGACTGACATGGTTATCCAGTGAACAAATCAATTGGATTTAGAGACTCGGTAGGTTACATGCATCATAATTAGTATTGACCAGATAGATTGATATGCCTCTCTCCTATGTCTAGGATGCACAGCTCGGCTGGAACTATCTGGACTACATAGACGGGTGGCCGGTAGTAAGGTATGTTCTTCATGTTCGCTGGAATATGGTCATGCATGTGTTTCTGACACCTAAACAGGGGATACCACAACACCGCAACCAGATTCAGATTTTCGTATAAAATGTTTGCCTTGGCGGGTATGTTCTCTTTATATTCTCCAACCTGCAAGGATAGAACAGAGGCTGACCGATTGTTGTCTGGCAGTTTTTTGGCTGTATATATGGTCCTAGATGATGATTAGACCGGATGCTGGTTGCCATTTGACTATTATAATAGCGACTCTTAGACCTGCGGATTTATGCTAATATTAATTGATTAATCATGATCCCATCTCCTAGGATGATATACAACATATTAATTATATACTGTGGTACAATTATGGTGAAGGTGCGCAAAACTACTTAGTTATGCCCCATCCGCGCTGACATTGCACCGTCTTCTCCACATCCGGCCTAGGCACCGTTGATTGAACTTCAATGGTCTCATTTGCAATCCCTGAGACTCGTCTTGCTGAAGATATCTTTCCCAAATACGGCCAATGCAAACGCAGCCTCTGCTTCCCCGAGCGATCGACATCAATGCAGACCTGGAACTGGGACTATGAGCAGTTTCTCGGAGTAAAGCCCTGATTCGTCCACACAACTGACATAGCGGTTGCTACTGTAGTTGTACGGAGTGTAATATAATAATTCGGCAGAATCGGATTTCCGTCGAGTGTTGTCGATGCAGCTAAGAGAACTAGCTGCATGGTCGTTGAATCACCAACGTTGGTACAGGCAGTAATACGGGAGCAATTGGGAAGTATTCATGAAAAAAAGACATGGAAATCTGCCTGAAATATGATCTACACTCTTTTCCCTGTAGCAGCAGGCTGTGGTTTCAGTAATGGCTCCTTGCTGAACGATCTGTACGAGTCGTACAGAAGCTGTCGGCGAACAACCACTAGCTTTGCTTGAGTTAACTCAGGCTGCCCTGGTGCGGGGAACGACGGGTCGTGCGTGGATTTCTGTAAAGAATTAATACTAATGGCATGGCCTTTTCTTTTGTCCTTTTTCCTTTTGAATGTTGTGCTGGGCTATGGTGCTAGTGCTCCCGGACTGATATAGAGTGAGGACATACTGCTACGACGCTCCCACAATGGCTTTGCTTCAAGTCGTAATAGGCTTGCCGGTTCTGGTAAAACATATTCCATTCTTTATTCCAAACCGAAAAGTGGATTGTGTCTGACATGAAAACAGGTACTGGTGCTCGTCAGCGGTAAAACATTCTACAATGCCTTCCTACACCCTCTTAAGGTCATACCCAGGACCAAAACTCTGGGAAGCCTCAAGGATCCCCCTGATCTACTGGAATGCCAAGGCGCAATTATTCTACCGTGTTTTGGATCTGCATGACAAGTACGATCCTGTGGTCCGAATCGCGCCAAATGAGCTCTCCTACATCACCGACACGGCATGGAAGACGATCTACGGCCATCGCCCGGTGGAGATGCCCAAGTCTCTCCGTGGACATGGACATTTCAAGCCGGATAATGGCGTGCATGGTATCCTAACGGCGCCGCTGAAGTTGGATTATTCTCGTATGAGACGGTCTATCTTGCCAGCTTTCTCAGACAGGGCGCTGCGGAGCCAGGAGACTTTCGTGATACGTATGTTGATATTTGATTTCAAGTCTGAAGAGATGTGCTCTTGGAAAGGAGCCTATTGGTATACAGAGGTATTATAATTTTACCACTTTCGATATCATTGGAGGTACGCACTTTTCTGTTTTCTTTTTTGGACTCATCCTAATTGCTGTGCTAGACCTGGCGTTCGGCAAGTCCTTCAACTGCCTGAAAGAATCTAAACTCCACGTGTGGGTTACGTTTATCTTCGCCATGATCTCGAACATCTCATACATGCAGGCCCTTCAATACTACGGAGTTGACGGACTCCTCCCATACGTTGCACCAAGCGTCTGCTCGACAAGCGCGCGTCCCACATCCAGATGTCCCAAGCCAAGCTCCAGCGCCGTTTGCAGAAAGGCATAAACAAGGAACGCGGAGACTTCCTGAGCAATGTCCTAGCTGAACCAGAAGGCAAGGCAATGTCACCGGGAGAATTGCAAACCCCGGCACAGATACTTATTGTTGGCGGAAGCGAAACCACAGCGACAACGCTCTCTGCCGCGATGCATTTCCTCTTGCAAATCCACGGGCATACGATAAACTGGTGAAGGAGATCCGGGGCTCATTCTCTTCCGAAGAGGATATCTCGCTCATCACGGTTAGCCAGTTGAAGTATCTGCCCGCTGTGTTGGAAGAGGCTCTACGTATGTTCCCTCCTGTGCCGGTGAGCTTGCCTCGCGTCGTCCCAGGAAGGGGGGAAGATATTGATGGAAGATTTGTTCCGGGGGGAGTAAGTTCATCTATTTCACTTTTTCATTTTCGTTAATAACGTCTGCTTCATGTTCAAACAATACTAACCCAACCAGAGCGTCGTCGGCGTCTCCCAATATGCAGCCTACCACTCGTCCAAAAACTTCGCAGACCCCTTCAGCTTCGTCCCCGAGCGCTGGGCACCAGAGGAAAAGGAAAGATACGCGAATGACAACAAGGCCATCTTGCAGCCATTCTCTTATGGTCCGAGAAACTGCATCGGTAAAAATCTGATCCATTCCATTCCTTACTTAACAGATCCACGTCTAACGCGTTGCAACCAGGCATATACCGAGATGAAAACTATTCTAACCCGTCTGCTGTATAACTTTGATCTGGAGCATGTTCCCTGCTCGGAGAGGTGGGCGTGGGAGCAGAAGGCTAATATCATTTGGGAGAAGGAGCCTCTGTTGGCATATATTAAGTTACGGAAGGATTTACCTAGTGAAAGTGAGGGTGCTAAGGCTTGATTGATTGTCTTTGGTATGAGCACTATCCAAGGTGTAAATTCGACGCTTTTTCTTTTTGGTGGTTGTGCTTGCTGGATGCTCACCATATGTTATTGACATACCAGGCCCGTGGATATGATGGAATGACTGGCCTGATGCGTCCTGCTGCTTGTTTTATATTAATCCTACACAAGAGCTTTCTATGAATAGTGTGCAAGGCATTTAACATCATTATCATGGCATACGTACTTGATTTTCTCGACAGTTCGAACACTTTCTCTTTCCGTTTTAGTGCTCACCCCTCGCCGCTTTTTGCTCACTGAGTCGGGGCTGAGCAGAGGGGTGAGTAGCCTGTGTAGGGTAGCCTCAATAAAACACACCACGCTAGAGTTACACTAGTAGTGTCTATTTTCCCTTGTAGCGCTCTTGATTGTCATCTGGTTTTGCCCACTCAACAAAGAGATAGCATCATTAATGGAACGGGCAATTGTGGTCATCATTCCTTCTGCTCCACCCTGAGGCAAATCCTCAGGTGCGGATAAGTCCGACTGTCCTCTTTATTTTTTTCCTCCCATCATTTTCGCTGCCTATGTTCACCATTGCTAACAGTGGACGTCTGCTGCTCATAGCCCAACCAAACACCGCTATTGAACAAACTCTATGAAGCATGATAAGTTAATTACCTCTATTTCAAAAGATGACTCGGTAATCACTAATCTGTATACTTTTCCAGAGAAGACCCTTAACTTTCCTCTACAATCTGATGCCTTCCTGACAATCATTGTTACGGACCTAGCGTGAAACCGCTCGAACGATTACAGCCTACGAAATCACGTTGAATATGCAGGATCAATATCATCACATACTCATCTACATCTTCTTCACCTCCCTCCATGCCGCCCATCAGGCGCCAGGGACCTGGGGACAGGCCGCCCGACACGCCGTCCCTACATACCCCGTACACCCCCCAGCGAAACATCTCCAAGCGTCTCAGGCAGGAGACGCCAGAGAAGCCACCACCACTACCCACCTTGATGCCCAGCAGAGACCAGTCTCCCCCTCCTCTGTCCTCTCCACCCCCCAATGGCACAGCCATTGGGTCAGACACAACCAGCAACGCGTCCGGAACCAACAGCAGCTATGCGCCCCAGGAGAGCAGCACCTCCAGAAGCTCGTCACCAGAACACCAGATCCAGGGCCAACTTGCACAAGCAGTACACGCGGCTACAGAAGCTGCAGTCCAGTCCATGGTGGCTAAACACAAGAAAATACTGGAGCTGGCCAGCATGCTGGACAGACAGATAGAGGCCTTTCAGGAAGTGAATGGCAGCTTAATAGCAGCAACCTTCAGTGCCACAGTACAGGCATTTATTAAGGACTACCTCTGGAAAAAGTACAACACTAAGAAAGGGCTAACTGCAGAAAATATGCCACAGACTTACACTACTGCTGCCTAGGCTAGCATACCTCCAAAGCCTTAGGCAGCCCCAAAGAAACCCAGCTTAAAATATGAACCACCCCTACATCTCTTTCTACAGCTCCCAGAAGACCACCTAGCATGCTAGACAAGTCCTTATGCCATCTTACAGATCTTACAGGCCCAACTCAACCCTATATATGCCTATTCCATCCAGGAGGTGCAACATGTCCCTATAGGCCTAGCCATCAAATCAAAAAATACCCTCAGCAGCCAGCTTCTGCTGAACAAGAAAAACAATATCTAAGACATAATAAAAGGCTCCTATGCTGAACCAGAGGAGAAATGGGCAATCTTTGTCATCCCAGAGACCCTGTGACATTACTAGGACCTTAATGGCATACATACAGAAATCACAGAACAAATGGCACATGAAGAATTCAAACTAATGATAGGCTTACGCCCCTATAAGCTATACTGGTCCACTAAGAACCTAAGCCCAGATGCAGGCACCCTTATCCTAGCACTCCCTGAAAAAGAGGCATCAAAAGTCCCACCAGTCACCCACCTACTAGGGGCCACCTTATACCCTAAAAAGAAGGCCCTCCAACCTTATATCCAGCAATGCGCGCAGTGCTGAGGTTATCATAACCCTAGGACCTGCACCTGGAAGCCTTAGTACAGACTTTGCAGCACTACCACCCATGTAGAGACATCCCACCCTACCCCTACAGACCTGCCCCAATGCACCAATTGCTGCAGACCCTACCCAGCAGACCACAAAGGCTGCCTTGCCTGCCCCTTCATCTCCCATAACTCTATATTATTATTATTATTATTCTTCCATTTTTGAGAGCATTTTCCAGTCTAAGACTATGCATGCTCTACCCTGCCCCAATGAGGCAAGGATTTAGTTCTGATGCCTAAATATGTCAAGGTGCAGATTCAGGCGATCAGGAAACAGAAATAGATTGGAAAGAACACGCAGGCAGGCAGGCAGGCAAGCTATCGTACGGGCAGGTAGACAGAACGTAGCTCGAAGAGCTACAACAAGATCGAGACAGAGGTTCAAGATATTTCCTCGCAGGCACGTGCAGGGGCGGTCAGTACAGGCAGAACCGGCCTCCGGACCGTCATACGGTGTACGTTGGTCCAGCACCGTGATAAAATACATGATTGGGTTGGCCATGGTACTCCTAGTGGTATTTGGATATAGATATATCCAGTAGAGGGACTAGGTTGAACTAGTATCTGCTAAGATATAGGGCTAATCCTTTCCCCTAAGGATGCTGTGCAGGGACCGTGGTGTTGTTGTTGTTGTTGTTGTTGTTGTTGTTGTTGGTATTATAGCTTGGGCTCAGTTGTTGGTGCCCTAAGCTATGGTTGGCTGGTGCAGAGCTGCACAGTTGGTTGGTGTGGGTCTCTGTATTCCGTTCCGTGGAATGCCACAACAAAATTTTCAGGGGAAATTCCTGTTTTTGCGCTTGGTTTGTGGGTGATATATGTAGGCTCAGAAAATGAAGATAGGGAGAGATATTCAGCTCAATGAGAGCTATAAGATGATATGGGTTTTGAGGGCGCTGACCCCCTAAACGTAGGGGTCAGTTTGGTTGGTGCGGAGTTTCCCCTTAAGGTGTATCCCTAGAAGGCTTCTGTCCTTCTAGGGCCTCTTGCTTATGTCTCCTGTCTATCTGCCAATTATTGAACTTCATGTATTTGCCATATATTTGTCACACATCCTATCATACTATCATGTTTCCTGCATCATACTTTGTCAATCATCTGTCAGTTATAACCACTTGCAATATTTCTGTACATCTCTCCCCTCTTTGTGAGTTTTTATATTTTACCTGTACCATGGCCAACCCAATCATGTATTTAAGCATCAGAACTAAATCCTTGCCTCATTGGGGCAGGGTAGAGCATGCATAGTCTTAGACTGGAAAATGCTCTCAAAAATGGAAGAATAATAATAAAATAATAATTCGGAAAGCGAGCCGGACACCTCTGTATCGCATATAAAATGGTACTTTTTAGGACCCAAATATCTCAACCCAAATTATAGTTACCCTGTTAATAACGTGTTCTACCTATTATATATACACTCAAGAGTATATTTAGGGATTTTAAGATTTTTTCTAGCCTATAATACAGTATAATTTTAAATACAAGTGTATTTCAAGGATATCCTTTGTAATATAAAGGACTAGTTATTCTATGAAATCCTAGGCTTAGTATCCGAATATGTACTATTATATAATTCTATTCTATAGATTTTAGGCCATCTTGATATGTTATTGTTGAGATATTGAGGCCCTAAAAAGTGCCATTTTATGTGCGATACAGAGGTGTCCAGCTCGCTTTCCGAACACGTTACCTACGAGACTTGGTCCAATGGTGAGTCGAACAATAGCAGTTGACATTGAAGCAAAGGTAGAAAACGCGCAACGAAGCAGGAGAAGGGATAAAATGAAAAACCAAATATATTTATATATATTCTGTCAAACTCCTGGATACGTGTATGAACTTGTATCAATTTCAACTAATGAATGAATGCTTTTTCTTCTCTATCTCTCTAATGAAGCGAATAAAAGGGATAACAGAATGAAGAATATCGGGCTGAGCTGGTGCTGAATAATCCGTAATATTGACCCATTTTTCAGTTGACATATTCTGCTAGAAACCGACGCTGTCATCTTTCCTTCCATGTCTCACGGGGTTTACCCATGGAGCCCGCTCGTCCTTTCTCGCATCAACCCACGCCGCGTCTTTTCCTGATCTGCAAAGTATCGTTAGTTACAGAGATTGTTTCAGGCTGGCGATACATCCAGCAGAAGTACATGGATCGAGTTAGCTGCTTACCGGGATCAAATACGATGAACTCATGCAGGCCACATCCGCCCGGCACCATTGGCAGGACTGGCACCTTTTTGTCTGTGACAACCTCCAGCAGAGCAGGGCCATCTGTATTGATGAGCCATTTGAGGCTCTCTATGACCTTTGTGGGATCTGAAACCCTTTGGCTCTGAATGCCCATGCACCTGGCGAGTAGCATGAAGTCCGGGTTGACCTGGTGTGTATGGGCGTATCGGTCTTCATAGAAAAGGTTCTGCCATTGTGTTACCATTCCTTGCTCTTCGTTGTTCAGTACAATCACCTTGATCCCAATATTAAATTGCGCTGCTGTCGAGAGTTCTGTCAGAGTCATGTTGAATGATGCATCGCCGTCAATATCAATGACGAGAGCGTCAGGTTGTGCAACCTTGGCCCCAATTGCTGCGGCAACCCAAAACCCATAGTACCCAACCCGCCAGACGTGATCATTGTTCGTGGATGCCTCCATCGAAAGTGTTGTGCTGTCCACATTTGATGTTGCCCCACGCCTGTTGTGATGAACGTCTTATCCTTGCGGTCTGTGCAAATATTGCTTAGCTCCTCAATGACCGCCTGTGGTTTGATGAGTCCATGACGTTCTGTCTTCTGATAATCGGATAATGGCCACTTCTTCTTCCAGGCGTCAATCTTGGTGTACCACGCATTGCGATCTTCTCTTGATCGGGCTTCTATGTGTGGCAAGAGAAACCGTAGGTTAGTAGCGACATCGCCCTCAATAGCCTCAGTTGCTTGGACTACCTTGTTAATATTCTTTGGCATGATTTCAAACTGTACAATACCACCGCGGTGCTCAGCAGCCGCGGCCCTAGCTCCCGGGGCAAATTTGCTAACGTTGAGGGTAACGCGGTCGTCAAATCTTCCGCCTAGGGCGATGATGAGGTCAGCCTCTTGTATAGCCATATTAGCATATGCAGATCCGTGCATCCCTAACATATGCAGGGACTTGTAATCAAGCTCATCAAAGGCGCCTAGACCCTGAAGCGTCGTTGTAACGGGGATAGAAGATAGGTCTGATAACTGCCTGAGAAGGTCTGTGCCAGCTTCAGACTGAATGATGCCCTGGCCCGCATAAATGACGGGTTGCTTAGCCATATTGACAAGCTTAGCGACACGTGTAATGGAGGCCTCCAGCTGTTTGCGATTGAGATCCATAACATCTCGAGTAGCAGCACTAGGTAATGATGGTAGTGCACTGTCTGTAGGAATTGCTCTCCGCAAGATGCCAGCAGTCACATCCTTTGGTAGGTCAACAAGAACGGGACCAGGCCGGCCAGTGGTGGCAATCTGGAATGCCTCATTAATCCGACGCGGGAGCTCAGCGATGCTCTTTACCATGACATTCCACTTGGTACAGGACCGCGAAATACCGCAAATGTCCGCCTCCTGGAAGGCGTCGCTGCCAATACTAGTAGTCGGGACCTGGCCGCAGAAAACGACCATCGGCGTCCCATCTAATAGCGCATCCTGCATGGGGGTGACAACGTTGGTCGCGCCCGGACCGGATGTCACGAGAACAACGCCCGGCTTGCCTGAAGCCCTGGCATAGCCCTCAGCCATGTGGCCAGCACCTTGCTCATGCCTTGGGAGGATAAAGTCAAAGTGCTTGGAGTTGTAGATGGCGTCGAACACAGGGAGAATGGCGCCGCCAGGATATCCAACTAAATGATGGGTCATCCATGGTTAGCTAACTCTACCCATTGCAGCAATGTGCAATACCATGCACTCTCCATTCACTGAGACATACAGATATGTTTGACGCCCTGTCTCAGCATCATGTCATGAAAGATCTCGCCACCAGTCTTGCCAATAAATCTAGGTGTTTAAAACAGACTGCTAGCTTGCATTCTCAAGATGGCCAAGGGATGGGGGCAATCATACGACTCATCTGCGATATTTCTCGAAAAGCCAGTCAGCGGCTGCACATGGCTGTCATGTTGATGATTGGTGTTGAAAGTAGGACTCAGTGTGGGGCAGACCTGGCTGTTGATGGTCCAACTCCAATGCTGACGGTCAGTCCCAAGATTCTAAAGCGGATGCTGATCGGGACAAGGCACCTACGGCACAGCAGAGGAAGCGGTGGTGACTGTCACCTCATTCCTCTGGTTTGAAGGGACCTTGTTGAGCGGCTGGGTGAAGGCTGACGGCGTCTGGGACGTCAAAGCCCTAGTCTGGCCCACGGCCCTCAGTGCATTTCTTGCCTGGAGACCTCGAAACATGATGAAAGGCAGCGGGACGTGTATACGAGGTAATCAGTAGTCGTAGAGACGCTTATAATTCGATCGTGGAGTTTGTTGGGATAAGATAGAGAGGGCTGGAGCGCGAGTCTGATGAGTCATGCATCCCCTTGGGGGAGACCGACACCGGCGCTTCGAGATGTCTGGCGTACAGTGAGGACCGATATCGCCTTCTATGTCATGAACATACAGAATTGTTTTCAAAGGTGTGCGTAATCTCCTTCACAAAATCTGTGGAAGCATGAAGGAGTCTGGGATTCAGGGGTGCGGTTGCACACCAGGAACTAGGCTAAATACTGTTGAGCCGTCTGCCTCGCTTGTATGGCAGTCACATCACCCACACAGTAGATAGTGTGTCCCATAGTTTCCATAGCTTCATAATCGACACCGATCAGCGTCCCATCAGGTTATGAGCCCTATGGCTTGCCTTTTATCCCATCGTCTTTATTAACCACGAAGGATCATCCTTATCAACACTACCTGAATTCGAAGCCCTACAAGCTTCGCGGGGCCGCCGAACGGCACCCCAGTGGCTGATCGGCCACCAAGCAATCCAAAACCGGCCGAACAGCCAATCAGAGGCAAGAATCCAAGAACCCACAATAGCTAATAAGCATCATCAGACAAGATGGCATCGTCATCTACAAGCGCGATCGAGGCCTCGGCCGAGCGAAACCAGGCTTCAAAGCTCCCCAAGAAGCTGGACATAGTCCTACCGCAGATCGGCCTGCTTACCAAGACCAACCTTGAATTTTGGCTATTCGACGTACGCAGCGTTGTGGCCCAATACAAATGCAGAGATCTCATCGACATCAATATCCCGCATCCTCCGAAGACTGATCCCAACTACGAAATATGGGACAAACTTGCAATAAGCGTCAAAGGCTGGCTGGAGCGCTCGCTCTCGCAGGACATTAAGCAGGAGCTTATGTCACTGCCTGAGATGCCCGAGACTCCAGATATTCTGATAAAAGACCTTAAAAAGATCATCACTGGCACCGGCCATAGCCTGCGATACAACACATGGAGGGATGCAATGTTCATAGAACGCAAGGACTTTGCAACTATTAGAGAATTTGTTGTGGAAGCAAGGACCCGAATTGCAACCACCAACCGCAGCAAGATGAAGATTACTCTGTACCAAGCTGCATCCATTCTCCTGAAGAACCTGGAGGACGAGCTGGAGTCCTCTGTCACCCACAAGGTCATGAAAATGAATGAAGACCCTGGTATCTACGACAACTACACTGAGTCTCAATACCTGGCGTTGTGCCACGAGATCATCGACCACAGCAGAGGGAAGGACATGGACAACAACTACACCGCAGCCGCCATTACAACCTCATCTAGAGGAGATGAGGCAGACGAGGAAGACTATGAGGGTTGGAAGCAGAGAAGCTGGCCCCGCATAGGCAGATCCTTTGCAGACCATGCCAAGCGCCTCCGTACAAAGCCGGATATTGATGGAAAGTGTGGATACTGTCACAAAGAAGGCCATGGAGCGGCCTCATGCTTTTACCTCAATCCCGAAGAACGTCCCAGCAAGTGGCAGCCTGGTATTCGAGGCCTTTGGGCCTACCAATTCCGCAAGACAGACAACAACTTTAACATAGGCTTTATTACCTAAGCAAATGTCTTCAAAACCACTTGCTCCACCGTAAAATTTCTATGCAATAGCATCGTTGAGTACCGACTACTGTTTTATGCGCCATTGAGAGCGCCTGTTTATGGGCCTTAGTGCTTTATCCTTATGTTTTGGGCCGAAGAGCTTATCATACTGTTTATGGGCCATAGTTTTTTATCTTCCGAATAGCTTCATGTCTTCCTGTTTTGGCCATGTTCCTGCCATGGGGGGCGGTGTTGAGCCGTCTGCCTCGCTTGTATGGCAGTCACATGACCCACACAGTAGATAGTGTTGGAGGGGGTCAAACTAATGTGATGTGGATCAGGGGTGCGGCGTCTGGATACCAGATACTAAAAGGATACCGTAGGATTCATAGGGATTGTGGTGAGCGCTCTATATCGATATACTGCTGTCTCTAGTACATCTTGAAGCTAAAAACGATGCGCTTCCTCTATGATGTGGATATACTATTTCGGACAGGTGGATTATCTGATAATCCGGTCCCGGATAAGGAGTATGTATGTTCCGGAGGAAGGACCAACATACGGATGTTGGGACAACACAAGGTGTAATAGACAAGCAAGAGGAAGCGCATCATTTTAGAGCTTCAAGATGTACTAGAGACAGCAGTATATCGATATAGAGCGTTCACCACGATCCCTATGAATCCTACGGTATCCTTTTAGTATCTGATATCCAGACGCCGCACCCCTGATCCACATCACTCTACAACTCCAGGATATACGTATGTTGGTCCTTCCACCGGAACATACATACTCCGTATCCGGGACCGGATTATCAGATAATCCACCTGTCCGAAATAGTATATCCTCATCAAAACTCAGGGTGCACGTGACTGATCACTGAGGGCTGGCCCGTGACAGAAAATACTCACTGAGCAAGCCCCTGATGCCCTCATGGAAGCGGTGGTATCCAGAAGGGGAAAATCCCAGTGGCTCTAGAAAATCAAGTTCGTATAGGAACATATATACAACTAAGTAGGGTATCGTTACTTAAACCCCCACAACCCTAACCCGAGTTATCAACATCACTTCCACTGCCTCAACTCAATATCAACATCGACACTCCACTCTTGCGTCTGCCGAATAATTATCATCTGGGACTCATTGCTATGAATTGAAGGCGCAGCTTCAGCCGCATCTCTCCCGGCAGGACTACTAACACCAACCCGATGATCATGATGGCCCCGATAGATACTATTGTTTCCATCCGACACCTCCTTCTCATGCTGATTCTTCAATTTCCCAAACTGCTCGGGATCATAATCATTATTATTCCCACAAGCAACGGCTGCAGACCGTCTAACATAGCAGTAACTTTTACCTTCCCTGGCAATCAGGCCCTGTCCCCAGCCCGTATTGAAGGCAATCACGAACGGCTTCAGACATGGTATTGTCGCTGCCATGAGGCTGTAATGCAGGAGGACCTGTGTGGTTATGGCAGTGTTGACGGCTTCCAGAGATGGGTCGGGACTGTCGAGGGCGTGGGTTAGGTAGATTGCTCTCAGGATGGTGAGGGGGATGACCCTGGGTTAGCTCGCAGGTTAGTTCGTATAGAACAAATAGGCAGAGAATAATGGATAGGTGATGTACGGAAGCCTCGTCCCAAACGCCCCCAGAAACACAAACTTGGTGGATAAACGCATATGTAGGTCCCAGATCAAATAGGAGAGTAAGCCAAATAAGCAGATTTCTGAAAATACATCAAACGCGGCTATTACCTGCCAGCGGAGACTCTATAGAATTGTATTGAATTCTTAGAATTAATCACAAGGATGTCTAGATGAGACTGGTTCAATGGAAACTTACAACATCACAAGCACTGCACCCATTTAATACCCACGGATGGCTCAGATTACATCGTATCGACACAGCAAGCACAGATGCAAGGGCCCATGCCGCTATGTATCCCAGGATGCCCAGACAGAGCCTCCTGAATTTCCTGTCGTTGTCGACGCGGTGCAGTAGGGACGCCACGGAGGCTTTGGCGAGGGCGTGGGCAAGGAGGAAGAGGATGTCAGCGATGTATATTTCCTGTGATATTGCTTAATATCTCTTATTTCATTTGAGGGTTTAATTCTAGTATCATGAAATATAGGCCCACCTTGTCAAGATTCGATATTTGAGACGGAGAGAGAAGCTCCTGTGATGAACCGAAACCATATGAGATTGCCTTTAATGTCACTCCAACCTGTGCGATACCGAAGATCTAGATATTATATCGATGAGATAAAATATACTGTGAGAATAAGAAACAGAGAGCTAGAAAGAAAGAAAGAAAGACATACCGTCCCGATACCAGTCAGAAGATCATCCACCCCCAACGGCCCATTCATGCCCAGACGAGTATACAACCGGATCAGGAACAAAAGCACCATCCAGGACATTAAAAGGGCCGCCGCGATGACCACCATCCCGCGCCGGTCGGTAGGCGTGAGGATGTATGCGCGATATTGACTGGCGTGGTCGTCGACCAGGGACATTTTGGGGTTGTTAGGGCATGTGGAGAACAAGAGAGAATCTACTAAAGTATTAAGTTATTAACAGGATGGGATAAAAACTACAAAGATAGATACCAAAGAGAAAAGATATTTATTTCAAAGAACTATGCCGCATGTCAGCTATCTCGATCGTCTTCGGCCTTTCCCCTTTTCTCATTGATCCTCCAGAAGGATGGACCTCCATCAGAAGCAAAATCCCGGGTACACTCTGTAATCCTCGCACTTCGGCTCTGCCACGGCCTAGCGTTATGTTGTGTATCTATGTGCTTTTTCTTTTTAATTTATGTAGATATGTAGATACATCTGCGCTGCTACGTCGTCGCCTCTCGTGCGAAGTGCATCCTGCATGGTCACGCGTTATCATTCAAGAATAATATGTATTTGGCGTCAGACTGGAACAAACCGACATCCTTGTCTTGGTTCCGATTAATAGCTGCAAGTTATTGGTCACGGTGTAATGTAACTTCGGGCGTTCATTGCTGCAAGGATGAATCCTTGGAATCCTGTCTTGCCCTAATTAATGCATCCGGCGCTAATCGCGGCATCAAGCAGCCGCATACTGTGAAGTATGAACACTGATCTGCCACTAATAAATGCTACTTAAATAGGGTAGCTAGTAATTGTTATATTGCGTCCGGAGAAGTGGCACCACGGACACAAACACCAATAGCTAAAATGCCTATATTGTTTAGTGTTCGCTGTGCCGCTACGTTGCTGGGATCAGCCTTGGATCGTTGCCGATACAACCTTGTACGGGGAGCACACGGTGATGTGCAGCACGATGGAAGAGCCAAGTCCATCAATCTAATAGAGTGTTTCTGGTGTGATGATATGGTTCCATTCCTTATAATAGTTCAGAAGGATAGGACAGGCTTCAAGACTCTGGGTCGACGGAGTAGACTGTTTCCCATCGGATTCGCAGCTCACTAGGCGCAGGATGATCCTTGCCATCTTCGACTGGACAGGTAAGTGATAGACATCCTGCATAGTTCATCCATGATGGGCAATCCCCGAAATAAAGAAGAAGATGTAAAGCAAACAATAAAGTCGGCTGTATGTAACCCTATATGCAGGAGTAACTTGTTCCGAAAAGCAATGATAGCAATGATAGTTCTGGAAGGATTTCTTTTTCTCGCAGGTGCTTCTCTGCGGATCAGCCTTGGTATATAATATTTTTGATCGTTGTGTCGTTTTCTCTTGTCTCTTTCGTTTTTCCATTTTGTTTTGTTCCATGAGCCCACAATATCCGACATGGAACTTCGATCTTCCCAGAGCAAATCGGCCGAGGCCTACGAGCGGCCGTTCATCAGTGAACCTGATGGTGTCGACATGGTGAAAACAGGCGGTACTGCTCGCGATAGGCAGGATATGTGGAGAATTGGAAGGAAGCAAGAATTGAATGTATGTCCCCTTCTCACTCGGATCCCTGATACCCGGCTAACAGAGGCATAATAGCGTAATTTTCGCTTCCTCTCAGTTCTCGGTTTTGCAGCAGTGTTGATGTGTACATGGGAAGCGGTGCTCTTGTGAGCAACAACCCATAAGCACCTTTTTATTGATAATATAGCTGCTGACATGTAATATCCTAGCGGGAGTTCCTATGGCTTGACAGATGGCGGCGTCGGCGGCATGATCTACACATACATCGGAGCCCTAGTCGGCAACGTAGCAGTTATCCTCTCCATGGCAGAAATGGCGTCCATGGCGCCCACATCAGGAGGCCAATACCACTGGGTCTCCGAGTTTGCCCCGGCCAGTTGCCAGAGATTTCTTAGCTATGTCACCGGCTGGCTGTGCGTGCTAGGTTGGCATACAGGCATAGCTGGAGGTTCATATACAGTGGCTAATATGCTGGTTGGGTTGATCTCGATCAACTATCCTGACTCGTATGAGCCTCATCGGTGGCATGGGACGTTGTTCGTCATTGCTGTCGCCTTGATGGCGTTCTTTTTCAACACGTTTCTCGCGCAGAAGCTACCAATCATCGAGGGGATTATTCTGATCATCCATGTCTTCGGATTTTTTGGGATCTTGATCCCGCTGTGGGTGCTTGCGCCGAGGAGGTCTGCGGCAGATGTCTTTGGTTCCATCGAGGATCGGGGAGGATGGGGCAGTAATGGGTTGGCATGTTTGGTTGGACTCGTGGGTCCTGTATATGCCTTGATCGGTATGAGGTCTCTTCACCTTAAAGGAGTGTCTGTTTCTAACACATCATGTCTGTTAGGTCCCGACTCTGCTGTGCACATGGGTAAGGTCCAAATCCACTGGAGAGAAATATGCATGCTGACACCAGTCCCTGGGTATAGCGGAAGAAATTAGAGACGCATCCAGAACTCTCCCCCTGGCAATGGTATGGACACTGGCCATTAACGGCATTACAGGTCTAGTCATGATCATCACCTTTGCCTTCTGCGTGGGAAACATCGACAATATTCTCTCCAGCAAACCCGGATTCCCATTTATCCCGGTATTTTTGGACACGACGAACTCTATTGCAGCAACCACCGGCATGACGGTCATTATTATGCTCATGCAATTCTGTTCAGCTGTCAGCAACGTCGCCACAACGTCGAGACAGCTCTATGCCTTTGCCCGGGACGACGGACTGCCGTTCTCCAAGTTTCTATCCAGAGTCAACCCACGGTTCAAAGTCCCGCTGAACGCACTCTTCACGAGTCTCATAATCGTATCATTGCTGTCGTTAATAAATATCGGTTCATCTGTTGCTTTCAACGCTATCATGTCTCTTGGCACGGCATCGTTGTTGTCCTCGTATATCGTCTCAACGTCCTGCGTGTTCCTGAGGCGTTGGCGTCGGCAACCCTTGCCCCAAGCTCGCTGGAGTTTGGGACCATTCTCTATGCCGGTGCAGGTTTTTGCCATTTTGTTCCTGATTTTAACCTGGATATTCTGTTTCTTCCCTCTGGCACGACCAGTCACGGCGGACAATATGAACTGGAGCGTTGCAGTCTTCGGAGGAGTAGTGATTTTGTCGTTGTCTTATTATGTTCTTTATGCAAAGAACATGTATACTGGGCCAGTGACGCGGGTGAGGCCGGTGGATTGATGTGAGCAGAAGATAGATGACCAAGAGAATAAAAGTCCTCCTGTAGTTCGTCCAACCATCCCTGCCCATGATCCCTGACTCCGAGTCCCAGACGTTCTGGACTTCATTCCAGCCTTCCCCATCTTCATGGTGTTTACGGATCTCTTCTGGGGAGAGTTAGACCGGGTACTCAGCAGTAGGGTTCAGCGAATCCCACTTTCTTCGAGATATTTGGCTAGGCATGGATTTGTCCGATACGGGGAAAGTTAGGTATACTGTCTCTCAACGACTTCCACAGTGGTGAAATATCTCCATCCGATGGGATCTGTCAGCGCCAATACCGTGCGGATACCGAACACGTTGCTTAAATCAGACTTCGTTCTGCCGTGTATTTCTCGTACAGATACAATAATATCGACTCTTTGACTTTGTCCTTCATAACGTCGAGCATTTTGATCAAGCTGCTTAAGGTTTTGGGGTAGCTCTAGCATCAATTCAACGTTGTAGTCGGGGAAGTTCTGGTTATGTGAAACGAAAATGGATAATCGGGGGAGCGTGGAGTTGCGTATTTCTGTATCTATTCTGTCTCTCAAAGAGAAAGAGCTTATATATAGTCAAGCCCAGATATCTGGCGGCGTATCTTTACGATAGAAAAGACACCCATATCTACCTGAGTTAGAGAAGCTGTTGAACAGTATATTTCATTGTACTTACCCAGAAAACCCCGCCGCTAGCAACTTGTGCTGTATGCTTACAATAGCCTCCATTGTTTGAATCTGCTAGATTGATGCCTGAAGAATGCTCCATAATGATATACTCAGCCATGGTGAGCTGGAAAGACTTGTTGTACGGCCTTCTCCCGATTTTTCCATGCCGACACAGGACCCGGCAGACGGCGGTTCGTTGCAGCTCAAGGATACCGAATTCGTGATACTTCTCTTGAAGCTGCTCTTGTCGTCCCAAAGGCATCATCAACTTGTGTAGCTGAAGAAATCCTCTGGGTCACCAGCAAGATTATCCATCTGAAGCTCGGAATGTTGATTGGAGTAGTAGCTTCGATCTGAGAGGCACCCTGACGCCTATGGCCAATGCTGGCTAGGGACTCCGGATTCTCGGCGAAGTGCGGGAGAATGCAGTAGCTTGCGAAATTGGCTTGCCCACCCCTGGTTCTGAAACTTCAGGTGTTTTTGCAATCCAGATCAATGCTTGTAAACGGGATACATACAGAACCCTAGACGCTTCGACGAGAACAAGTGAAACAAGGGGCAATTGTCAACATTTGGGTCCCTTTGATTTTCCTTCTGGCTTTCCAAACCATCCCAACCCATGCTGGACAGGCAGTGCTCTGCTGTATTACTGTGGCGTCGTATCCATGACCCTGTCTATAATTCTAATCGGCGAGTCAGCTGCAACTTCCCCATGCGAGATGTTAACATTTGTCCTTCTCCGGCCCATTAGGGAGCAGTGACGATCAAATTGATTATGACCACAATTCGACCAAAAGCATGTGCATCCATGCCCATTCATTGGCGTATATCTCCGGAGAGAAAATTTTGTTGATATGTAAACACCAATCATCATCCCAGCGCCTACAAGCTTGTATGGCTCTGGAGTACTCCCAGTAGCTGGGATACCATCCAGCAAACTCCCAGTCAAGAAGAACCAGATCTAACTCATCTTTCATGTCACCAGTGAAACGTATCACAATATTCTTTCGCTGAAAGTCTCCATGTGTAAACATCGGTGTGTGGCTGTGAAATATTGATGGGAAGCATTCCGTGTAAAACTTCGCCTTTGCAGGTGAACCGTTGTTGAAAAAAATTTCTTGATCATGGCACCATTAAGCTGTTCTTCTGTGTCGAATGGCCCACCTATTCTCTCTGCTTGATCACCATTCCAGAAGAGGTGGTCCAGCAAAGGTCGTCCCCCAAGATTGCAATACCCTCCAGGAGGGGGAACACTTCATAGATCTTTGACAATTGCCTTCAGTTGCACGAGAACAGACAACTTTTGCTTTTCATTGAGGCAGGGCCACTCAGATTCCAATGACATGCCAACTATCCGCTCCATAATTATGTATTCGATCTTTTTGGCATCATCCATGAACAGTCCATGTATGCAGGGAACTGGGACTGATGTAGTGTGAGCCACAAACATTATATTCTCGCCTTCGAGGAGGTCCACTTGAGCCCGTACTTGACAGCATAGGGGCCTACAGCAACCACCTTACGGCCGCTGAGCTCGTATATGACGTCTACAGACTGATCTATTTCCCTCAAGCGTCGGAAGGCGGCAGGGAAGTACACCAGGGTCGGCAGTAAAAGGCAAGGGACAGAAAACATTGGTTCGATCTCTGACAGCGATAGGACCTGTTAGGATTCGGCAGACAATCTGCTAGTAAAAAGAAGTTGGATGTTGAGGACCAAAAGCATATAAATAGTGGCGGTCTGGTTTCGCCCACGTGTCCTGAAGCATACATAGTGTCGAGGCAATCCTATGTGTTGGTGTTCGTGGAGTTCAGCTCCTTCCAAGATGGGCTACGCCCAGGCATATTGCAAACTCAGGGCCAACGCCTGAGTACTGCCATTTGTTCTATTTGTTCTATTTGTTCTATTTGTTCTATTTGTTGCCGGCTTGCCTATTTTCTTCCTTGTACACAGAGCCGCTCTCTGAAAATACCCTTAGCCATGCAATCTTACTGACGCACGCAGACATGCCGTTTGCCAACACCCTAAAATCCTGCAGCTTAAATGAGAACAGAGGGAACCAGCAGGTTGTCACAGAGATTAGCAAAGGTTGGCCCCACTTGCTTTGGCCTGCCGTTATCCTGATCTGTTGCCGGGATTCTGGATTGCTTCTAGCGCAACTACTACTATCTGAGATAGGTGAGCCTGGGCTAGATTAAACTTTACCTAGACTTCACTTTTTGGCTTATGCTCCAGCCTACGCTTTTTCTTAACATACGCTTCATTATCTTCACCTTTGGCCTACACTTTTCTGTGGCCTACGCTGTTCTCTGGTTTACGCTTAGCTATCTAGTTTGCCTTCCCTTCTCCCAGTTTACGCTCTGAAAGGATTTGGCAGGGGAACATAGGCACAGGGAAAAAATGTAGACAAGCAGCACGATGGCTGGACTGAGCGAGATGACGATATGGAGCAGCTTTAGAATAAATAACATCCAGGACCAGGAACAGATGACCGGCGGGATATATCGACTTGCCGCTACGGGAGATCTCCGCAGCGGGTCAGAATCGTAGGACTGCCCACTCTTTCATACCGACCATTTAACCGATGTATTGCCATGTCGGCGCCTGGTTTTATCTTGGATAACTCTGAAAGGCTGCTCACATCTCGCTAGACTTTGCTTCCCACGCCATACTTCTTCACTACCACCTCCGCCACCTCAGCAATGGTCCGACCCTCCATCAACTCAAAGACCGAGATATCCACATTAAGTTGGGCGGTAATCCAGTTACGCAGCTCGATGGCGACGAGCGAGTCGACTCCAACGCTCGACAATGTCTGTGTGGCCGACATCTCACTTTCAGTGAGACCAAACATCGTCACCAGTCTGTGACCCATCACCTGCACCACTAGGGCAGTGGCCTCCTCCTCGGTAGATGCCCGACTTAGCCGAGCGCGTACACTATCCTCGTCAGCGGGCTGTGA
Source organism: Monascus ruber (assembly GCA_002976275.1). Classification (NCBI taxonomy): domain Eukaryota; kingdom Fungi; phylum Ascomycota; class Eurotiomycetes; order Eurotiales; family Aspergillaceae; genus Monascus; species Monascus ruber. Next base: position 685,105 of record PSNO01000010.1, on the reverse strand, counting down.
AGAGGACAAGGCCCCACCACGGTCATCCTTCAGGGGATCACGATACTTGATTCCCGCGAAACGTGCCTCCTGCATCCAGTCGGCGTTTGTGAAGTGAGGGCCAGGGCCTGTGTTGATGCCGGTAACGATGACAGCGGGCGAGGCGGGTATAGTAGGGTTAGAGGACGGTGGTGCCGAAGAAGAGGAGGGCGACATGGCTCGCTCGAGCACGGCGAGGACCTCTTCCTCGTGCATCGGTTGATAGCCAATCCGGGCCAATCGCTCCGCAACTGCGGGGTCAGTCTCTGCCACATAGCCGATTGACTTGACCATGCCCAGGTCGATGGTGACAGCGGGCTTCCCTTGAGCGACCCGGTGCTGTGCGAGCGCGTCCTGGAACGCGCCTGCAGCCGCATAGTTGGCTTGACCCGCGCCACCCATGACACCCACCAGAGATGAGAGCATGATGAAAAAGTCCACCTCAGATGCGATCTTGTGAAGATTCCAACTGCCCTGGACCTTTGGACGAAGAGCAACATGGAAGTCGTCCGCCGTCATTTGCGAGACAAGAGCGTCCTTGAGGACCATGGCCGCTTGAATGATACCCCGGATCGGGGGCATGTTATCCTCATGGCACTGTTGAAGAACTGCATGAAGTTGACTCTCATCTGCCACATCACATGAATGTATACGTACGACACAGCCCCGCTTCTGGAGGCCAGTCACAAAGGGATCCGTACGACCGCTTCGGGACAGGATGAGCAGATGTCGTGCCCCATGGTCCACCATCCACTCGCAAATGCGTCTGCCAATACCCCCCAGTCCACCGACAATCAGGTAAGACGCGTCAAGCTTCAACGCGACTGGCATGGTTCCCCGGCGAACGGGGATCATGTCCGTCTCAGCCGTAGCCACCACAAGCTTACCGACGTGCTGGCCGCTCTGCATCGTACGGAATGCCTTCTCAATAGCCGACATGGGATACTCTGATATCGGCCCAATCAAATCGATTGTCTTTTGTTCCAAGAGCCGCATAATCTCCGTCAATGCTCGGAAGATTTCGGCGGACTTGGCTTCTTCCCAGTACAGGATATCAATCGAGGAAAAGGAGACGTTCCGCGCAAAAGTCGCCATGTTGAGTCGGCTATTTTGCTCGAGATCCTTTTTGCCTATTTCCACGAAGCGACCAAAATTGACCAGACAGTCGAAGCTATATTGAAGCAAAGGCCCAGCAAGAGAATTGAGCACCACATCAACCCCCTTGCCATTGGTACAAGCCCTGATACCCTCGATAAAACCGGAGTCTCTGCTCGAGAAGACATGGTCGGGGGCCAGCTTGAACTTATCGATCAAGAAGTTGCGCTTAGAGTGAGTTCCAGCAGTGGTAAAGACCTCCGCTCCGACCAGTTGAGCAAGGATGATGGCCGCCTGTCCGACTCCTCCAGCGCCGCCATGGATTAGCACTTTTTCACCCCGTTGAAGGCGAGCAACAGTGTAGAGGGAGGTGTAAGCTGTCGTGAAGGCCAGTGGGATGGAAGCCGCTTGTTCGAAACTCAGGGTCCCTGGGATGCAGATGACATTGGTGCGGGCTGTCCGCACCCTCGATGCCCAATGCCCTTTCATGAGTGCACATACACGGTCTCCGATTGCAAGCCCTCCTGCGCCTGTTGTTGCTGCTTTGCTCAACCTAGTTACCACACCAGCGCACTCAAAGCCCATGACTCGATTTGACTCCAACTGGCCCATGGCAACCATGATATCGCGAAAGTTTAGACCGAACGCCCTCGGCTCAATCTCCACCCAGTCCTCTGGCAGCTCACTACTCCAAGCTTCGTCCGCAGAACACAGCTTAAAGTGCAAAGAATCCAGAAGCCCTGGAGTCTGTACGTCTAGTCGCACCAAGCGCGTTTCATTCTGGAATGGCTCCAAGACAACCAAGTCTTCCTTCTCGCTGGAGCTTGAGTCGCTGAACGTTCGTGGCACATGAATAGTGCCATCGCGTTCTGCATACTCAAACTCCTTCTCATGAGACGCACCGACTGCATTCAGTACATTGACAATGGCGTCACAGGACTGGGCCGTCCATGGATCACGCAAGGGGTCGAGGTCCAATGAAACAAATCGACGGCCGTGATTCTCATTGCGGAGCGTGCGTAGCAATCCTAGGTGCAGGGCCTTTCTTGGGTCATCCGACGCCATCGCCGCTCCTCGAGTAACCCAAAGAGTACCTTGGCTATACTGTAGCATAGAGGTTAAGGATGTGAAGTCATCACTGACCACGCTTTCAAGTAGGGTGCGGTCCATCTCCCCCAGGAATACACACATCTTCCCCTTGAGATCAGAAACGCCCTGGAGCGCCTTGAGTGAAGTTATAGAACTGTTTTTCCCGCCGAGGGCTACCTGCAGATTCTGCAGCCAATCCATGGGCGGAGGCGAGCCGGCATGGACCAGGAGCACCTCGGCTGGTCCATTCAAGGTAGTTGCAGGAGTCCCAGGTGTAGCTGTGGACATCATGGTGCTGATCATGTAAAACTCATCACTGTCGCAGTCGCGGACCTCTAGGTCCACGCCACTGAAACCAGTAGCGCTCAGTACACTGCGCCATAACTCAGGAGACAGTGATGGGGTAAGCTGCCGTTCCGGCTCTTCACTGAGCCACCAGCCGGGCAGGAGCCCGAATGTGAAAAACAAATCGAGCTGGTCCCTCGTGGTTTCAACAAGAATGAGTTTACCTCCCGGCTTCAACAGCTTGCGCACATTGTTTAATGTCCGCTGCATGTTGCTTGTAGCATGAAGAACTTGACAGGCCAACACCACGTCGTAGGATCCGCAGTCAAACCCCTGCACTTCGGGATCGCCCTCGATATCCAACTTGCGGAAGTCCATCACATCCTGCCACCCCGAAAACCGCTTTCGAGCCGCTTCGAAGAAGCCAGCAGACACGTCGGTGAAGTCGTAGCGGCCTACCGGCTTCGTGGGCCCCAAAGCGTTTACGATGAGCTGTGTGCACCCCCCAGTTCCACCGCCAATCTCAAGGATGCGGGCACGTGGATTCTTGTGGCAGCAGAGGCGCACGAGTTCGCTTGCCTGCGTATTGGACCGGCTCCATTTGATTGCCCTGATGTAGTATCGAGACAACAGTTGGCCGTCCATCATCAGCTCAAGAGGGTCGAGCTCGCCACGCAAGATAGCGGATAGCTTGGGGCCCAGACGACAGATCATCTCGCCATTGTTGGTGGCAGCGACTACTCTGGACCGCAAGCTTTGTCTCTCCTGCTCACTGTCTCGCAACCAGTCGGCGCTGTCTTGCCCCAGCTCGCCATTGGTAGCGCAGGCCAGTTGAGCCTGCATCCAGCAATAAAATTTGACGAGATGACCACTCAGCCTCTCAACATCTTCCGTTGTTAGGTTTTCTATTGCTTCCTGGATAAAGTGGACAGTACACCGTCGAAGCTCCAACATCACCCCGATCTCCTGAGACTGGGTCCCAGTGCTTAGTATCCTCTCAAGCCATGTGGAATTGGTCAGAGTGATGTCGGGAGCCCAATGCCAGGAACTGTAGGTGCTCTCGTTCTCGGTCAAATCTCGCCTAGAGTCGCTAATAACAGCACCAAGCGACTGGAAGGTAAGCCCTTCGAGCTCGATACCTGCCTCTTCATCCATATCTGACTCGTTGAACACAGCTACATCGGTTGTAAAGGCAGAGAGGCCTTGGTTCTTTATTTTTGCTTGTGCGCACAGCATATCACCCGGTTCCAAGCTCGCGAAGCTGGCGGGTATCTTCATGCCGCCGATTCGACTGGGGACCATCGCTGTCTTCATCAGTGTTCCCATAAATGGAAGCACTGTATAGGCCGCCTGGATAGCCGAGTCTAATGTGGTTGGATGCACAATGTGCTGGCTCTCGTAGGCGTGCGGCATAGTCGCCACTGTGTCGGCAACGGTCAGAGTGCACCACGAGGCCTGGCCATCGCTTTCAATGCGCTCAATATTCTGGAATAAGGGCCCGTGACAGATTCCCGTCGCATGCAGCGAAGCCCACAGGTCCTGTGGTGCCATCTTCCGGCTCCATTGCGGTGGATTGGTCTTTTGTTGGATCGACGAGCTGGAGACAGGATGATCGACCTGCGCGCGAATCAGCCCTGTACAATGCTCCGTCCAGTCGTCCTTATCACCGGCGATGGAATAGACGGAGAATCTCTGCCAGTCCCGCATTCCGAGACTCTTCTGATCAGCGGCGCGAATTGTTAGGCGCAAATCCACCCCTTCGTCTCCGTCCGTGGGCAGGATCAGCGCCTGCGCCAGGTCCACGTCGTGTAAGATGTAGCTTAAACCGCAAGTTTCGGGATCGTGATTACAGATCTGAGAGAGCCCATCAATAACCATGCTGATGAACCCAGCACCGGGGAAAAGGATTCGTGAGCCCACGACGTGATCGCGTATCCACGGCACATCCGAGATCCGAAGCACATTTTGCCACAAGTGCAAAAGCGGAGGGCACAAAGGCTCTTGAACTCCGATCAGATCATGCACGGGGATCTTTCGTTGCCGTGCAGCTCGACTGATGCGTGGCTCCTTCCAGTATCTCGTCTTGTGATTCCAGGGATAGGTCGGCAAATCGGACAGCACCTGGACTTCGGCTGCTTCGCACCCGTATGGGAAGTTGACTGCGTTTAAGTCTACGGGATAACCCCCTTGGAGAAGGTCCATGGCGAGAAGCTGAATGGTGTCCACCGCGCTTTTCCCTCGAGACAGACAGGATAGGTAGGATATATCAAATGCAGCGAGCTCCGGCAGCTGTAGGATTTGCTTGATTGCGCCGCTCAGGACCCCATGTGGCCCAATCTCGATGATCTTATCAACCTCTTGTGCTTGATCTTTCCTGTCGAAGCACATTTCACGGAATGAAGATTCGAATTCGACCGGGAAAAGCATACTTTCCACCCAGTGCATGGGATCGCGCAGGTGGTTACAATCGTCTAGGCGTTTCCCGGTTTTGGGGGATGCGTAAACCACATCCTGGCAGGCATTAGTGGTGTCAGTGATGTCTGCATTGAAGACCTCTACCAGAGCCTCCCGAAATTCACCTGACAAAGGTTGCATGTGGTGGGAGTGAAACGCCTGGGTGACCTTGAGTCGTCTCGCAAATATTTGGTCAGCATGCAACAACTCCTCCAATCTGACAACCGCAGACAAATCTCCTGATACCGTCACGTTGGAGGGGCTGTTTATGCATCCTACAACCAAGTATTCCTCGCCTTGTTGTTGTACTCGTGTTATGTATTCACCAACCTCACTGCGACTCAATCCCACAGCTAGCATGCCCCCCTTCGTTGTCGGTGCCGGCTGGGTTTTTGCTATCAAGGCACCACGTATATAGCTGATTCCAATGGCTGATCGGGCTGAAAATGCCCCGACAGCGTAAGCTGCAGCTACCTCTCCGCTAGAGTGGCTGGTAATTGCCGCTGGTCGGATCCCCCACGACCAGAGTAGACGAACGAGTGCAACCTGGATAGCCGTTGACAACGGTAGGCTAAATTCTGCCTCGTTCACGCGACTTTCTGCTTCACCGCGACGAAGTTCATCTGGAACGATGAGTAGTCAGTGTCACGCTATCGTAGCTCTGATCGGTGTTCTTTCGGGATTTACCTATAATGGACCAGTTCGCTCCCATGCCCTTGATATAGCCATCGCACTCGATGAGTGCCTCCTTGAAAACGGGATACGCCTCGATTAACTCGCGGCCCATTGCAAACCATTGTGCTCCTTGGCCAGTGAAGACCCATCCCAGCCTCGCTTTCTCGGCCGATCTCCGAGGTCGCGTCCCATCGCTTACGAGAACAGAGAGAAGGCTCGCCAGGCTATGTGCCCTGCAGGCTGCCTTCCATCGGAGATTCGAGCGACGAGAAGCTAAAGTGTACGCCATGTTAGCGAGGAATTGCCGTTCATCAGTCGGATTAGCGCGGTTGAGGTAGTCGCGCAACCTTGAAATCATTTCCTGGCAACTGTGCTCGTCCTTGGCACTCAAAACATAGATTTTCCCTCGATCTGCTTCCACATGGCTGTCGTGAGGCCGGATATGACCGTTTGGCTTGCTCGTCGATATTCTCGCAGCGGGGTCATACCGCTCCACGATTGCATGAGCATTCGCGCCTCCGAAGCCGAAGTTGTTGATCGATGCGCGACAAATTCCGTCAATCGGAAGCCACAATTGGCTAGATAGGGGAATCTACATGTGTGGTGATGGGTTAGTTGGGTGTCCAAATCCAGACGGGAGATAGAGAGAGGCAACGTCACCTGGAATTTTCTCTCTTCCAGCAACTTCTTGCTCGGCTGCAGGAATCTTGCACTAGGTGGCACAATCCCTTTTTCCAGTGCCAGAGCCACCTTCATTACGCTTGCCAGCCCGCTGGCAGCTTCGGTGTGCCCGAGGTTGGCTTTTACGGAGCCGATCTGCAGAGGCTGGCCTTGGAATGCAGCTGAGATGGCCGCCAGCTCCAGCGGATCACCTGTCGGAGTTCCTGTTCCATGTGCTTCCACGTACGATGTCTGCCTCGGGTCCAGACCGGCCTTCTGATAGCATTCCCGGATCAGGCACGCCTGCGCTTCGGGGCTCGGCCCGGTGATGGCGGGGGTCCGACCGTCTTGGTTGAGCGCCGTCTCGCGGACAACAAGGCGAATTGGGTCCCCGTCTCGCAGCGCGCGGGGGAGAGCCTTCAAGATGATGGCGGCTACCCCTTCTCCACGTCCATACCCATTAGCTCTCGGATCAAATGAGTAGGAAATCCCATCCGGGGAGAGAAAGCTGGCCTCGGGCACGGAACAATCAACATCGGAAACTTTTTTTTTTGACACTGGCATGCTAGTCATGCAATGCATAGAGTCGGGAAAGCACACTCACCCTAAATTGGACATGGTGACAAAAACATCCGAGTTCAAGAGCAGATTCGACCCGGCCACAATGGCCATGTCAGCCTCTCCCGCTCGTATGCTTTGGATTGCGAGGTGCAAGGCAGTCAAGGTGGTGGAACATGCAGTGTCAACTGTGACGCTGGGACCGCGGAGGTCATAGAAGTGGGAGACGCGACTCGACATCATCGTGCCAGCATTACCCGTGATGAAGTATCGCGGCAGAGTTTCCGGGTTGCGATGGAGCGAATCCTGGTAGTCGTGATACATTGCTCCGCTAAAGACCGCGGTATTCGAGCCGGCCACACTTTCAAGGGGAATTCCCGCTGCGATTTCAAGTGTCAGAAACGATTTTGTAGGCTAAAGAAGGACTAGTGAAGGCTTCCTCTTCTGAAACACATACCGGCCTCTAGCGCTTCATAGACGACTTCGAGTATGAGTCTCTGTTGGGGGTCCATACACTGTGCTGCGATCTCAACATCATTCACTCATCGGTCGAGAAAACCGGGAACGAGCATTGCACATACACTGGCAACTTCACTGGTCATATTGAAAAATGAGGCATCGAAAAGAGCCGGGTCTTGGTCTAGAAAATGACCACCCCGAACGTGCATCTGCCAGCAGTCAATGCCTATACTTGAGCACATAGAACCGAGCCTCAGAATCATCCCCTGACTTACCGATCCTACTCGTTGGCCGTTAGGGTGGTAGACTCCGCTGACGTTGAATCTCGAGGATGGAGTCTTGGACCAAGTGCTCCCTCCTTGCTCCAGCAATTTCCACAGTGCCTGTGGATCTGTTGCTCCCCCGGCAAATCTGCATCCCATGCCCACTACAGCTATGGGAGTAGGTGTGCCCGAGGCTGCCGTCGCTTTCATCGTGGTCAGGGCTCTGCGATTCGATTGATCTGTTTCACTTTCACTGCCTTGCGATCACTTTCGCGGGTTGTAGGGGTAAATTTGATTTGAGTCCGAGGGAATGGAGCTGGGCACGGTAACGAGCGGAATAACTATGGGTCAAAAGCTTGGGGAAGATGTGTCCTTCCAAGTGTAATCAGACCCGATATCCAAGCCATACTGAGCAGATGGCTGCTGTATGATGGCTACAATAACACCGGCCGATAACGCCGAACCAAAACGCCGAGTCCGGCCACATAGCGACCGCCTCTTGGTACTGGGGCAAATGAATCAAAAGGGGCGAGTAGTAGAAGGCACAACAAGGCAGTAAGCAGTCAGTCATGGAGATTCGATCACTCTGATGACTTGAAGCAATTCAGATTCAGATATAGGTGATGGGGATGGATGTGTGGAAACAGGAGGAATCCCAAAAGGTGGGAGGACTTGATGCTTTCTTCGCGGGTCGCGCTAGTGCGGAAAAACAATATATTTGATGCCTCAGGCTACCTACCACAAAATGTATCGCATACCATGTACTACTGCGTACGCTGTACCCAGGAACTTGAAGCTCATCTAGGCATTTAACAATAACATAGAAACAGAGCCAGTGCTCATGAATAAATCCATGGACGCCTCCAAATCCCTGCTATATCTAAGCCAAAACGCCCCAAGTACAATACGCTCCCTGCGAGTAATCATATGGATTCATTCCGTAACCTGGACGAATAATTGGACTTCTTGGCCATGCAAGTACTCCGTCTGAGTAGCCCAGAACTTAGCAGGAAGACGTGGTTGCTGCAATTGTCTGTGTGGGATGCTAAGCCCCATAGTTGGTACACGAATACCTATATTTTCTGAAACTTGGGCCGTTGGTCTTCAGCCACGGGTGTTGGAAAGTAGACCCGGAATATTAAATAGTCTCACAGGAGGCAATTTGTGTGATTCCGCTAGCTGAAATACTGTTCCTGCAGAGTTGGACAGAGAATGAGGTTGTGGATTCCCTGAATTCTGAGGTAGTATACCATACTAAATAGAGATATATATTAGCGTAGTACTGTCTATGGTAAGATATTAAGTTGACTTACCAGTTGCCAGAATGACTGTAGTTGGATGATTCTGCACTTTTGCCCAAATTGTTTGCCTATGGCCTATTCATGGAATAATGGCTGAAGATGCTCAGTCCACTGTTCAGCACCAAGCTCCAGTCCAGGGGTAGTCTGGAGCTTGGTCCAGACAACAATCCTTGCGTTATTGTCATCAGAAAGCATGGATTTGTCTCCCTGCCAAAACCCATGAGGAAATCTTGGTGTAAGAGATAGAGATATGTGAGGCCTGCGGTGCAGAGACAACTGCTGGTCCTCATCAAGAGCCGCGGGGAGCACTTGCTATTGATGAGGATATAGTTAGTCTTTCGCATAGGTGGATTATCTAATAATCCAGCCGAGAGGAAAGGCGCCTACACCTGAAGGATGGCATACGTCGAGCTACAGTATACAGTACTGTATACTGGAAGACATAGACATAGTAGTACATATATAAACTGTCACGGGAACCTCGACATCCCGCAAGTTCAGAAGTGATGTGGATCAGGGGTGCGGCGTCTGGATGCCAGATACTAAAAGGATACCGTAGGATTCATAGGGATCGTGGTAAACGCTCTATATCGATATACTGCTGTCTCTAGTACATCTTGAAGCTCTAAATGATGCGCTTCCTTCGCTTCCTTTTCTTTTTACAACTCCAGGATATACGTATGTTGGTCCTTCCTCCGGAACATACATACTCCGTATCCGGGACCGGATTATCAGATAATCCACCTGTCCGAAATAGTATATCCTCATCAAGAAGACATATTGAATTGGCGCCCCATGAGGTTCAGATGGAAGATGTGTTCTAAAACATCTATGTCTCTCCTTTTGATGCAAACTTCTTCCTCTTATTCTTCTTGTTGTTCTTGTTCTTGTTCTTGTTCTTGAAACCTGACCTAAGCTTGATTCATACATCGCGTAGCTGGCTTCTGCGTAGCCCTTCCAAGTTGAGTTATTATGGTTCCTCATATGAGCAGTCAGTTTCACCCATAAGCCTATGCCAATTATCTCTCAATCTACGGTGTCCTCACATCAGACTGCGGGTAGGACACGCTCTCCAGAGCCTGCCCTACCTCAGGCCGCTCCATGATGCAATGGAGACCTGATGTTACTGCTGTGGAACCTGCTTTGGGTTACCTACTATTTTCACCTTGCTTTGACAGTCACTGCGATCGTCATTCTCCAATACTAACCCTTTTGAAGCTTTCGCTTTGGCAGAATCCATGCTACCAATAAAGCAGACACCTTTCTACCCACCGCGACGCGTATAGTACAATCACCAAGGGAAGGGTCTACCGCTCTTATGGCATGTACTTTATTTCATCTACTCTGCTGACTACGTAGCGAGGTAGTTGATCTGATTGTACGGTCTGATCCGGATGATATGGTCCCTATGTCCTACCTACAGGCCATTAGGATTAGTTGCCCACCTCACCGTCAACTAGACTCGTTCATCGCGGCCGAACCCCGTCCTTTCCTCCCCCCACCAAATCAAACCGACCTGACCCATTCCCCACGCAAACAAAAAAGTGGCTCCCGATGCCCCGACCGCAAGGTAGAATGTATGGTCTATCCCTTTACAGTATGCCAGGAGAACCTGAGAAAGGAGATTTGCGGGGACGACATCGCGGAAGCCCGTGGCGCCCGCGGCCGTCACCGCCTCTGCGCTGACGGCGGGCGCATACTCGCGTAAGCCGGCGTCAAGGCCGGCGCTGAAGACGAGCTTGGCCAAGGTGAGGAAGAGGGAGCCGCCGAAGGTCTGGCCGAACATGGCCAGCGAGATACCGAGCGCACTCATTTGTGGTGGCAGGGCATGTTGAATGGCAATGATGGGCTAGAAGGAGATAGAGAGCGAGTGAGCTAGAGTGAGTACAGAAATAGAAAAGAACCTGGAACAAACCAGAAACAGAACAGAAACAAAAACACCTCGTATGTTGGTTGGGGTAACGTACGGTCTGCATTCCACATCCTCGACCAAAGCCCCCCATGAATTGATACATCACCCACGCTGCGATTGAGGTATGCGGCTGGAAGGTCGATACCAGGCCTGCGGAGATAGATACGATGATCCCACTGGCAAGCGCCCAGGGAATGTAATACCCCGTTTTGCCGACTTATATAGATTGGTCAGTCGTGCATGGTTTCCCCACAAAACAGAAATTATCAAAGTGATATTCTGAACTCACTGATTGCGCCGGAGACGATCGCCATCACAATTTGTCCCCCTATGCCTGGAAGCATATACACCCCACTCATGGTGGGAGAGACGTCCTTCACGGCCTGGAAGTAGATAGGAAGGTAGTAAGAGAAGGTGAGCAAGGCCCCGGAGAAAAAGCCCAAGAAAAGACACGAGCACCAGACTTGTCGACGACTGGCCACCGAGAAAGGAATCATCGCCATCGAGTTGCCTACGTAGCGTTCCCAGAACCCAAACACCACCAGCGAGATGCCGGCACCACAGAACAAGCCGATGATTACGGAGCTATCCCACATATAATCGGACCCGCCCCATTCTAACGCAAGTGAGATCATCACGGCAAAGGCGGCGAAGAGCACAAACCCCAGGAGATCGAGCTGACTCAGGATGACCCGGACCCCAACAGCTCTGGGAGCAGGCATTGTGCAATCCGATGTTGGCACACTCTTAGGAATGTGGATGGCGAGAAGGAGGATGGCGGCCAGCGCTCCGACAGGAAGATTGATATAGAAGCCTGGGTGGAAGAACGATCGTGGGTTTCCATTTCAGCAAGAACGTCGACTGGCAACATACAAAACAACGTTGGGACATACACCACCGCCAACTTGCGTGTTGGGTAAAAGCACCTCCCAGCAATGGTCCACAGACAATGGCAATTTGGCTCACTAGATTCAAATCAGACCTCGTGTTTGGCCTTTGGGAGTTAGTGCATAAGGAAGCTTACGACCCATCATGATCCCGATTAACACTATGTAGCTTTGTCAGTATGCCATCACCGAAGTCCGATCGGTCGACCCGTGACCAGCACTTACGTGGTTGCTGTTGTTTTGGAGCTGCAGAGGCGAGGATGGTGATGGCTCCATTGGTGAGCCCCGATCCTCCCATGCCAGCCACTGCGCGCCCCACGATCAACATAGTTGAACAACGCGCGGCGCCACAGAGAGCTGATCCGACTTCAAACACCCCGAGGAATGCTAGGAAGGTATACTTCAATGTCAAGAGAGTGTAGAGCTTCCCTGCCAAGGGCTGTAGAGCACAGCTAGAGCACACTACAGCGTAAACGGAACGCCCACTTGCCACGAAAATAAGAGAGGGGGTTTGGATTATCACCTCGACAAAAGATACGCACTTCCATACCATCCAACATCCCCAAGGGAATGAAACTGAGCAGTGATATGGGGGATAGCCTGCAATCGCGATCAGCTGCGTCCGGACCTAGCGAGCTGGAGCCATGCTTACTGTCACAATGATAGACATGTCCAACAACATCAAAAACACCACCAGGGTCACCGAGGTTACTACCAGTCCTAGCTTTAGGCCGGTGACATGGCTGACCTGGACTTCAGTGGTGCAGCTCTGTGGCTTCTCTTTCTCAGACTGGTGGGAAGCCATGATTTGGACACCCGAGACTCTTCAGCGAGGGTACAATCAATGCATTGAGGGAGAGTAGTTAGTCAGGGTTGGAACAAGCGGAGGGCAGGCGGAGGGCCGACTGGAAGACCATCACGTGTCTCGCAGCAGTGGTCTCAGTGATCATCGACTGCTTCGCAGCCCAATTTGGAACTTTATCTTGGAATTAAAGGGGTAAGTTTCTTCCATGTGAGGTAGTCTTGTCAGATTTGGCGGAATCGCACTTTAGTCTGACGCCAAGTGGAGCATAGACTCGAGGTGGAACTTCACCCAGGTGTACAGTACTGTTCCTTACCAGTATCTGCTCAGAGTATGCCCGAATCCTGTCTTGTCCGTCCTGTACAGTGACTAACAAGTACAGAAAGAGGGAAGCTTTACATTATTTACACTACATAATACGTCAGCATTAGAAATCCTTGGTGTAGAAGATTTTTCACCTTGTGGCATGATGATTCGCTCCAACCATCTCACCGGTTGATCCTGGCAAGTGGGAAATGGTCCAGACAACAAGTCTACTACGTACTTGCAGTTCTTAGTTGTTATCTTGACTGAGATTCTCAGACATAGTAAATACAGTACGGTAATGTGACACACCAACCCCATATTCCTGTTGAGGTTAACGGAGGGGTCTACAGCATCCTTCAAATTTGCGAGATCGCTTACATTGAGTGTTTATAAATAGAAAAGGCCGGAGGAAACATCGGGAAGGCGATGCTTGAACTCGGCGCTCGGAAGCTTGGGCATCGGGAAGTGGGTGCGGTACAGTACGGTACAGTACAGTACGGTACTGATACAGTACGGAGTCTTGGGACATTGACACTTGATCGCTTCGAGTCCGGCCCACCCATCAAAGACAGACGGGATTGGCCATATTCAGAAGCTGGGAGGATATCGAAGGAAACTGACACTCTGATTATCATGGGGCTTTTTAGAGTTATCAGAGTTTTCAGTCTCGGTAAGAACGTCCGAGACTGTCTTTAATCTATTTTAATCGGGTGAGACGAAATATACTTTGATCCTCCGTAATGGGATTAAGTTTAGGAGTATTGTGGTGTCACCGAATGTTACCCTAAGAGTGGGTATCGCTAACGATAAGCTAACTTAGTCTAAGAGTTAAAGTTGACTTTAAAACCACGTGACTCTGGCACCTTGCCTAGTTGGTTGAGCATCGCTCCGCCTACCACTTTTAGAAATTAGCCCATCTTCTCCTACTACCCGTGCCAAGGAGAGACGTGGGGGTGCACTTGGCACGGGTAGTTGTCGAAAGTACCTTGCTGGCCAGATGAATTATGGTTGCCTAGGACCCACCGGCGGAAGCAGCTAACCGATAGCTGAACTTTTTCTGTGGCGGTAATCTGTTATAATACAGACGTAGTTAACAAGATTTGTATGTATAACTGGAGCTATAAACGAGATATTGTCAAAAGGCTAGAATTTCCACACAGAATCAACTACTTAAATATCTAAGATGAAGCACTTCCAAAGAAGGTCAATAGCTATACTGTACCTACCTTGCGAAACTTAGTATCACTTAACTTATTTGCAGCCGATGTGTGGACTTGAGCGAATGGAATGGGAGACTAGGCTTTGGACCAGACTGGCCCCCGCCTTGGAAACAGAACCCGTGAATTATGGACCGTACACCATGACAAATAGACATAGAAGAAGGGCCTTGACCGTAGCATGATTTCTCAGAACTAAATCTATCTATTTAGGAGGCCAGGTTGTGTTGGCGGGCCAGGGAAAAGATCTCTCGATTACACCGCCGTAGCACCGCCAGGGTTCGGCTTCGCGGACCAGCAGCATCAGCAGACTTGGCCTTCTGGTCGCCCACCTCATCGCTCCAGACCATGGATAAGATCCGCGAGGCCGGCTGGCGGAGATCCTCGTCCGCCGTCGTCACTGCACTGGCTACATCCTCGCCGTCTGCCCACTCCTCCTTGCCCATACTCACAGAGGCCGCCACCCCCTGCGCCGGGGGGATCCCAAGAGCACTCTCATTCTCTCGCAGCAACTGTACGCCGACGCGCAAGGTGGTGCAAGCCGAGGATAGGGCGTGCATGAAGGGGTTGAGATAAGAAAACAACCCGCCGATGTGGAGATTCGGGTTGAAGATGGGCATGGTATCGACGCTGCTACGGTCCCTGCTGCTGCTCGGTGGTGGCTCGAACTGATGCCCTTCCAAGGGTGTCAGCTGGCCAGCCTGGGAATGCCGGATCTGGGATAGCAGCAATTCCGAGAGAGAGGTGAAAATCTTCACGATCAGCATATAACAATGCACTGCCATGAAGAGGTTCTTGGTTCGTAGACATTCATTCAGCATGCCTTGGTCGCTGCGGGTGTTGGATTGTTGTTGGAGATATACAAGAAGTCTTCGTGATGCGTTGAAGAACGTCCCAATGGGGTCTAGCAATAGCATAAAGCAGATTAGCTTTTCCAGATGTTCTTCTTCTTCTTTAGGGGGGGGGGGGGAGTGAGGTTAAGGGAAACGGAGTTACGCACAAGTCCAGATTTCCTGTTTTGGCCACTCCACCGCCACAGCCAGAAGGATGGCTTCCAATTCCTGGGACACCGTCGACAAGCCATCGAAGAGTTCTCGTTGTGCACTGACAGCTCCGGCAATGCTGCCAGACACCGACGGTGAGGGAGATTTTTCGGCCGAGAATTCGAAGGGGGAGGGAAGATCTGGCATAGGCAGCTCGAGCTGGCAACTGAGGTCTCCATGGCCATGGCCATGAGATAAGTCCAAGCAATTGTTGACAACGGTTTCGTCCACACCGATCGAGGACCAAGGCCAGTCGCAGTCGGCAGACGGGTCGAGGAATTGGAGGGAGACGCCTGAGGAATCCGGCCCTGGCAGGTCTAGCGGCAAGCCATCGGAGGGAACAGGGGGCGAAGAATCTGAAGAAGAGGTGTGCAGGCCGGCCGTGCTGCTTGCAGGGGAAGATTCCGCTGGGTTGGGTTTGGGTAGCTTGCGCTTAGGGCATCGCTCGCTGTAAACGCACCGCAGTCCAGCTTGCTGGCAACGTTGACATGAAGCACGGGCAACAGCTCCCTCGCTGCCTATACACTTAATCTTCTGTGCATGGCATCGGTCACAAGATCGGCGAAATGCACGGCGGGGCATAGTTTTGTCGGTGTGTGAAGGGGGATCCTGGACTGGCGATAGGGCCATCAAGTTCGAGACACGCGTGCATTGTTTGTGAGCGAGTCATCCAAGACTGGTATAAATGGGAAATCGCTTTATACAGCCATCTCTGGTTTTACCCCTCGCTCACCATGAGGCTACAAGACCATAATGCTGACCATCCTCTACGCCATCCCTGTGGGCAACCTGGTACTCTGATAACAGCCTCATTGGCTGGCAGATGGAATATCGCTAGGACAGCATTCGCAGCAGGTCATCAAATGCATTCCAAAAGGGGCATGGGGGCCGCCGGGTGCAGAAGAGAGTGGGGTGGTATGGATGGCGTTGAGACGAGTCAAGACGAGACATTGTTTGTGCGCCCTATCAATACCAGTCCGGAGTGTACCGTCCTGCATGCACATGCATGTGTATGCATGCGTATGCTTATTGAGGGCGAGAGTTTGCAGATCCTCGGGATTCCGGTGGAGAGCGATCCACCGGGCCACGGCGCGGGCCTTCCGTGCTTATTCTTGGCCGCCAGTGACTTATCCTCAATAGGGAATAGCATGCCGTAGTTACGTAAGGGTGGTAATTAATGGGTGGTAATTAATGGGTGGTAATCAATGGTCGTATTATCGTATTATTTGAACCTGGTGATACCGGGCGCTTGTTTGCTTACTCGGGTCGGTTCTTTGCCCCACGGGGGTCTGTCCGTCTGTCCGTCTGTCGCTATACACACACACACACACACACTCTCTCTCTCTCTCTCTCTCTCTCTCTCTCTCTCTCTCTCTCCCCCTCCCTCTCTCTCCCTCCTCGGTTCTTCCCCAAGTGCTCGATCCTTCCCATTGACCACACACTATCCTTATCTGATCTTCTCGATCTTCTATGGCTCAGATTCTATTCTCCCTTGACAAACGAGATATGTAAAATATCCATCCCTTCCATTGCCTCACTCGAATACCCAGCTGCCTAGCCCGCGGTGGCAGATACGACAGATACCATAGCAATGGCATCGGCAGCCGTGACGCCAAAGCTTGGCTGGGTGCAGCACCAGGTAACCAACGGATTACATGCCGTGGTCGGCCAAGTGTGTCGACATCCCATCCACACGTTGCTGGTGACTGCTCTGATCGCCGCAACGACTTATCTCCATGTTTTGGAAGGCACCTTTCGCGCAGCCAACCTAGGTCCCGGTTCCAAGACTGACGCAGCCCCCTTCGACGTCCAGTCGTTCCTCTGGGGCAGCCGAAGTCTTCGCCTGGGCGAGACAAGCTCGTGGAGATGGCAGGTGGGCGACTTGTCTGAGGCGACTGGCGATGGCCAAGTATGATAAACCCTTTTTTTTTTTTTTTTTTTTCTGTTTTGCTTCTGTCGATCCCAAAACTTGCGCGCTGACTGCGACCGCATTGTTATTGCTTTCTCTCTAATCAGGTCAATCACCACTGGGCTCTTGTCACTCTCAGCTTCCCCGGCGCCTCGGTCGATGATCGCAGCCCTGCCTTTCTGTGGAACGCACTGCCCGACTCTGTGGGCGCAGAGCCGATCACGCCAACCTCCAACTTCTTCACCTCGATCTCCAATGAATTCTCGCTGGCCTTTCGAGTCCCATACACCCAATTGAGCGATTTTCTGGAGGCGGTGGAGTTTGTTGCCTCGGATAAGGAGGATCGTAGCTGGGCCATCAGGTTTCCTCACGGAGAGGGCAAGCCCATTTCGCTGGGCCGCTGGCTCGGGAACTCGTGGCTGTCGTTCCTTCACCGGGCTAAACACGCCGAGACGGTAGACATGGCTATCATCGGTTTAGGCTACCTCGCTCTGAATATGACCCTGGTCTCTCTCTTCCGAGCGATGCGTCAGTTGGGCTCGCGTTTCTGGCTGGCAGCCTCCGTGCTGCTCTCTGGGGCGTTTGCCTTTGTATTCGGGCTCGGTGTCACGACTGCCTGCGGCGTGCCAGTCGACATGCTTCTTCTGTCGGAAGGGATTCCCTTCCTGGTTTTGACCGTGGGGTTTGAGAAGCCGATCCGATTTACCCGTGCTGTTCTCTACGCATCGAATCAGCTCCGGCGCGGGTTGCAGCAGCGGGACGTTGCCGACAAGCATGACAGCCGGCAGCGCCATATGATCCCCAACGCCATGCTATTCGCCATCAACAGAGAAGGATGGTCCATTGTCCAGTCGTACCTTCTTGAGATCGGGGCTCTCGCATTGGGTGCGGTCTTCCGGCCACGGGAACGATTCGGCCAGTTCTGCTTCCTGGCCGCATGGATGGTGCTCTTCGACGCCATCCTTCTTTTCACCTTCTACGCCACCATTCTCTGCGTCAAACTGGAGGTGACCCGGATGCAAAACCCCGGCACCCTGGATCTGGCAGACGACCAACATGGGCCGCGCATCTTCGGGTACAAGGTCAATCCGACCAGCCTGGCCCGGTGGAAGCTAATCATGGTAGGCGGGTTCGTGCTCTTCAACGTCCTCCAACTGTCATCGTTCTTTTATCGCATCATGGGAGGCTTCATGACCAATGCCGCTCTGACCCCGACCACCGTCAGTCCGTTCAAAGTGGCTGCCAACGGGCTGAACGATATTTATTTGGCCGCCCGTGCCGGCGGAGTTGAGACGTGGGTCACGGTGCTACCGCCGATTCGATATGTCATGGAAGCATCTGGGTTGGAAATGTCGGCCGGCAGACGTCCTGTATTTGATGGCGTGCTGGCCGGACTGGAGAGCCCCCTGGGTCGGCTCTGTCTCATGGGCGCTTTGGTTTTCAGTCTTTACCTCAATAACCACCTGATCCCGGCCGCCCGCTGGCATTTTTCCCCCGGCGCACCGAAAGAATCCGCTGCGCCTGCACCCCCTTCATCGCCCGCATCGGTCCCCAGCGCTGTACCGGTCCCTGCGCCCTCCTCTCGCAGCTTCGAGGAAATCGAGGCCCTATTCAAAGCGAACCAGGCGGAATCTCTGACCGATGACGAGCTGGCGGAGCTCTGTCTCCGTGGTAAGATTGCCGGATACAGCTTAGAGAAGACCTTGGAAAGCATTGCCTCCGCAGGTTCTTCAAGCACAGCAACAACTAGGCTGGAGGCTTTCACGCGCGCGGTTCGCATCCGCCGGGCCGCCGTGTCGCGGACGCCTTCGACTCGGGACCTCAGCGGCGGCATCCAGGAGTCGCTGCTCCCCTACCGCAACTACAACTACGAGCTGGTGCACGGCGCCTGCTGCGAGAATGTGATCGGATACCTGCCCCTGCCCCTGGGTCTCGCAGGACCCATGGTGATCGACGGCCAGGCGTATTTCATCCCGATGGCCACCACCGAGGGTGTCCTAGTCGCCAGCGCCAGCCGGGGCTGCAAGGCGATCAACACCGGGGGCGGCGCCGTAACGATGCTCAAGGGCGACGGCATGACGCGGGGCCCCTGTCTGGGATTCCCTTCGGCGAAACGCGCCGCCGAAGCCCAACGCTGGGTTGAGTCCCCCGTCGGCCATCAAGTCCTCACCGACGCCTTCAACGCCACCAGCCGCTTTGCCCGTCTGCAGACCCTGACTGTGGCCCAGGCCGGCACCTACCTCTACATCCGGTTCCGCACCACGACCGGCGACGCAATGGGCATGAACATGATCTCCAAGGGGGTCGAGAAGGCCCTACAGGCGATGACCGCCCACGGGTTCCCCGATATGAACACCATCACCCTGTCGGGCAATTTCTGCGCCGATAAGAAATCCGCCGCTATCAACTGGATCGGTGGCCGCGGCAAGTCGGTCATCGCGGAGGCCACCATCCCCGCCGATACCGTCCGGAAGGTCCTGAAGACTGACATCGATGCACTGGTCGAGCTCAACACGGCTAAGAACCTGGTGGGTAGCGCCATGGCTGGTAGTATGGGGGGGTTCAACGCCCATGCGTCCAATCTGGTTCAGGCGGTGTTCCTGGCCACTGGGCAGGATCCCGCTCAGAATGTGGAGAGTAGTAGCTGTATCACAACGATGAAGAAGTATGTGTTTTTTTTTTTTTTTTCCCTTTTTAGTTTCCCCAGATTCCCTCCCCCTTAATCTCAACTTGTACTAACAGCGAAACACCCCAGGATCGACGGAAACCTGCACATTGCCGTCTCCATGCCCTCGATGGAGGTCGGCACCATCGGTGGGGGCACCATCCTCGAAGCCCAGGGAGCCATGTTGGACTTGCTCGGGGTCCGGGGCGCCCATCCCACCGATCCTGGTGCGAACGCTCGACGCTTGGCCCGGATCGTCGCCGCGGCCGTGCTGGCGGGTGAACTGAGTACCTGCTCTGCCCTAGCGGCCGGTCATTTGGTAAATGCCCATATGCGGCACAATCGCAGTGCGGCGTCGTCGGAAAAGAAATAAACTCTCCCGTTTAGGGCAAGCATGGTGGTTGTTTGGTTATTTCATGTGGGTGACTATGGGTTATCTTTTGAAAATGTAAAAAATGTTGAATGTAAGCGCTTAGAACAGACATACAGTACAATAGACCTTTTAGCTCTTTGAATGCTATAATTAACGAGGAAAAGCAGCTCCGGGAGTAGTCATGATCCATTTCCCAGCCTAGGTGCTTTTACGCTACGCCTCATGATCAATAAAGCTGGACGAGCACGACATGTCCTGTCTTCCTGCCTTCATGTTATTATTGTGAGAGGACGAAAAGGCACTCCTCTCTGGCCGTACTCTCTGGAGTACAGTTGAATCCATGGGTCCCTTTTTATCTTCCGACATTTACGCTGACATGGCCAACACAATTGGATTTCCAATGCAGTTTTTTTCGGAAAAAAAAAAAAAAGGGAAAACAACCCGAAAAAAAAAAAATAAAATAAAGAATAACAAATAAGATTGACCAAATGCGGTCTTGACAATATCCTTAACACCGAATTTCACCGAGAAGGCCGGTCGAGCATTGGGGAATCGACCCCAACTGGGCACGTATGTACTACAAGGCCACCCATCCCAAATTTGCTGCTTCAACCACTTCCTAATAAACCAAGTCATCAATTCTGGTGTGCGCCTGAAGGCAACCAGCTGCATTGTTGTGTTGGCTTGCTCAATTTCGGCTTCATTTGACGGCGTGGACGCTCCCACGACCCTCCCCGCCCAATCCGAGACGTTATATGCGTCAATTTCTCTCCTCTGATCGCATCAACTCTGAAATCCCCCAGGAGAAAAGCGAAATGGTAGGATTCAGTGATATCGACAATAGCAGCCGCCAGATCAAAGAAATGGAAGCCGCTTTCCGATCGGCCGTGAAAACAGGGCAGATCCCGGGGGCAGTCATCATGGCTCGAGATCATAGTGGTAAGCAAACCCGCATTATTCTGTCTTCTTCTCTTTCTATCTCGACGTGTAATAACCGGGGGAGTGGGCCGAAGGCCGACTGAACTATACGCGCTGCTTCGGGGCGCGGACGGTGGTGCGCGATGAGTGTAACCGACTCCCTCCGATGCAGGTCGACACCCCCTGCCGGCTGGCGAGTGCCACCAAGCTGCTTACGACGATCATGGCGCTGCAATGCGTGGAGCGGGGGCTCGTGAGGTTGGATGAGACGGTGGATCGACTGCTGCCGGATTTGAGTGCGATGAAGGTGCTGGAGGGGTTTGATGCCGCGGGGGAGCCGAAGATGAGAGAGCGGAAGGGGAAGATTACTTTGAAGTAAGTGAATCTAGCTCGTTGCATTCTATTTGATACACTTGTGTATGTAGAGAAAAGGAGAAAAAGAGAAAAAGAGAGAGAGACTAATTCACGTGCTGTTCACGCCCAGACATCTCCTAACACACACCTCCGGCCTGTCCTACGTCTTCCTCCACCCCCTCCTCCGAGAATACATGGCCAAAGGCCACCTCCAGACGGCTGAGAAATTCGGGATCCAGAGTCGGCTGGCGCCCCCGGCCGTCAACGACCCGGGCGCCGAGTGGATCTACGGCGCCAACCTCGACTGGACGGGGAAGCTGGTCGAGCGCGCCACGGGCCTGGACCTGGAGCAGTACCTCCAAGAGAACATCTGCGCGCCGCTGAACATCACCGACATGACCTTCAAGCTGCAGCAGCGACCCGATCTGCTGGCGCGGCGCGCCGACCAGACGCACCGCAACAAGGCGGACGGCCGCCTGCGCTACGACGACTCGGTGTACTTCCGGTCCGACGGCGACGAGTGCTTTGGGGGCCAGGGGGTCTTCTCGGGCCCCGAATCCTACATGAAGGTCGTGCACTCCCTGCTGCAGCGCGACGGGCGCCTGCTGCGGCCCGAGACCGTGGACTTGATGTTCCAGCCCGCGCTCGATGCGCAAACGGAGAAGCAGATGAACCAGCATATGGACGCGAGCCCGCACATCAACTACGGTGGGCCGATGCCCATGGTGTTGCGGCGGAGTTTTGGGCTTGGTGGGATGATTGCCTTGGAGGATCTGGATGGGCAGAAGTGGCGCCGAAAGGGCTGTTTAACCTTTGGCGGCGGGCCGAATATTGTATGGGTAATGTTACTCTCAGCCCTACGCTTCGTTTTCTTCTTCTTCTTCTTCTTCTTCTTCTGCTCTAGCTGACTGGCATCTGCTATTACAGCAAATCGACCCAACGGCCGGTCTGTGCACTCTTGTGTTCTTTCAATTGGAACCCTGGAACGATCCGGTCTGTCGTAGTCTCACTCAGAAGTTTGAACAGGCCATATACGCCCAGATCCCGCAGGGCCCGTCATCTGTCAATTAATAGCAAAGATACTGCACGAGTATTATGAAATAGGTAAAGAATCACATGAACCCATCCTGTCTTCCCAGTAAGCACATATAGTAATCCCCATCTTACCCCAACTTCACCACAACCTTCTCTCCCGACAACTGCCCAGTCCTAACCAACTCCATCCCCTGCTTAATGGCCTCGAACCCGCCAGGAATCACCCGCAGAGGATGGTGCACGATCTTCCCATCCTCCACGAGCCTTGCCGCAACGCGCCACAACTCCTCGCCGAATGCGCGGTCCTTCTCGCTCCCCGGCCGCCCATACGGCGCCGGCCAAGTCGACCCTTCCCCGAAAATGGTCGGCCCCAGGGTCCAGTCGGCGGTGACCATTTTCCGGGTCGCCGCGTGTTCCGGGAACGGGTTCAGGGAGACATAGCGGCCGCCGGCGCGGCCGATGGCGGCGAAGCAGAGGGTGGTGGACTCGACGTTGGTGATGCAATCGAGGGCGTAGCGGAGGTTGTTTTTGGTGTATGTGCGCTGAAGCAGGTTAGCAATCGTCAACCGCGTGGCTTAACTTGGTGGGGAGAGGGGATGAACTCACAATCGTCTGCGCGAGACCGGCATCACGATAGTCAAAGACATCTTCTGCGCCGTGCTTTTTGGCGAGGTCGAAATTGTGCGGGGAGCATGTGGCTATGGGGATGTATCCGGACCTACACGAGATTGATCCAATCCCGCCGGTTAGCACGACATATATCAAGCTTGGGCTGGCAGGCAGAGGAAGGCAACAGTACAAGCGTAGCATCTGCATCACAATCGTCGCAGTAGCGGTGCTACCCCCATACACCAAAACATACACGGGCTTCGGAAGGGCCGGTGCCGTCGTAGCATTGGGATCCGGTAAAGGCAGCCCGAGCAGCTTCATCGCCAGGCCGGCCGTGCTGATGCCCGCGGGCAACGACGCGGCCTGCTCGAAGGACCAGCCCTCAGGGACCGTGGCCCAGATGCGGCCGCGGGTGACCGTGTACTGCGAGAAGGCGCCCTGGTCGGGGGTGCGCGGACACATCTCGTTCTGGGCGCCGTAGACCCGGTCCCCGACTTGGATGTGCGTGACCTGCGATCCCACGGCGACGACGGTGCCGGCGTAGTCGGTGCCCAGGAAGGCGTAGGGGGTGGCGAATTGGCCGCGCATCTTCGTGTCGCTGGGGTTGAGGGCTACGGCCTCGACGCGCACGCAGACCTGATCGGGGGGGAGGCTTGGACAGGGGGCGACGTCCCAGATGGTGACTTTGTCATGCTCGTCCACTGTCAGCGCAGTCTGGTGAGGTGGTAGGGTGAAGGTGATGGTCATGATGCGTGTGTATGTGTGTGTATGTGTGTGATGCCTGTGTTAAGGTCTAATGAGCGTAGTAGTGTAGTTGTAGGAACTATGATACGCTGTATAGACATCGAGGTCTGGACGATGGCCTAGTTAGGGCTTGGAGGCTTGGAGGCTCGGGAGGCTGGTCTTAGGGCACGGCGTTTTTCGGCGTTGTTGCCATACCCCGATTGATGAGTCTGATTCTCCGGATCTCTTTCTCATCTTGCCAGTCGACATGCGAATGTTAGTCAAGGTGGACGGGTCGGTCTAGGCACGAGGAAGTCGAAGCTGCAGAGTAGTCGGTTCGTTGGTAGTTGAATCCTCACCATCCTCCCTCCGCCGCCGTACTGTCACTACTCCCCCGGGCCAGTGAGCCCTAAGTCCCTCGCCTATAGAACCGATCAACACTCACCCCAATTCTACCAACTCCATAATCCAGCAAATGCGTATCCAACGCACCCCCGCGCCCCCCAAAGCGCCCCGGGCCCTCCTCTGCGTGCACGGCGCCGGCTGCTCCCCCGCCATCTTCCGCGTGCAGCTCTCCAAACTCCGCGCCGCTTTACGGGAAGACTTTGAATTCGTCTACGCAACGGCACCCTTCCCTTCCGCCCCTGGACCCGGGATCCTGCCCACGTTCGAAGGCCTCGGGCCCTATTACACCTGGTTCGAGGGTTCTCCATCTGGTGCTGCTGCCAAAGGGGATAACAGCAACAGCAACGACAGCAACTCTTCTCCCACCGTACACGACCGCCTCGCCGCCGTCCACGAACCCGTCCGCCGCGCCATCGCCGAATGGCAGACCCAGAACCCCAGCATCCCCATCGTGGGAACCGTCAGTTTCTCCGAGGGCGCTCTTGTGACCGCCCTGCTGCTCTGGCAGCAGCAGATGGGTAGGATACCCTGGCTCCCGGTCATGCAGGTTGCGATGTTCATCTGCTGCTGGTATCAGCATGAGGCGACTCAGTATATGCGGGAGGAGGTAGGCTGCGGCGGTGATGGTGGCATTGACGGTGAGAAGTTGGTGATCCGGGGGGTGCTGTCGCTGCACCTGCAGGGTCGTGATGACTTTGCCCTGGCGGGTTCGAAGATGGTGGTGGCGCAGCATTTTGTGCCCGGGGAGGCGCAGGTGTTGGAGTTTGCGGGCCGGCATCATTTCCCGAATCGGCCGCGCGATGTGTTGGAGACGGTTAAGCGGTTTAGGCAGCTGTGTGTGAGGGCTAGAGTCATTGGGTGAGGGAGGTGAGGAGATGAGGAGATGAGATGAATAGGGTTGGGAAACGTTGGGTTTGTTCTTTTGGCGTGGGAGTAGATAGCCTTTTTCTCTTCTCTTGAAGCTGCACTGTCTGTGGTTGTTTCTTTTACTTCTTGACTGATGTTATATAAGTACAATGTGCTACATTAGCAGGAAGTTGCCTCCTAAATTGTCAGCAATATCAACTATAGATAATGTGACGGCCCTGGCGTCCAGTGCACTCTATACAACAGAGGCTTACGGCTCATGGAGAAGGCCGACATCCATGCAGATCTGGGGAAAGTTGAGAACCAGGAGTACTGAGCTGGTTGCCTTTGCGTGTTTTTTCACTGATGAAGAGTTCGTATGAAGCTGCATGGAAAGCTATTCAGAATTCAGACTGCGGATTCATTCTGCCTGGGATTTCACACGTTTTCTTGCTTCTTTTTGGTTTCTGGCGTCAGACTTATGACTGGGGTGAAGTCTGCATCAAAAGGAAAGTCACTAGCGACGTCCTCAGCACTGTCAAAATCCCCGTTGCGGAAACTCAACAACTGTGTTGGAGACTTGCTGCTGACCATCTCTCCTGTGGTGGCTCTCACAGTGGACAGATCCCGCCGCGTTGAGGACATTCATTGTTGCCTTGTATCGCCAAGGGGCCAATATTTAAACATCTGTTAGCAACATGAACAAAGCTACTAGAAGAATAATGCTTATCAAGTTCAGTGATCACACGCGGTTCAAGACCATACAAAGACACAAATAGAGTGGGCACTTCAATCAGCTTTTTCTCAAGGAATTCTCCCATATACAATGCTCCTATTTAGAGGGATGATTCTTGCTTGTACTCCGCAGCTTAGTCTGACAAGCATTGCCTTTTTGATCAAGAAGACGATCCATAGCCTTCCCAAAAGTCATATATGTAAGAAATGCCCTTTCACGGATGTTGATAAAGAACGGGTAACTTCAATTGTCTGTGTTCATTCTACTGGATGGGCTCTACCTCCACAGATTACTCTTGCTGGAATTCCTTCATTCCACCAGACTACCGGATTAGCCTAAGTGAGAATGGATGTGGATGGACAACAAATGAGCTTGGTTATTAATGGCTCTAGGAGCTCTTTGAAAGGCAGACAGCTTTGCAA
This sequence comes from Monascus ruber, assembly GCA_002976275.1. NCBI lineage: Eukaryota > Fungi > Ascomycota > Eurotiomycetes > Eurotiales > Aspergillaceae > Monascus > Monascus ruber. The sequence goes on along the minus strand of PSNO01000010.1, from coordinate 659,086 downwards.
ACCAAAGGCAGATATAGGATGTTAATCCTTCATGGCCATTCAAGCCATGCTACTGCAGAATTTGATAAATTTTGTACAGATAGCGTAAAGGGGGGCGTACGTGTGTTTTTCCCTGCGACAGAAACTGGGTTGTGATCAAGGGACCCCAGGGATGGACACACTGAACGATCTATTAAAGAAATGATATAACAAAAAAGAAACACAACGACGGAGCCTCCTATACGACGACGATACTAGTGAAGCAGCTTGGAAACCTATAGAATGCTCGCTCTCCCGTAACCATCTGGGGGAAACCCTCAACTACTCCCGGCCACGGACTCCACCATACATTAGTATGTCGGAGACCGCGGCCCTACGACGTTCTAAGATAGGAAATATGAGGAATCTAGGGTTCCGCAGTGCCCCCGGCACACCACCAAAAACAGGCTACCCTAGTGCTTACAACGTTATGGTTGTAGTTCCACTTCAAGGCTCCATCCTGGCCTGGACACACCGCATCAACTTTCCAAGGCATCCAATGATTGGCATTGAACAAATAACAGTCCCGCGCGGGCCGCAGGCCCGGGACAGGAGCCCTGCCCAAGTCAGTGTTATTGTTAGACAGGCGATGGATAGTGATGAGGATATACTATTTCGGACAGGTGGATTATCTGATAATCCGGTCCCGGATACGGAGTATGTATGTTCCGGAGGAAGGACCAACATACGGATGTTGGGACAACACAAGGTGTAATAAGCAAGCAAAAGGAAGCACATCGTTTTAGAGCTTCAAGATGTACTAGAGACAGCAGTATATCGATATAGAGCGTTCACCACGATCCCTATGAATCCTACGGTATCCTTTTAGTATCTGATATCCAGACGCCGCACCCCTGATCCACATCAGATAGTGATACAAATATGTATGAGCACGTGACATTAGTGGACCGATGGGACCAACTTCGGGAGAACCCCTTTTAGATAGTAATGAATCCTCAATGAGCTGAGCAGCATACAACGGAGCGCGTTGAAGGCTTCGTGTAGGGCATAGATTCATTCCAGGTCCGGGACCTGTACCAAAGGCATCTACTTCTTAGTAGGCTACGTGCGTGTAGCCGATACCGTCTCGTCCAGCCCCCCCTTTCCCTTGAAATATACAACAGATAGTGATGTGGATCAGGGGTGCGGCGTCTGGATATCAGATACTAAAAGGATACCGTAGGATTCATAGGGATCGTGGTGAACGCTCTATATCGATATACTGCTGTCTCTAGTACATCTTGAAGCTCTAAAAGATGCGCTTCCTCTTGCTTGCTTCCTACAACCCCAGGATATACGTATGTTGGACCTTCCTCCGGAACATACATACTCCGTATCCGGGACCGGATTATCAGATAATCCACCTGTCCGAAATAGTATATCCTCATCAACACCTATTAATCTGAAGTCCCCCAAGAAACGCAGCCTGTTCAGGTCTCTCTCACAGCCCACTTTTTCTCTCAATTCTCCGTACATCCAGCAGCCTCTTCCGTTCTTTGTTTCTCAGTGGTGAGTACACCAGAGGTTCGCCCCCCTCATCTCGCCCTGGGGTATGCTGTCATTTGTCACGCTAGTGCTATACCAAGACCTAGACATGCTGACAGCCAAACGCGACACTGCCGCCACTGATGCCACTGATACCACTGGTTCCACCGATGCGGCTTTAATGCAGGATTGACTGCAGGATTGACTGGAAGCTTGTCAAAGGCCTCAGCAAAGTCAGGAAGCCAATCCTTACTGCAGCAACCTGCATCTTGGCAATTTTCACAGTATTAAGCTACTACCAGTGAGATAACAGTGCAGACTCGTGTGAGCCCCTTTGGAAAAGTCAACCTCAGATGATGGGTCCCAGGAAATCAACTTCTACTACTACGTGACTACACTACTGGGAAAAACTGCGATTCTACTGCACAGCTCAAAACTATATCTTCCTTCAGCAATTGATGACGCTTGGGACGATGTGCATAACAAGAAGTATAGCTATGTGTGCATCGATCTCAGCCATGGAGGCATCTGGCACGGGCATCTTGCTGTCGCTACCACTGCTTCCGGCAAGGATGTTAAAACCATGTGTAGCTAGAAGTGTGGCATGTCCAGTTGGCGTCTAATAGCTTGACCTGCCGTGCCATGCTGTCACTGCTAGTTAACTGAGGCCATGTATGTTCGTCATTGTGAGAACCATTTGGATTCTTCCTGTGTTTACCGCCCTTGCTTGGCCACCGCTCACTATTTAGCTTTGATATTGATGAGGATATATTAGTTAACTAGTTAACTAGTTAACTATTTCGGACAGGTGGGTTATCTAATAATCCGGCACGGGATCCGGAGTATATATGTTCCATATGTTCCGGAAGAAAGATGACCATACCCGAGTATGCTGGTCCTGTATACAGCCTGAACTGGAGTTTAAGCAAGCAATGAAGCGCATCCATCAGAGCTTCACGACGTACTAGAGACGGCAGTATATCGATATAGAGCGTTCACCATGATCCACATCAAACATGACACTAAGGTAGGTACCAAGCATCTGTTGGTGGCTCCCATAGTTCATCTCCTTCCTAGTTAGGATTAGCCCGCGTTAGTCAGCATAAGTGTATATAGTTTGCCCCTTTCAGCTAGGTCAACCAACTCTTAATTTGCTGCTAATCATCACTGGCGAGCTTAGGCAGACAAAATGACCTTTTCGAAGATATTCCCTCATCTGGTAACGATTAAGAAGAACTGGTGCAAGAGAAGTCGGCAGGTTCATCGGAAAAACTTTGTACCGCCATCATTCCAACGAGACGGTCTCCATCCTTCAAAACATCGGAGATACCACTCATCTTTATGAAAAAGAAAAATTAAAGCGCTGCAAGTGGCTTCCATTCATTACATGACTCAGATGTTCGAGCACTTACGCTGTACTTGTTACTGACTTAGTCTGATATAAGGCTAGTGTTCTGGTGAGAGCATTGCAACGTCGAATTGACTATTCATACCCCAATCGTATCCCCTTCTTCAAACTCGATAACGTCTGTTCCCTTCATATTCGTCGCCCAGGGTCCATTATAATTGTTGAATTTAGCCATGACTGGTGCTCGGCTAGATCTTATCTATTCTGCACCTCATTTCTCAGCACCAGGTCCAGAAATCGTCCGCGAAAAGCTGAAAGAGAAAGAGATCATCTACCAAGATGGAGTCCTAATTGTGAAGGTCAGCCCCGAGATTGTTGTCAAGTTCAGTCCTCACGTCGCGGTCTATGAAGCCAGGAACATGGTCTATGTCGCACAGAAAACAACAATCCCAATGCCCAAGGTGTTTGCATGCTACACTTATGGCCCCATTGACAGAGACATCGAAGATTACGGGAGCCTTTTTGACACATACATATTCATGAGCCTTGTGGATGGTTAGACGCTTGATTCTTCATGGGACTCATACAGTGAATCTACGAAAAACGCTATTGTGCTTCAACTGAAATCATACACGGAAGAGATTTGCAATATTGGCGATGGCTCCTAGTATTTGATATCCGGACGCTGCACCCCTGATCGACTTCATCCAGGGCTAGCTCCATCACGTGCTGCGCACGCACCACGCCTGTTTACATGCTGCATCTACGCCCTTCAGCCCTTCTTCTTTTCTCCTTTATCCTCTCATGTCTGGCATTCGTTGAAAATAGTACTGAATAGCATATGTTGCTTCACCTTCATCCGTTCGTAGTTCTAGGCATCACAGATAATCACTCTTGTTCTATTCCGTATAATTATCGTAGTACATGTAAGTTTAACAATCTAGACCACCTCTACCGCAATATATCAAGCCAACTTCAACGCGGGATTCATCGAAAACATCGACAATATGGAGATATAACTCTCCAAGAACGCCCTGGGATGATGCACCTCGTACACCGAGCTCTGCAACTTGACGGTGAGCAGCGGATCCTTGGTGGGATCATCCGACATCTCCAGCACGACATCGTAGGGGGTGCGTTCGCGAGTCGCGATGACCTCGGTCATCTTGGCGCTGCCAATCGAACCACTCTCCGCCTGGCCCTGCTTGTAATCGAAGACCGCTTGGAACAAGGGGGCCGGTTCCGCTGTTTCGGCGGTGGCCCCCGGGACCTCGAATCCGAGGCGCTCGAGCAGCACCCCGTAGGGCACGCGGGCGTGCTGCATGGCCTCGCGCACCTTGTCCTTGGTGGCGACCAGGTGCTCGCCAAAGGTGATGTGCGGGACGAAGTTGCGGAAGCGCAGCGGGAGCAGGTTGGCGAAAAAGCCCATGCCCGCCAGTTCATCCACGTTCGTGCGATTGGTGTCGGCCAGGCCTATGCTGAAGTCGCTGCTGCCCGTCAATCGTGCCAGGAGCACGTGGTACGCAGCCAGGTAGAATTGCATGGGCGTGGCTTTGTGCTTGCGACTGCGCTCGCGGATGCGGAAAGCGACCATGGGGTCGAGACGCGCGATCGCTTCGTGTTGCTTCCACGAGTTGGGCTGGCGGGCGTGGTTCGGGCTATTAAGGCCATCTTCGCCCAGAAGCATCCGCGGGAGGACCGGGGACACCACGCCCGTGGGCTGGTGGTGCATCGATTCCCAGTACGCGAGGTCCGCATCCATCTGGCCGGACTCGAGCGCTTCTCGCTGCCGCGTCGCGAGGTCTGCAAATTGAGGGACGTGCTTGTCGAGGGTCACGCCGCCGTATAACTGGCTCGCTTCGACAAAGATATTCTCCGTGGTGGAACCATCGCCGACAAATCGATGGTAGGCCACAACGAACAGATGCTCGTCCTTGCCCCAGAAGAAGTCGACCAGTCTCAGAGTGTCTCCAGCGGTGATGTCGTACTGTGTCTGCACCAGCTGCCAGTAGCCTTCTTCCGCGCCGGCCCGGTCAGCCACCTGGATGACTTGGACCTTGTTCTTGGTTCGACCAAAGACAATTTGCGCTAGACTCGTGGCATCTGCATTGTTACCGACAGCCGCAAAGCCGGTGCGGAAGATTTCGTGCCGGCGCAAGACCGCTCGGAGAGCCTTGGACAGCCGTTTGGCGTCGATGGAGCCCGTCATGAACATGCCGATCGTGTTGTTGAAGATGGTCGAATCATCGGCGGCCTTTTGCAGTCTCCAAGCGTACTCCTGGCCGAGGGAGAGTGGATGAAGGGCGAGGACGGAGTTGTCGTTGTCGTCCTCCTGCTTTTCGTCCTCTTCGTCTGCAGACGAGGGCTCGGTGATTGTGGTCGAGGCGCTGAGATCAGTCCCCTCAGGCCCTGAAGTGTCATTGTCCGAGGTCTCCGCGCCCCCTTCGCTTGCTGCCACGAGTGGAATGGAGCTGGGCGGCAGCCGGGCAGCAGCGTCGTCCGCCAGATCGGCCACGGAGGCGCCTCCAAGCACTCTGAGAAGCGGCAGGTCTAGGTACAGCTGCTTCGAGAACCAGGTACCCACGGTAACCGCGCCCAGGGAGTCTACTCCCTGGTCGATGAGCGGGATAGTGGGGTGCACGCTCTCCCCATCGGGAATCTGAAGGGTCACCCGAAGCTTTTCGGATAGACCATCTGCCCCAGAAAATGTTAATCGCATTGCTGACTAGCGCGTGAAAGAAAGGATATGTTGCCAAGACTTACCAATGACTATTTGACGGGCCTGGTCCAAGCTTGTAGCTTGCAAGAGCTGTTCCTTGACAGAGCCCTTGGATCCTGCTGCGTTATCGCCCGCCTTGCCGCGCCGTTCGGGAATCTTGAAGTTACCGACCCGAGCGTCGTCGAAGAACGTAATGCGATCCTTGAGAGTCGGATCCAGCGGGGGTATACCGGTCGTCAATTCGATATCGGCCATGTCGAGCACCGTCTTGAACTGCTGCTGCTGGTGCATGGCCCGTCGACCGGACACCACCGCCTCGGCAAACAGAGAGTGCAGCTCATGTTCTTCGACCGAGTCAAACATGAACCGAATAGCATTGAAATCCTCCTCCAGTTCCGCCCGGGTCACGAACCCGACACCATAGACTGCACCGATGTCGATAGTCGAAGCCTGCGTTGCGTTTATCTTTAGCACAGACACATGCAGAAGGGAAGGGATGGTTGGGGGGAAAAAAAGCTTACCGCCAATCCAGAGGCGCATCGCCGCTGCGCCAAAGCCTGCAGGTAGCAGTTTGCCGCGCTGTAGTTGGCCTGGCCCGGGTTACCCATTACCGCTACAATCGAGGAGAACATGACGAAGAAGTCGAGTGGGTTGCTGCTGGCAGGGTCGGAGAACTTCTCGTGCAGGATGCGGGCTCCCTCGACCTTGGGTTTCAGCACCATCTCCATCATTTGCAGGTCCATGTTCTTCAGCATTACATCCTGCAGCACCAAAGGGCCAAAGGCAATGCCGCCGATAGGGGGCAACTTCAAATCCTGGAGTTTGGCCAAGCCAGAATCCACCGAGTCTTCGCTCGTCACATCCCTGCATTGTGTGTTAGTGAGTCACAAAGCGAAGGAAGGAGATTGGAGATAATCTTACATGGACAGAACGGTAACCTGGCCGCCCAACTCTTCAACATGCGCCACCCAATTCGGGCTCACTTGCGGGTTGCGGCTGGTGAGGACGATGCGGCGGGCACCGTGTAAGACCATCCAGCGGCCCAAGGACCGGCCGAGATCTCCAGTGAGTCCGACTAAGAGGTACGTCTTTTCCGCTGCAAACAGGGTCTCGGTATCGATGGGACGGATTCTGGCCGGGAGGGCCGCGTCATCTGGCCAGGAGATGACAGTCGATGCGTTCAGACGGCTCTTGTTATTACGCGCGACAATGTCTGTGCAAGACAAGACCTGGCATCCATTGCTGGCATTATCATTCTCCTTAAAGTGAGTACTGAGGCTGTGATTAGCCAAGGAGGCTACACGCTCCCAGTATGCCGCGGGCAGCGTAGCTTTCCCACCAGCGGAAGCGGTATCTCTGAGCAAGTATTCAGTACTGTGCCGAACACAGCTGGGTATAAGGACGTTTGGCAATCGCTGTGTGAGACCTTCACTGCTCGGATCGGTGGACAGATCGAAGAATGCCTGAGTGCCACGGGGCAGAAGCTGTTTGAGGCGCCTATCCGTGTCGCGGGGATGCAGTCGGACGCAACGGTCGGCCCCAGGAGACGGGTCGGTACTGGACGATGTGGTGGCCAGATGGACCCGAAGTCCAGAATCTCTTGCAGCGCGGAGCAATGTCTGGGCACAGAAGCCCGGGGCATTCAAGACCAGGACCGAGGCATCAGCTCCCAGGCTCTTGGCACTGTGAATCACCGTCTCGGCCAACACGGCCGCTGCAGCGGCCAATATGAAACTTCCATTGTTCGCAGACACCGCGGTATCTTCTAGAACATGGACATAGTCTGAACGAACGTGGACAATCGATGCGTTGCGCTCAGCCAAAGCCACCACAGGAAGTGCTTGATCACCCTTCAGGACGTGGCCCTGAACGAGGTAGAAAAACCCAAGATGTCCAACCCGAAGGGCGTGGGGATGGCTGAGCCGAACATGGACCGTTTTCCTATCCCCTGCAGTAACGGCACCTGGCACGGGCCAGGTCTCAGCTGACTCCAGGTAGTAAGAAGAGGAGGCTGCCGCCTTCTTCAATGCAACGGGGATCTTGGATGGATTGAGGGTCTCAAAGATCTGACGACGTGAGGAGTTCATACGGTTATTCCTCGATTTATCATGCTTCAGACGAGGAATCCAGGCGCGGCCATTGCACCAGAAGACTTCTGGCTCCTGAGTCCACGTTGTCGTGGCTGCCAATTCGTCGATATCCTCCTCCAGCCGAAGGACCTGTTCGACCAGGAAGTGTGCGTCCAGGTTCTCGGCAGAGTCGACATCCATAATATGGACACCAATGTCGGGGTGCTCGCGTCTGATGGAGCGCAGCATTCCGATGGTACTCGCCTGATGAGGGCGCTTGACCCAGGCATTCTCGGTCAGCCACAGCATGTTCCCGGCGTACATGAGCAGTAGCTTGACTGCTTCAAAGCTGTCTTCGGTGAGACCAGCGAATAGCTCCTCGTCCAGCTCCGTGAGGACAACAAAGGTGAACTTGGCCTGCATGTCCTCTGCATCCAACAAATCAACGAGACGCTGGTGTAACTGGATCTGGCGATTAGGCATAACGGCTTTGATCTCATCCAAGATGCGCTGGGTCTTTGGCGTCTGGCCACCGACCACCACCAACGGGGGGTACGAGTCCTTCACTGGAGCGTCAAGAGGCTTGTGCAGGTAGTCGATTGTCGAGTTAACGGCATGCGTGCTGAAGACCGATGTGGGGAACAGATCCGCATCGCGGTCCTTGGTGCGACTGTCGATGCCGGAAAACCCGACGTGCTTCAAGATCTCATCCCAGCGGTCAAACGACACAAATGGCTCCATGGTCCGCCCATCGTCGATACCTGCCCACCAATCGGCGAACAGGCCGAAGATAAACCCTAGTCTGGTGTGGTTCCGGTGGGTGATCTCCAGAATCACCATCTGGCCCCCGGGCTTCAGCAGGGAGCGTGCATGGGCCATGGTCTTCTCCAAGTCGGGCGTTGCGTGTAGCACGTTGGACGCGATGATTAGGTCGTACACGTGCTCCGTGAAACCTTGCTCTGCTGGGCTGCGGCGGATATCGAGGGGCTCAAACTCCATGCGGTCCTCGAAGGCAGCAAACTGTTCGCGTGCCTTTTCGAAGAAGCCGGTCGAGATGTCGGTGTACGTGTAGCTGTTGAACCCGAGTTGAGGCGTTGCCAGCACGTATTTGGTGGCGCCACCGGTTCCAGCTCCGATCTCCAGGATATCCATAGATTGATAGCGATGGGCAATTTGACCCACAAGGTCTTGGGCATAGTGCAACGCTGGGCCAAAACTGAGCGTGTTGGTATAGAACTCGGTCAACAGGCCATCATGGTCCATGAGATCGAACGGGTTGCCATTCGAACGGATGGTTGCGAGCAGGTTTTGACCAACTCGCTGTACCAAGCGAACGTGAGGGTGGTAGGAGCTTCTGGCACATAACTGCTCTATCTGGGCTTCGGTATCATTCTCCCAAGCTGCATCGTACCATTGGTGACGACCTTCGTGAGCGTCGGCCACGACTTGTTCACACCACACAATCTGCCTCTGCAGGTGGAATGCCGCTTGTTCGCGATCTTCTCGGGTCAGCTGCTGCAGGAACAATTTGATGTAAAAGTAGACAATGCGTTCAATGATGGGGATCGCTTCCTTATCCTGCGCCGTGGCCCAATGGTTGGGGTTGTCCAGCAGGGTTTCCGGGGTCAGTGGACCCCAGCTCCATTTGGCGAAGATCGGATGATCAGTAGACGCAGTCGGGGGCGAGAAGGGCTTAAAAACAATATTCTCGACATGGAACAGACTGGTCTGCTCCGCGTCAAACGCCACGATGTCACCGCTGAGGAAATCACCCTTGTCATAGGTGTTGATAGTATTGAAGGCAATCTTGTCACAACCGGACGCAGCTGTCGCAAGACAGAGAGAGGGCACAAGAGCAATGCGATCAATGTGCGTCGGCACATACAGGCAGCGTAGACGTCGATCTCCGGGGGAGGAGTATGCGCCGATGACTGTCTGGAAGGCAATGTCCAAGGGAGCGGGATGCAGCAGGAGAGGACGGCCGTGGACCTCGTCGTTCAGAGGAATAAATTCCAAAATTCCACTGGCTCGTGCATCGGCTCGTCGCATGCTATGCAGGCGCCGGAAGTCTTTGCTGTAGTCGTAGCCCATCAGATCCAGCTCGTGGTAGAATGAATTGATATTCACTCGGTTCATGTGAGGATGCTCTTCTTCTGGCGGGGGTAGGAGCTGCTTCTCGTTATCTGGGGTCACCTGGAGATGGCCTTCATCCAATGTGACGACTAGCTGACCCTTGGCTGAGGTGGAGAGGTCACCTTCCCTGGATAGACAGGAATCAATTATGAAGCTGAGGATCATCCGGTCACCTTTACCGATGCCGCTGGTTACTTCCGCGGTCAAGTTAAGTTCTACCAGACTGTCTTCATCATCGAAAACCACCGCTTTGTCAATGCTCATATCCAGGATCTCAAGTAGCTGGACTTGCACCTGATGAGAGTTGGCAATTTCCATGGCCGCCTCCATCGCCATGACAATATAACCCGCGGCAGGGAAGACCACTTGGCCCTGCAATGCATGCCCATCCAGCCATTCAATGTCGCGAGGACGGACAAAGTTCAGCCACTGGAAGGTCAACGGAGTGCTATATTCAGAGAGCTTACCCAGCAGAAGATGCGGCTTCGGTCCTCGCAGGTGCTGACGAGTGGCACGAGATTCCGTCCAATAGCTCCGAGAATGGTCCCATGAGTACGTCGGCAGCTGCTTCGAAAGGCTCACGCAGGAGCGCTCGGGAGCAATGGTACTTATAAAGCGGTCAGCATCCAGGCTTGGAATTCCGAACTGCTCCCAAAGATAGGCCAGGGCCTGGGAAAATGCATTCATATCATTCTTTCCGCGCTCCAAACATCCTGTGTATGCCAGGTCAACGTCCGACAGAGCATCCTTGATGGTAGCCAGACACGGGCCCTTGAGAGCAGGGTGGCAACCGACTTCAATCCCGACATCCAGGGGCCGGTGCATGATGGCTGCCCGCTGGACGGCCTGAGAGAAAAGCACCGGGGATACCAGGTTATCTTTCCAGTACTCAGCAGTCACGTCGGCAAGGCCCATTGGTTCGTTGCTGTCCTTGACAGAGGAATACCATGATCCCTCTTCCACCTGACCGTCTCCATCAGCAACAGCACAGCCGCATTCCTCCAAAGCTTGCATATACGGCGCTGCACAAGGAAGCATATGGTGAGAGTGGTATGCTGTATCCACCCTGAGCAGTCTGGCGAACGTAGCCTCGTCCTCCAGAACGCCCTGCAAGTGCTCAATTGCATCCGCATCTCCCGAGAAGGTAACGCTGTCTGGGGAATTGCTAGCAGCAACACAGATGCGGCTTTCAAAGGCATCCAACTCACAGAGCTCTTTCGCTTCCTCATAGGACATACCTGCTGCCAACATAGATCCGCGTCCTCCGCTCGCGGAGGCAGCGTGCTCCGCCGAAACGACTCCACGCAGGTGGGCAATACGAATTGCCAAGGATGCACTGATAAGACCGGTGGCAAATGCACAGGCGATCTCTCCGGAACTGTGTCCGACCACAGCAGCAAACTGGATTCCTGCTGCTTTCAGGAGACGCACCAGAACAATCTGAACAGCACAGCATAGGGGCTGGGAGAAGCTGGCGTGTCGGACGTTGGAAGCCTCATCTTCTAGCATTAGCTGCTCGAGAATGGTCCAGGAGGGGCGGTACTTCTCCGGCAAAGTCTGCAGTGAGTGATCCAGCTCCTCCGCTATCGACCGCACATAGGATGATCCCACAATCAGTTCCTTCAACATCCCAGGCCATTGGGCACCCTGTCCGGTGAAGACTCCCAGCACAGACGGCTTGCCTTTGACATCCGCGCTGAAGTCGCTCACAACGATGCCGTCTTCAATGGCTGCCTCGAGAGCGGCACGGATTGCTTCGTGGCTATGGCCGACAATAGCCCGACGGAAGGGTAGAATCGACCGCTTCCGCAGTAGAGTCCATGAAAGATCCCGCAAGTTAACTTCAGGGTTGGACTGAAGGAACTGTACCATGCTCTCCAACGTTGTCTTCATGGAGCGCTGAGACTTGGCCGAGAGAACCAAGGGCAGATTCAATGTACTGGGACTGTCTGAGTACTCCACCGGCTGTCGGCTCGCTGGCACCTTTTGGTCAGACTTTATGTATTCCTCAATAATTGCATGTGCATTCGTGCCACCGAAACCTTTTCATGGGCCATAGAGATTAGCAGTGGACTCCTTACAGTCATTCCCATCCGGGTTAAGGCCTGCTTACCAAAAGAGTTGACACTGACACGGCGAGGCTGTCCAGGTTTGATGGTGGGCCATGGTGTTGTCTCTGTTGCAATCTTCAAATTGGAGTAGAATGGGGCCACGCGGGGGCTGATATTCTCAAACAGCAGGTTGGGCGGGATCACTCCGTGCTGGACGGCGAAGGACGCCTTCATGAGACCAGCCAGGCCGGCAGTGCCCTCAGTATGACCGACAACGGTCTTCACACTGCCCACGAAGAGGGGAGTCTCTGCGTTCTCAGCATCGGAGGCCTCCTTTTTGTGTCCGAAAAAGGCGGTTGCGATGGCCTCGGCCTCCTGTGGATCTCCTGCTGGTGTACCAGTTCCTATGATGCGGATGAGTCCAAAGTAATCAGTGCACGAGCAGACAGAACATACTAGGAAGCTTACTGACCATGAGCCTCGAAGAACTGGCATCGATCCTCGGGGTTCGTGATGTCGAGGCCGGCTTTGGAGTAGGTAGCCCTGATAAGTGCCTCCTGAGCGCTGTGGTTGGGCATCGTGATGCCTGTCGTTCGACCATCTTGGTTCACACCGGTTTCTCGGATAACGCATTCAATGCTGTCGCCATCGCGCAAGGCTTGGCTCAATGTTTTAAGCACTACCGAACAAACAGCTTCCTAAAGAGATATCGATGCACAAGGCATACCGTTAGCGAACTTGCGCGTTGTCTGCAAACTAGGAGGCACTCACGCCTCTAGCATAGCCATCGGCCCCAGCGTCCCACATGCGGGACCGGCCCGAGGGGGATAACATGTTCAACTTGCTTTCTAGAACGAAGGTCATGGGCCCGAGGATCATGTTGGCGCCCGCGGCGATAGCCATGGAGCTTTGCCCACTGCGTAGCTGTTGTACAGCCAGGTGAACGGCAACCAAAGACGAGCTGCATGCGGTATCGATCGTCATCTTCACCCCATCAAGTCCGTTAGGAACTCTTCAAGATTACCAATATGGGGCATGAGAGCAACTTACACTCGGGCCATGCCAGTCAAAGAAGTATGAGATGCGGTTCGACGCGACACTAACAGCGACTCCCGTGGCCGAGTAAGTGGGAATGCTCTCCAAGTCGCGCGTCGACACCGTCTCGTAGTCGTGTGTCATCATGCCAACATAAACGGCAGTGGAAGACCCCTGCAGGTCTTGGATCCGCATACCGGCATCTGAGACTGCCTCGTACACGGTCTCCAGCAAGAGCCGCTGTTGTGGATCCATACTCTCGGCCTCTCCGGCCTGGATATTGAAGAAAGGGCCGTCGAAGGCGCGCAGGTCTTCTTGTAGCATATAGGCATAGGGTGCGTTTGTTCGTCCATGGTGTTTTCCGTCTGGATGATAGAATGCGTCGACGTCAAATCTCTCTTTCGGGATTTTGCTACGGACGTCGCGAGGCTCCCGAAGGAGCTCCCACAGCTTGGAGGGCGTGTTGGCGCCCCCGGGAAAGCGGCAGCCGCTTCCTACCACGACAATAGGCTCATTGGGGTATGTTGACTGAGCCATGGTTGTTAGTGATGTTAGATTAGACGTGGTGATCGACCCTTGAGTTTTGATCACTTTTGGCGTAGCTCGAGAGTCTGCGGGACGAGAGATGTATGTGGTCGCACCAATGCGTCCTACGTACATAGAAGTGGCCCAACCAGACAGTCCCGGTCTAGACTTATCTACATCTGGGGATTTGACTTATGTTGAGATCGATGCCTTCGTGAACCCGTATGCGCATCGGCCGACTGAGGTTAGTTAGGGCTTGCCGCCGGCGTCATTCGGCTTCCTCTATTCTTCCGGCGTTATTCGGTGAGAATCCACCCACCACCACTACACAAGTAATCATCAGTCTATAGCAGGCAGGCCCTTGTTAGTCAACGGGTAAAATTCCTTTTACCAGCAATAAGTCTCGAATCTCTCGTTCACTTCACTCACCGACGTGGCCTAGCTCACAGTTTATCTAGTGATGACAGTTCCGACAGATACGGTCTCGCGTCGCCTCCAGTCTCTCGCTTGGAGCGACATAAAGCAGCATGCCCCATGGCTGCCGTCTTCTCGCACTCTTGTCTCGGGATTTCTCTGTTTGATCCTTCTTCAGATTCTGTACTCTCGTGGACGCAAATCCGACCTGCGGGTGTATAACCCGAAGAAATGGTGGGAACTCACCACCATGAGGGCCAAGCGGGAGTTCGATGCGAATGCGCCCGCATGGATTGAGGCCTGGTTCTCCAAGAACGACCAACCGCTCCGTTTCATTGTCGACTCTGGCTATTGTACCATTTTGCCCTCATCGATGGCCGACGAATTCCGGAAGATGAAGGAGCTTTGCATGTACAAGTTTTTGGGCACGGTCAGTTTATCTCTGAGTTCTTTCCATCTTCCCGCTATTTTGGTGTCTGGGTTACTGATGATCATCTTGACTGTCAGGACTTCCACTCTCATCTTCCCGGATTCGACGGCTTCAAAGAAGTCACCAGAGACGCACATCTCATCACCAAGGTGGTCATGAATCAGTTCCAAACCCAAGCTGCGAAATACACCAAGCCTCTTGCCGATGAGGCCAGCGCGACAATTGCAGATATCTTTGGGGACAACAAGGGCAAGTCAAGCATCCTAGTCAACCCGTTGGTCGTTATGTTAACGGGGTCTCTCTATCTTTTCCAGAATGGCACACGGCTCCTGTCTATAACGAGTGTTTAGATTTGGTGACACGCACTGTCACTTTCATCATGGTCGGGGATAAACTGGCGCACAACGAGGAATGGTTGGATATCGCCAAGCACCACGCGGTGACTATGGCGATTCAGGCTCGCCAACTCCGCCTCTGGCCCGTCATTCTGCGCCCTATAGTCCACTGGCTCGAGCCCCAGGGAGCCAAACTGCGGGCGCAAGTCCGACGAGCCCGGCAGCTTCTCGAGCCCATCATCCAGGAGCGACGCGCCGAGAAGGCCAAATGCCTCGCCCAAGGGATCGAGCCGCCGCGCTACGTCGATTCCATTCAGTGGTTTGAAGACACCGCCAAGGGCCAATGGTACGATGCGGCGGGGGCGCAGTTGGCCATGGACTTTGCCGGCATCTACGGCACCTCTGACCTGATGATCGGCGGGCTGGTCGACATCGTCCGCCACCCGCATCTCATCGAGCCCCTTCGCAACGAGATCCGGACCGTCATCGGCGAGGAAGGCTGGACGCCGGCCTCGTTGTACAAACTCAAGCTTCTGGACAGCTGTCTCAAGGAATCGCAGCGCGTCAAGCCCGTAGAATGCGCCACGATGCGCAGCTACGCGCTCCAGAACGTGACCTTCTCCAATGGAACCTTTGTCCCGAAAGGCGAGCTGGTAGCTGTGGCGGCCGACCGCATGAGCAACCCTGAAGTCTGGCCTGAGCCGAAGAAGTACGACCCGTACCGATACATGCGCCTGCGAGAGGATCCCGACAAGGCGTTCAGTGCCCAGCTGGAGAACACCAACGGTAACCATATCGGCTTTGGGTGGCATCCTCGGGCGTGTCCCGGACGGTTCTTCGCCTCCAAGGAGATCAAGATCATGTTGGCGTTTCTGCTGATTCGGTACGACTGGAAGCTGGTGCCAAACGAGCCGTTGCAGTATTACCGTCATTCCTTCAGCGTGCGCATCCATCCTGCCACCAAGCTTATGATGCGCCGTCGGGACGAAGATCTCTGATTTTTTATTTTAATTTTTTTTGCTTTTGCTTCGTCTTGGTATTGCGCCCGTAGCTCTTGGTATTGGTGGTTATTTCACACTTCTACCATATAAAACCGAAGCCCCGGGCAATGAGGTATATATGGAGACTCAAGTAGATAGAGCTTCAAGTGAAATATTTATGATTTTGTGATTTTGTGAATTTGTGAGAATATAAACAGAAGCAACACTGTATGAGAAATGAATTTAAACGTCGATAGCTAAGACATTGATGATTTACTTGCCTCCATTCTGCTTCCTCAGTTATCGGGGGGCTAGTCGGCCTTTTCTTGCAACCTGCGCTTCGCATTGAAGTCAATTTTCTCCTTCAGCCAGGACATAGACTCCTCGGCATCCTCTCCAGTAGTCGTAGCGACCGGGAAGAATATCCTTGGGGACGTCAATCCTCAGTATTCCTTTATTGCTGCTGCAACACAGATAGAAGGCGCAGTAAAGAAAGATCAGAAACCTACCCTTTCAACCCCCAAATCATCTAACTTCAATGTAGCAACCTGTTCTCTCGCCTCATCCTCATCATTCAAGCTTATTCAATTAGGAAAATCAGCAAATCAAACCAGGTTCTTGTGCATGGGAAGTGTAAGCAAGCAATCAACCACTATCCACCGGGTCCCCATGGAATCCCCCTTTTGGCCATGGAATAAGCCTCGAGCTCTCCACATTTCTCGTGTCCTGTTAACAGGACAAGAAGGTTGATACACTAGCTCGTCCAGAGTGATCGACTGGAAGAAATTGACCACGACGATCAACACGTCCGCGTCCGTGTACATTGAAGCGACGCCTTCTCGCCAGCGGCGGCGTGCATCTAGTCAGTGCACTGTTCACCGCGATGAAAGCAAGTCCCCGTAAATGACTGCTGCTCTCCCAGCCCGCATAGAAGCCGTTTAGGGAAATAGTGCTGGTAGAGGTAGATTCGGAGATGCTGGAGTAGCACTTTATGTTTTGTGGAGGTGGCTCTGGCTGTCTAGCATGGATCGCGGACCGAGAGTCGGCCCGGAATTGGTGGTCCAAGCTCCATCACCAACCCAAGGCTCGCCGTACGCGCCGTACCTACTAGTAACTATATCGTGGCATGAGACTCAGAACATAACTCGCAAGTTTCCAGGTAAGCAAGCCAATTTCACAAGCTATGTAAAGGCATGACTTTTTAAATTACAGTGAATGAATTGGCTTTCCCCATACTAACAAAGAAAGATGAAACTCATTACAGACGGCACAGGTCCAAAGGATGCGCGGTTCGGGTAGACTGCAGGATCCATGAATGCAATGACAATCATAACAACGACTGTGACGACGAGGAAGAAATTAGCATGCGGAATGTAGGCAACTGATCTACAAGGAGTACAAATCGGACGTTAGGATAAGCATAGACAGGGTTTAGGGCCAAGAAAGGGGCAGTTCGAGATCAGTCTGGACTTCCGTGAAACTGGAACGTGAACCCTGAGGGCGTTTCATGTTGTTCCCGTGGATAAGTCCATGACATCAATCCCCTCTCCCTCATGGGTAGATGTCTGCTCTTTGCACTCTAGCAGCACATTCTCTGCGGCGGATAGCACCAGCTCGAGCTTTCAGATTGACCACTATTTTACACGGTCTTTTTGGATGGCCTAGCCTTTACCATTCTTTTGGACAGGCTTTTCAACATCTGTGGTCATGCATAAGGCGCTTTAAGCTGTGTATTATAGACCAACCAAATATGGCGGACGAGAAGAACAAGTAAGCAGGGTAAAACTGTGGCTCAGCAGCATGATAAGAAATTTGCATGTGATTTAGAAGAGCTTGGGCACCCGAGTAGTGCAGAGGCACCAGGATAATGCAGGAACACTGGAGGGACTAGGCACTAGAGAAATTCTAAGGCACTGGAGGAGTTCTGAAGCACCGGGGGAGTGCTATGGCACCGGGAGGGCAAGGCACTGCATCGGAGCGAGGCCACTGACAAGGGGTGGAAGCACTACGAGGGAGCAACGGCACTACGGGAAGTGAATAAGACGATAATACAATATACGGCAGGTGACATCATGTGACGGTCGATCGGCATAGATCAGAATATTAGGCAGCAGTATTGTGAACTTGGTTTCCAACGCAGGAACACTGGAAAGTGGGAAGTCCGGTCTAGCTGCTGAAGGCCACAAATGTACATTGAGCTGCCTCAGTCGAGGGAAGTTGAAAAGCAAAAAAAAAGCATTATTTCATACAGCACCTACTCTAGACCTCATGAAACTGTTCTTGAGTTGTTCGGGGAGATATGCAGGCTTTCTCAGAAGCAATGTGGTCATGTTACCCGGCGCAAAATATGCGTGCTTGTAACGGGCCAGAGCCCGTCCTGGATCACGTGCAACCACGTGCCCAGCAGTCTATCTACACGAGTTGTCGAGCAGCACGAGCTCTTCCTCTCTTTGAAGCTTTTGGTAGATAGCATCTGGCATCGTTAGATTGAATCAAATCTTGCTTTAGCCCTTCACAGTGCTGACTTAGATAAGTATTTGTCACAAGACAACGGACACAAGACAGATGCAGATCTATGCCCGTTGCCATAGGTCTCTTCCCACAGACCACAGATCATCATGGAAATCAAATCCTAGGACTCCTGGATTATGTTCCAATTTATCTTCTACCTTCTATCTCATCATTAATACTAATCCGTGTTCGTTGGCATATTTCCCCGTAATCAACATGACTACATTACTTCTGAGAGAACGTACCTGTCCGCTCTGTAGGCTCAAGATCTGTCTGGCATACGCCTAGAGTTCCAACCAATTGAGATCCTTCCAACTTGGCATGGGCCGAAGCCAGTGTCACCGATGACATCCACTCATTCTGGCTCACGGTCTCTTACTCACAGGCTTCCATAAGCTCTATGCCGGCGAAATGCTCTACGCCGGGGAGCAGATCCCAAACGGTCCTGAAGTCCAGCTTCAGCCAACACTTCGGTGTACGCTAAACCTGCGGCGTGAACCCGACCTTTGGCATGAGCCCCAACTTCAGCATAAGCTAAACCGTCGGCGTGAGCCGATATTGGCACCAGCCCGACCTTTGGCTGGAAGCAAAACTTCGGTGTACGCTAAACTTCCGGCATGAGCCCCAGGTTTAGCATGAGCCCAGGCTTTGGCTTGAGCTAAAGCTTCGGCGTGAGCCAGATCTGGCGTGCGCCAACATTCTGCCTTACGGCGAGATCACATGCAAATCAGTAAAGATAGTGCTTTGTGTCAAGACCATGCTTTGCGCCGATCAAACGCTCTATGCCAAAACGGCTTCATCTTAGAAAGAGCTCCTCCAGGAGAATGCCGTACGCCAAAGAAAAAAGAGGAACCCTTCTGAGCTTTGGCCCATGCCAAATCTCTTAACGTAATGTAAGTCGTTGGTCTGGAGATCCTGCTGGCCCTAAGGCCACGGTCCACGGGCTCAACCGAGCTCAAGTCCACGTTCGTCTGGGCACGGTACCAAGGTCCGCTACATGAGCCCCTCACGGCCCATGGACCGCACTCCCATATCTAATCGGATTGACTGAAGACAAATTTCTAGACTTTTATATAAGGTACCAGTTTTTATAATCATTCTGGCCCCGAAAGGCGCATTCCAAAAGTCAAATGTATAAATTTTATATAAAAAAAATGCCCTCATCACCTATCCTAATACCAGGATGCTTAATAATACTCCAGTTCCTAATGGAAGATCGATTTCTCATGCTGTTTTTGTCAGTGTCTCTTGCCAGAAGGATGACTAAGCAGATCGATACCTCTGTTCAATCAAAATCCATTCTCCCTTTCTTCAGGTGCGTGGACGGAATCGGTTATAGAGATTGTCTCTGTTTGCTTAGAATCTTCATAAGTCTCTGCGCGATTCATAAAATTTGCGGGAGTCTTGTGGTCTGGAATAGGATAATACGATTCCTCACTAAAATTAGTCGGGGAATGCAATGGAACTAGGGCGAAGTACCAGATTCGAAAGAGCCGACGACCAAATACCGCTGCTGTCGACGGAGAATATTGAGACTCGACCATTATCTTTCATTTGAACACCGAAAAAGACATTAGAATCGCAGGTGGTGCTAAATTCATAGACTTTCTTAAATATCGTCTTCAGTCGCCGGCTCCTTTTCTGCCTCTCCCTCTTTCGTTCTGCCGATGAGGTCTGAGGTTGGCTCGACGGTTGTTCCATCTGTCTTATCTGAAAATGCGATTTTTTAATTTGTATTTCTCGGTTCCCTATAATCGGCTTGGGGATATTTATCCAGAAAAAAAAAGGGGGGGGTGGGCCGACGTAATTAAGTAAAATGTTAAATCCAGTCAATTCACCTCAAGACGGAAGAGCGCATTTGCTCGGCTTGTTTAAGACTTACAGGGCGAACAGAAGGAGACAACCTAAATAAAGCCAGAAAGTGATGTCTCAAAGAAAAGGTTAGGCCAACCTTCCTTTAGGCAGTCTCAACCTGGTAGTTAGCCACCCATCTATTTTTACACTTCGAATAGAGACATTCCCCTGTTTTGCTCTCCCTCTGCTTCTCCTGCTTCTCCTGCTTCCCCTCTGCTTCCTCTGTGCTTCCTCTGTGCTTCCTTTCGATTTGATCAACTGTACACCTAGTACTCACCGCTGTCGTATCTGAGACTGATTCCTGTGCCTCCCTCCCAGCATTTACAAGATCAATAGGACCCCTACAACCTCATTAAAAGCATTGGATAAGGTCGCTTTTTCTGCGGCTTGTTCTGATCTCGGGCTCCATTGAGAATATACCAGGATGCCTTCTAGCAGGGGATCCAAACCCCACTTTCCCAGGGAGCTGACTGACCACATGGATACGGGCTGGATTGGCCAGAAGTACCGTGCTGATAGCTGCGTGGTATAGTGAACGTGTAGCTGGACTGTCAGGGAGGGTTTAGGTTCAGCCGTAGACATACATGACCACCCTGAGATAGACCATTATAGTCACAAGTGCTTTTTTCCCTTTACCATGTCCTTGACATCATTAAATATGCAGCACGGCTGACTAGACTGTGTTGGAATCTTTTTATTGGCTGAATAGATCATGCCTGATTTTACTTGCATGGAAGAGCTCGCTGCAGCGAACTCTTTCCATCTTCTCATTGGATGCCTGATCCACTAGATGATCATAGTACAAATACGAAGCATGTCCCTTAGGCTCCATCCGAATTACTCTCCATACTCTTCAATTAATTCTATGACATTCTATTTGTACTGCTGATGGAGAATCTATCAGTTACTCACCAACCTTCGTTGAAGGTCATCACATTACCAGGCCGAGAAAAGACTTGGATTCGTTGCCAGCGACAGTCAATGGAGTTGAGCAACCCAGGTAACTGCATAAATCGAAGATCACATATTTCTCTGCTGACGGACTTTCTAGGTCTCAAAACCAGACAGATGCTTATACAGACATGGCTCTTCCTCCACGGAAGTGATCTGTGTCTCTCTGGGGAAGCCAAAACACGTAGCCGGATCGGAGGACAAGGTCGGCACGTGTTGACACGGGTAACGTCCCGACAAAATGCCCCACCATATTCATCCCACCAGGAAATCGTTCACTCTTTGTTCACGAAATGACCCATCTCCTTAAACAGGTGATAGTGCCTGACAGCGAAGGCATTAATGGAGACCTACGGGACCATTCCTTGGTCGAAACTCTCCTTCGCTGCCTGTCCAAACATGGGTGTATTGTGATCAAGAATGCGGTATCGAATGTATCCGGCCCGGATGATCCAGAGATTGCGCGAAACGAAGTATAAGACCAACATCAAGTTCCTGAGCCGAACCAAGTTCTGACCGTTCTCTGTTAGGTGACCACCCTAATCCTTCGTCGAGCTCGGCTGGAGGGAAGATACGCTGTGTTTCTTCGCGAGAAGTACACGACAGGCAAGAGCGACAGGAAATGGCGGCGCGCAGAGAAATGGAAGGAACTGCTGCAAGGAGACTGTTTGCAAGCAGTCTACTGCTGTTATCTTTTAGCGGGGCCGGAAGTTGAATATCGGTTTGAGTTCCAGTCTCCGTCGCAAATCCCAAAGGCCGTAATGGTGAATGGAAAAGATATGTAAGTCTGCCCCAATTGATGGATCTTTGAACTTGGTTCTGATCCTGCGAAGCATCTTGGTCACTGGACCTACGATGTGGAAGATTCCGGTTTCCGCCCACTCGCCTGATCATCCTGATTTAGTCGAGGTAAGGTACAAATATATCGATCCGACGCCCGTGGCCGCAACGCAGTAGAATCGTTTACAGCAAACGTCCACCCGAGCCCCGGGGGAAAGCTCGAGTTCTCTTAGATCAACATCAAGTCGTCCGGCATATCCCAACTAGTAGTCATGATATCTGAAGGGTCGATCGTACACGCTATGCCTTCCACCCCGAAATTCAACGAGGCCTCGTCGAAAGCTGTTGGCAAGACGTCATCAGAACTCTCATACACTGGAGGAGTATCCTGTTGCTGCGGTCCTGTTGTGGATTCAGAGTTTAATGGCGGAGATGTACCAGAGGAGTGCCGAGAATCATGGGTCTGGGATGTAGAAAAGTTGTTCTCAGAGGATCCAGGAGGTTGACTGTGCGCGGTGTCTCCAGGTGTCATTGACTGTGGATGATTTGCCGTACATTTCACTAGAAGCTGCCGCCACTGCTCAGCGTCTCAAATAACTTAGCATGGCTTCATCAAATGTGTTGACTGGCTAGACCTACCTTGAAAGGCAGCGAAGTAAGGTGCGAATATCTCCGCTCTTACGCAATATTGCAGTTTATGTTCTGCTTTCTCATGACCAGAAAGCGCTCTTCTGCTTGGGGTTTCTTTTCCACATAAAAAGCATTTCGCTTGGCCGATGAATGGTTGGAGGACCGCATGGCATCGTTGTAGATGGGCAGTAAAATTCGACGCTTTGCTGAAGGGCGTTTGTGTCGAACAACTCGGAAACTGGCAACGAAGACGTTTTTCTTCATCTAGGCTATACAGGTGATCTGGGATGTCCCAACGGTGTTGAAACACTTGCTCTATTTGACTAATCGATGCAGCGACCACCGAGAGACTTTCGGCATCTTGAAGTCTGTCAATGTCGTGCAGTGATAATGCTGACAATCGAAATTTCAGGACCTCTTGCAATGCTTTAATCGAGATTTGATCTGATGAGAAGCGCTGCTTCTTTGTGTGACGCTCACTCTCAGTTGTTTCGTCGCGTTGTCTTTTCGGGGGCATGGCGACAATTTGATCGTAATCCCCGCCAGGTAAATGTGGAAGCGGACGAGGAAATGACGGCGCTGGGGTATTCAAATGATACGAGAAAGACTTGAAAAGCAGGTCTAGAAGGGTCTAAAGCATGGTAAAATGTCTCACTGGACTTGTTCCTCTCTTGCTAATTGTATGATGGCGCAGCTTTCGCGGGCTGATCGGCGAAGAGGGAAGATGCTGGGGTGAGAGAACGAGGGTACATCGCCATTAGAGTTTCGCTGCAGCCATCGCCGCAAAATACTAGGCAAATGCGGACCTCGCTGCAGCGAAGATGTACCCCCTCCACCCTGGGTATCTTGGGTAACAACAGCCAGTCAGGACATATTTGACAGCAGGAATCAAACCCAAGTCTCTCTGTGCCTCGTAGTATTATGTTCTCTTGTCAAGCTTCGGCGAAGAACTACCAAGGCTCAATATTACATGGGTTGACCATCCGCCGACCTGACAATCGGTCCATCTAGCCAACAGTGGGACCCTAAGAAATGTCGTTTACTGACCTCGACTCAACTGATTCGACATGTCAAGGATCAGATCACTCACAAAATCACCTCCATAGCGAAGCGCGGTGAGTGGCCTTCTCCTGATTATTCTATGCTCTTGAGGCCTGGGCCGCTGACGCACTACCTTAGAAGTTCCGAAGCAACACTGGTCGACATTGCTAAGCATCCTACAAGTCAGCCGCATGTAGCCCCGGACGAGCCTGCATGTTGGAGACTTAGTGAAGTTAGAAACATTCTTCATGGCAATAACCAACGTGATATCCTCCGGCTCCGCAGATTTCGCCCCTTCAATGATAAATTTCTCACTATCGAAGGCTATCTGTCTCTCTCTCAGATCGCGAGACCAGCGGAGCCTCACGAGGAATCAATCTCAACGGAAGCGCTAGAAGCCGATGAAGATAAAATCGTGGAGCTGCTCGACAAGAAGAGTTTGGCATGGTTCCGCAAGGTACCTTTTGAAGATTGGGTCCAGAGGGCATTGGGCTTATGGCCTGATTCCATCATCGATCTCTGCTTCAATCACATCCGACTTGGTCTCAAACTGAGACGCCACATTTGCAGGCATCCGGAGGAGCGAGAGAGATTTGAGATAATCGCACAGGTAACTTAGACTCAACTCCGCTGCTCAAGTTCACAGCGCTGATATCACTCAAGATGCTCTGGAAAAAGAATCACTTCGCTCACACCGTGGTGGTACGTGCATCTGCTCGTAATTCACAGTGGATGTCGATGCCACTCCGTTTCTTAGACTTTGCATTCATCCTGAATCCTCTTCGAAACTTCTTGTCTGAACCCACGCCCCTGCCCCGAGTCTTGCAGGAACTCGAGGTGCTGGCGGTACGGTTTCAACGTCTCCATCGTAATCCGAAAGCCGACTTGTCACGGGTGTTCAGTATTGACATCACATTCTTGAGAGACATCTGCGACAAGAACGTGGCATGCCTGGCCATTTCAAGGACTTACCATGATCTAGAATGTTTCCGCAAACTCCGGTTAACTGGCATCGTTAAACGGGACAAACATACGCGATCACTCAACATGAGGTGGAATTCTCTATGCCGAGCAGTGGAAGAATGTGCCGTGATCGATGAACTGCGACCACGATTGGTAGAGTTCGCAAAGGTACGTGATGGAGCCGAATCTGATTATAGTTGTTATTAACATCTCCGGCAGACGTTGTACTCTCTCCGAAATTTTTTCTCTTCGAGCGCCGTCCTTCAGGGCCTCCGTTCTTCTAACATTCACTTGAAGAGCATCGGGTATTTAATCAATGTCGATAACAATTACGAGCTCTACCGGCGAAGGATAGATCCGAAGCCTGCTCTTCATTTTTTGTTTCCCCTCACTAAAGCGGTTTACCTTGATGATGAAAGGGCTGTACCAATAATATTCAAATTCCGGGATTATCAGATTCGCAGCGATTGCAATTGCTCCTCATGCATTTACTATCCCTTTTGCTATTGATATCGTTCTAACCAAATATTCTCTTTTACATGGATCTGTACATTTCTGTATACTACTGTTTGTAATGTCAAACTTGTTACCTCTACTATTCTCCCAATCTGCTCTCTGGGTCACTTGCCTGCCAGACCTGTCGGATGATTTGGCGCATTTTCAACCCGGAGAGTACGCTAGACCTCAACTAGAAGGTAGCGAGATCGACATGACTTTATTAGAAAATGCTCTGGTTCTACTGCGACTCCCACGGACAGCCAGGCAGACAGCTAGACCATGTGGTGTGCCACATCTGTGCCTGATTCGTAACCTTCCCTATGTTCCCTATGGATGAGCCGACCACAAGAGTTACAATGCCATGTGGTGTGCCACAGCAGAAGATTTATGACTTTCCCTGTGGTCCGGCCGGCCAGACGGTGGAGGAACCCTTGTGGGGGACCAGAAATCTCTGAGAATTATAGCGCTCCACAGGGTCAATCAACCCATGTGGCTCGAGAATCCTTGTGGGGAGCCATAAACCTCCGAACATTGTGGCTGCCCACAAGGTCTAAGAACCCTCATGGACGATTGGTCCCTGTGGGGAACTATAACTTTAGCTTGACTCGTTATTGAGAGCATATGTTCAATCATCTATTCTCTTTCTCATTTCACACCTGCAAGGGTGATGGAATACACCAGTGAAAAGCATTGATTAAGCGCCATCGGGCAGAGTCAGTATGGGGGTGGGGGAAACAAAGAGCCCGCTCCTGCTAGTACCATTAATAGCAGGAACAAAGGAGGAATGTTTCAGGGGTCGGTCAGTTCCCGGAATGCAGAATAGTCCCGAGCATGGCGCTAAATGGTGATTCTGGAACTTTAGATGGTTGTTCCTATCGGCGCAGCAGGTGACGAGGAAAAAAGAGGCGCTGTGACGGCCGCCGATAAATAAGAGTTTAAAAATAGACTGACTCAGATAGCGGTTACTTGCCAAGCCAATGTCAAGTTCCTCTCGCTGGAAATTTCCAACGAGAGGTAATTAGGCAGCAAGATAACGTGTCAGTAGGATAACTAAGTTGTTCACCCTCTGCTATCTTGATGACTAATTATACGGACTCTTGTTGGAAATTTCCAACGAGAGCTGAAGCTGACATAACTGGTGTTCTTGCACTGCCTAGCATATATCCACACCAGCTAGCCAATAATAAGCAGTAGCTTACCTGAAACGCTCAAAAACTCGCGCGGCACCTTTTTTTGTCCAATATGGTCTGCTTAAACTGGCTGGTGTTTGGACGAACTCCCATCGGGCGCGAGCAAGATTCATTTTTTGATCATCTGTCCAGTCAATGCGGCCACAGACAGTCAAGAGACTGGGGGTCAAGGAGAATTTCCCCAGATCCATGGCTTTTGCGAAACAACAGTATCTATAATAAGACAGACAGTACTTCTCTAGCCAATCCATTTGGTGCTAGAGAAGTCTGGAATCTTAACCGGGCGCTCAGGATATACTGGCGCTAAACGAACGTCTCTAATAGGTGATTTGGCTTCCGCCTACAATGTCAGCTCGAATGGGAAGACTGGAGTTGTGTTTTGAGATCGGTATATCTTCTTGGCAACCTAGGAAATAGAACTCATGGCTTGTTTCCTATTTGCTTATAGCATTGCTATCTTTCACTTTTGACGCTATGTTGTGTCGACTTCTGTGATTTTAATGCAGATCGCGGCGCTTCTGCTTAAGAGACAGGCAAGTATTGTCTCAGATCTTAATATCAGAAATCAAGATGCCCTTTTTCCCGAGCAGCGACAGCATATATATTCCAACAGCATCGGCTCCTGGTTCATCAATCCTCTGCCTATCCACAACCTGACAGACAAGGAAAGCTTGTTTATAAAGAAACAAACAGTGACAGTAAGACAATTTCCAGATTCCAAGATCCTTCTGACATAACATCAGTTCCCCCAACGTTTACCCACTGTTTTACTGAAACATGGGATACTCCTTATACCTCGTTACCTACCACCGCGGCACCTATTTGAATACAGGAAGACCAAAACCATACCACTGGTCTTTTTTCATCCAAAAGAAGGTGGAGAATGGAATCAACCTTGGAATCGCTCATCAGCTTCGCGGCATGCCTGGAGCATTCTATTACATGGGTCCAGAAGAGGTTGATCTTGCAAAGTCCCGTTCTCTCAAAGAAGAACTGTTGATCGGAGAGGTCGATGAATCAAAACTCAGCCTGGTTCATCAGCGTCTGAAGGATTGCCGGATTGATACTGTGGAATCGTCTGGGTGGAATTGTCAAGACTGGGCTTTGGAGGGTCTAGAGAAACTGAGAGCGGATGGGTTTATCTATGATGGGTACACACGCGAGACCGTGAAGGCATGGCTCAAGGAGAAATGAGTGATGTTTGGAGATGCTGAAGGAGTCTACCAAGTTTTAGAACATTTCGATTTCACTATCAATCTCAAATTCCTTCCGATAAGATGGCATGACTTGATCCACAATATCAAGCCACCATCTTTGACATCCGCTACCAAAGAGAGCTTTTCTGTATTCCCACCATTCAGGCCAAAAGCCTGCCATTTCCCAATCGATAATGCCCGTAATATCTCCGGTTTTTTCATCTACCAGGATATTATCATATGAAAAATCAGCGTGCGCGAAATGGACGGTGAAGTCATCAGAAAATTGCTTGCGGTATTTTAGGTACAGCTCCGGACGGGGACATCGTTTTACTGGGCTCACAAGAAAATCATGAAACTCAGACACGGAATGGAATGGCCCGATAGGGAATCCGTTATTTAATCGGTGGTCATAGGCGGATTCTCCTGAGCAGGATCCAATCTGTCCATGAATTGACGGGTGTAGGTCTCGAAGCTGACAAAGATATGATGTCAGCTGGGACAGTGTGTTTTGCCGAGCATGATCATTCATATTCGGCCATGCCGAACCAAGAGTAGTACCGCGGAGACGCTTCATCAGAAACCAACTGTTGTTTGAGTCCACTTGATAGTCAAGGATTTCAGGGATAGGAATTGTCGTATGGCTTCGCACAAAAGCGATGGCCTCGATTTCACGCTTTATCCTGAAGCTGCTGCCACACTTGCGAATGATGGAGCCAGCTTCATATGAGATCCGTCCAGTTTGACGAGTTACGGGACCGCTAAAGTTGGAAGAAGCCATGAGGCGGAAGATGAACTGTCGATTCCAGTCAAGAGTCCCAATAATTTAACCTCTGATGTAGTTGTTTGACGGCCAGTTCACCGGACTTCTTAGTAGTCGCCGGATATAAGGGAATGCTTCCAAAGATTTATTTGCCTGCTTGAGCCCACCAGCATAGTAATTAGGCGGCAAGATAACGTGTCAGTAGGATGACAAACTAGTCACCCTCTGCCGGGAATTGATACGCACTTTTACTAGTGACACCGCCTGACTAAGCGCCAAGCTGACTAAGCTGCGGACAACACCACATCTGTTTTTCATCCAATCTATCTCAATTGCCAGCTACAAAATATCGCCATTAGTGGCACTCTTGCGCTTTTTCCTAATAGAAATTTTTTGGTTCCTTCGTCGCTTGCAGTGGGTTCGTTGAGAAGGTTGACCAAGTATGGCTTCCAGCTGTTCTATGTCCTGGATCATCTTCTGCCACTCTCGAGGGGACTTAGTGAGATCCTCCAGTCGTTGCTGTTTTTCCTTTAATTGCTCCTTTAGAATGTCCTGATCTCTTGTGAAGTCAATGTAATCCCCTCTATTGCGGCGTCGTCGAAGTCGCACATGCTCCTCAGTGGTGTCAAGGGTTTTTTCCATCGTGAGATCAATGGGATTTTCTATTGTTGTCAGTATTAGACCGCGGTGACATGGTTATCTGCTCACCTCTACCGCCCTCAGGTTGCTGAGAAACCAAATCCTCCTTCTGTGATGTCGACAAATCAAGCTGAGGTGTAACCGGTTGATCTTTCGCAGCCGATTGTTCGTTATTCATGCTATTGAGTTCCGGAGCGAACTCCAACCATTCTGACAGATCGATATACGATTCCGATATGTCGATAGATGATTCTGGCGTGTCGATGGACGATTGCCACGGTGATAGAGAGGAAAAGACCAGGTCAAAATAATCGCTATCGCTTTGTTGCTCTTCCGATGGTAGTAGGAGTGGAAAGCTCTCTTCAAAACAACTGTTATGGGTCTGTTGTTCATCCGACTCGAGGATTTCCGTCAATAGAGGCTGGCAGGGGATTTGGATCAACGTCTCTTCGGGCCTATTGCGAAGGCCATCGCAGAATTCTGGAAATATCATGATTGCTGAGAGAGCTTGACTGCTCTGATAACGAAGAGGGATCAGTATCAGTTGTAAGTTTGTCAAGCAGACAACGCAACGCGAGATCAGAAGATATGAGGATCGAAGAGAAATAAAAATGGAGTCTGCGAATGTGGGCAACTTCGATTCTTAAATACGCTGTCTGGCCACAGGATCATCTAAGACACGAACAGATAAGCCACTTTCTATCCCGCCAGGATGGTGCTATTGGCCATTCAGCAGAGACCCTATGCTCCAGCATGTAGCAGAACATGCAGCTTTTTGTTTCGCTCGGCCACCTTGAACCAACTATCCTTGCGCAGAAAGCCCCCGTCAAACCAAGTCACACATATAGGACTGCACACAGAATTCAATTAGAAGGCGCAGTCATGCTGTTTCGCAATGATTGGGTCTCAAAGCAACCAGTCCTCCCATTTACCGCCGTTCTTCGAAGACGTAGGACGATACAGTGGTTTCCTGAGAGCCGACAAGCTCCACAGTCAGCTCTTACGATGGCGCAGTTAATGCTGCATCCCTGTAGGTGTTGATGATCCTACGACATCAAAAAGGCATCAGGTTTATGCGAGAGCCAGCTGAGTGTGGCCCTTGTGTCGTATTATCGCATGATGATGATGCGAAGCCTTGAGTCGACCGTAGGCTGTGAGCCAACGGATGCCAATTGACTCTATGCGTTTCTATATCGGTCGAGGCTGACTCGCTGGTGGATATACCATGTA
This sequence comes from Monascus ruber, assembly GCA_002976275.1. Classification (NCBI taxonomy): domain Eukaryota; kingdom Fungi; phylum Ascomycota; class Eurotiomycetes; order Eurotiales; family Aspergillaceae; genus Monascus; species Monascus ruber. The sequence continues at coordinate 629,298 of PSNO01000010.1, read as the reverse complement.
TCATTACTGCCACTGCAACACCAACTAGAAGGAAGCCTTACATGATTGCTTGATTGAACTTGATGGATTATTTAAAGGCAGTGGACCTCTTCTCTCTTCTACCTCAAGGGCATTTCTTCACCGGTCTGTTTATCTTCATTCTGAGATCATTGACAATGTCACTTATCACCTCAACCGATGGGGCCTATCTCGATGTGCCCATTGTGTTATACGACGAACATCTATCCCGGGACCTCGTTCAGAGGGTTCGAGACTATCTGTCCTCACGGAGGAATCAAAGAGGTAATACTTGACGGTGATGCTTGAAAATGTTTTGCTTAAGACCTCTATAGCTACCACCGGTGACAACCAACCCTCTCTAGGTCATTCTCGACCACCGGACAGAAATGAACAGTCGGCTATTTCAGAAGTCCAAAGAGAGTCTGATATACCTGCTAGTGGTAAGATATGATTTATAAGGCGAGGGAAGCCGGAAAGCTGATCCTCTGTAGAACAACCGACCGGATGCCCCCATGAATGCGCATTGTGCTATAACAACATTGTTGATCTAGCAGTCGGATGTGGCCATACCTTCTGCTATGATTGTTTCAGTCAATATTTTCACGAATTTGTTTTGGCACAGACACATGGGCAGGAACTGGTCGCACGGTTTTACTTGCGCAATAATCAACTATTGCCCCCATGTCCTCTTTGTAGGACAGAATTACCTGGGTTCTACTGCGAGCCTCAAGACGAGATGCCACGCACTCTTTGTTTCCGTCTTCAGTGCCCAAATTCGGACGATTCCGACTGTTTCTGTGAGAACTACTTCGTTCAAGGAATTCGGTTGAGGATTGCTTAACCTATTACGTTTTCATGTGTTCATGTTTTCATTTGGCTTCAGATTGAATTTCTTTGATTGTATCATTAGGCCAGAATGAATGCTAGTTCTCTCTACCCCTTGTCCGTCCTTGAAGTTCAGAGGTCATCGCGGCCCGGGTGATCGTCCAATGGCGTCTAAGACCCAAAGCCACGGGACTCGGGCCACTGAGCCATTCTCTAATAGTTCGAGGACCAATAAACCAATCACAACATGGATTCACCTGCAGACACTAAGCCTAATATGCGTTAGGAATCTTTCAGTATGGATCTTATGGGCCAATGAAAACTCATTTCTGAGGGGAAATGCGGTGCTTGTAGTTAGAAGTCTGAGGTGCAGCATGGGGCCAGGGCTCAGGGCAGGAATCGAGAATTTCCCACCCGCCAGGCGAACAGTTGGCTAGGACAGTGGTTAATAGAGGATAGAAGACTTTAGTTCCAAGTCCAGGAGATCGATGCTCTCGCTGTCCATAATTGGAATACAGTGCCTCGTTCTCTACCATTGCAACCTCATCGGAATTATCGCCTCCTGCTCTGGATCAATAATATCTTCGAGCTTTGAGAGTAATACGATAAAAATTAGCTGAACGAGCGAGGATCTGATAACATACAGTGGTACCAAAGATTTTTGGCACAGAGGAGGCCTGACTTTCCCGAGTAGGATCGAACACGTATGTCGAAATCTTTGGGAAATCACTGATTTATTGTGAACACCACATTCCAGTGCGTAGTAAAGGAATGTATCCACTAGTCAAGGAAAAAGACGAACAAATAGACAAATGAAGGTGAGAGCGCATAAAGCAATTTCCAAAACACCAAGTCGACATATAACTGCAGGAGCACGGCTATGGGCGGAGACAAATCCAGTGTAGGTTTCATTTACGTATACAAGCCATCCATCCGACCGGAGTTGTTAAACTCCTCAAGAAATTTATCATTTGCCTTTGTGGCCTTTTCCAGGTGCTTGAAAGTTACTTGAGTCTTCTCGACTGAAGCCAACGCCTGGGCAATGGAGGTAAGATTTTTGATCTACCGCATAATCAAGTTAGCTAGTATCAGGACATAATCCATGTTGCGACTCGCCTCTCGGCCATTTAATTTCATCGATTCCAGTCGCTTGAGATCGTCGACTTTGATTATGGCGGGTCCTTTTGAGGTACTAGCCTCTGAAAGGAAACTTTCCCAGATCTTCCGCCGCGCGTCCTTCGTCAATTCTGGATACTTGATCTTTAAATGGATTCGGCTCAAAACGGCCTCATCAAACTCCATCACACGGTTGGTGGTCAAAAAAAGGACCCCCTCGTAATATTCGAGTTTCCGAAGGAAAACAGTCACAAGGCGGTTGTGGCTACTCTGGTACGACGAGCGATTCTCCATAAACACATCCGCCTCATCTATAAGAAGGATTGTGTTGAGGTGCTTTGCAATTCTAAAGATCCGATCGAGTGTAATATCCAGTTGCATGGGATCGCCATGGTCGGCCATTAATTCGCCAGCCGAAACCTAACAAGTGAGCATAAGACCGGAAGATCTGTTGGGTGGGCATCGCCTACCGAATAGAGAGGGGTCTGGAATCGCTCAGCTGTCGCCTCTACTGTGAATGTTTTGCCAACTCCTGGCACACCACTGGGACATTTAGGAAGGATATTGTTTTTGGGGGGACTGGGGCCATCTTACAAGAAGAGGACATTAAGTCCTCGCCCTTTCCCTTTGATGAAATCATCAAAGACCACCTCTCTATCGCTGCACAAGCGAGAGGTAGTAACTGATAGAAGGATTTGTCTTGTATCTTCTGGAATTTGCAAGCGGTCAAATGAGGCAGGGGACCACTCAACATCTTCCAAATCACCCACTGCGCACTCCACTTTTTGATGGGTCAGCATAATCACGTGGACAGGGTTGAGACACCACTAACAGAACATCTTCTCATTAAAGCTGAAGCAGCGGACGGTTGGACAACAAACGAGAAACTCATCATCGGTCATGGAATGTTTATCCTTTCCGTTCCCTTTTAATCTCTCTAGTTCTTCCCGACGCTCTATTTCTCTGAGAGACATGCCGTGGGAAATGGTGGGGTCCTCCCAACAGTCCGAGACACGCGGTCGGCGGTAGTTCGGCTCCATTTCGCGAAATAAGGCAGCATCGATTGCGACGCGGCTGTCGATATTCAATGCTAGTGGCTTACCATTCTTCATGATGAAGGCTCTACCCTTGCAGTGCTGGATTAGGATATCTGTGCCAGGGCGTCTGATGAATTCGCCGAACTTGCGACCGCGTTCCACAAGGTTCTCAGTGACCTGTTTTCGATCAGGATGGTATTGGAGTGGAAATGCATCCAGGGTGTGAATCGGTTTGCGTCCACGAAACTTGACGATACCCAGTTCGATTCCTACCTCCCCGAGTTCATGTCCGTCATGGTCGAGATAATGACATTCAAGTTTAAAATAGGTGACACCTTTCTGTGTGGTTTCCTCAGCCGCATCGAACACTACGCATCGAGATTTTTTAGAGCCGAAACATTTGGTATACACATGGCATCCCGGCTTGAAGAGCACCTCGAGAAGATCATAAGTGATCTCCCCACGCCGTAACAATGGCTCGAGACCCTCCACAGTAGGGGCATAAGCGTCATTGATGTAGTCGACGAGCAGACGGAGATACTTATAGCTCTTTGAGTCACTACTCGCACTGTGTTGCAATTTGCCTGCAGCTGTCCAATCCGCATATGCGTCTGAGTCATCTGGGGAAGGGACAACCGGGCCGGGGGAAACGACGCCGTCGTCAAGTACAGGGAAGGTTGTCCCTGTTGGATGAACGCTGTCATCTAGTTGCTCTAGCTTGGACTTGAGCTCCGGTAGAAAATGAAACAGGATTATCTGCTCAATCTGTCCTCAAGATTAGCTTCTAGGATTGCTCAAGGCATTGAGTTACTTACTGATGGCTTGGCTTCCATGACGCTGATCACCTTCACATCCTTCAGCACCTCTCGCAGAATATCCCGCAGAATCTCCGACTTCACGTCGATGTATGTAGTCGACTTTTTGGATTTCGGATCTGGAACAAGATGAGATTCTACCTTTTCTCGAGATGTCTCCCGTACGTACCGACATGTTCGCGAACGACGAATACATATCCACTAAAGTCATCTACTTCCGGTTCAATCGATTCGACCACCTTGTATTTCGAGGTGTCCTTGTCCCAGCTATTCAACTGTCAGCAATCCCTGGTAGTTATGCGCGAATACGGTGACATACATTTCCAACACCTTCTTGAACTTGGCCTCGCGGGCTTCAGTAATGCCCGGTGACGGGCCATCTTCAATGTCGGTACAGTCAGCCTCGCTTCCCGTATCGGTAGCCTTTATCAACTGATTTCCCAGTTCGTCTGCATCAAGCGGCGGCGTGGAGGGCCCGAAGGGAAAATTAGGAGTAGCTGGCAGCCCGCCCAGCCAAGTGGCCTGGTTGGACAAGGCTTTTTTCACCAAGTCAGCCACGACTTGCTCCAGACCGCTAAGGACAATGTTTGGTGAAGGTTTTCTTCCATCCGCCTGATCGACGGCTTGGAGGACCGAAGGGGGAGCGTTAATGTCTGGGTGAGTGGCGACCATTTTGGTTAGTTGACGGACGATTAGTAAAAATGAACTTTGGAACAGATTGGTACGATGGCGAACAAGAGTCTGAGGGTCAATAACATCGATAAAAGACGAATAATGAGGAGACATGCGCCCTTTTATGTCCGGAGCAGATGAGATACATTGGATATAGATTTCCCCTCTCCCTTTTACCATTCCTTTCGACCAGCAGGGGAGCCTACTAGCATACTGGCATACTACAGGATGCACGGTCGTGGTCTGGGCCTACGGGATATGATTTGGATAACATTGTGCCGCGAGATGCGCCGCGGAGGGCTCGAGCATGTTTTATTGTGCGGATTCTTCCAACTGGCTATCCTGAAATAGCTCCAGGTTCAGATGGATCTGCTATTCCGTATGCAACTAATATCGCCTTTCTTTTTAATAAAACGCCTGGGGTATGATCTTCCGGTATCTTGTATCACACCTACGTGAGATGCCTTCTTTGATAGTTTACCAGCGCATCGTGTGCCAAAGGGTGTTCAATTGTTGTTTTTGCACTTCTTGTCACATCATATACCTACGAGACCCCAAATTTTAGTTCGCTCTGAGCAGGTTATCCTGCCTTGCAGGCTGAGTGAGTACCATGAGATATGGCTCGTACTGACCTCAGCACAATTTACCTGTATCAGAATGTGGATATTGGTAAGCCAATCATGTCACACCCGAACTTTCAGGGAGCACCTTAACATAGCTGCGCCTTTCTTGTATATGAATCTGTGCATCGATCCATGAACGTGGATGCATGTCCAAGGCCGCTAAAGGGTAGGTCTCAGGTTCTGATCCTTCCATATGCATTCCGACAACCAAATAAATCTGAGAAGAGGAGCTAATGTATGATCATGCGCATTACAGCCAGTATCCACTTTCCAGCCTAGTCTAGGATTTGACCTCGAGCCTGACCGTCCATATTTTTGTCTAGTTGTAGGCACTCCTTCTCTTCCCTCTCTCATCGATTACACGAACTCATTCTAGCTCTTTGTCAGTGTGCGAAAGAAGGCTCACGGATTGGATATTGACTTGCCTCTGTTCCAATTCCCGCACTGACATCACACACGGCTGTGGCCGATTGTATAGGGCCAATGGTGAGTAAGACGCGAAGGATTCGCCTGCTTGGGGGGATAGGCAGCAGAGGAAACTGCAAGCGTGCACCCAGATACTCTGCAAAGGGCCAACCAGGTCCATTTTGGTCGAAAATAATTCAGATAAAAATGATTGAGATATCTGGTCGCAATTGCTAATGTTCATTGCACTCCTTTATAATCGTGAAATCGGGAGCCATCACATATATTCGGGGTTGTAATAGCCCAACGGAGCAACAAATTGCTACGTGCTTCCCAATTTGGCCCTCTCATGTACAGTAAATAATCTCTCTTGATTTGACTTACCAAATCATTGGGCCAAATGACCAAAGACTCCTGCTTAATGTGAAGATTAATAAGAAAGTATAGTTGACCCACAATTAAAATGTTCCAAGCTGAATGACGATGAAATTGGCCTGTGTTTACCGTTTAGCCTATCGGAAATTTTCAGATCGATTGAGCGATCTGTTGAATAGGGTCCACACGAATTTGGGAACCACTTCCCCCCTCCCTTCCCTTCCCTTCCCTTCCCATCCCAGCCCAGCCATTTCCGATTGCCTTTTCGGCTTTCAAGCCTTAATACCGTACCTAAAGGACAAAGGACCTGTCATTCCTAGAATATGAACAGATGTTGTAGGCTCCTCTGACTTTTGTTCCTTTTACACCTTGATTCAATACTAGATTCTACTCCTTGCACATGCTGACCAGATCTTCTGTCCGAAGACGGTTTTGCGAATTTCTTTGAGGGGCAAGCCTACCTTTTGATGAGTCAGCAAATTTTACCATTGGTTCTGAAGACAGAGAGGGGCATTGGGCTGGAAATCTGATGCCCATTTTTCGGATGAGAATTTATCAATGTCTTCATATTGTGAGAAGACGGCATCACGAGCCTTCAATACCGATGCGCACCATATACACTATCTTAAAGTAGGTTTTCTTCTATTGCTTTTTGAATTGCCCTTTTCTACGAGATTGCAACGACGATCTACTGGGCTTTGTAAGGCAGTGCCACAATTTATTTACGAAGCAACCTGGACGAGAATTTTGCATCACTAGTCTCGGCAATCGACATAGTCACCTTCCGCAACTTGCAGTTTCGAACCCGCAATGACCGATGTTGTCGGGCAAAAGGCGCTCAATGGCGAGTGGGAAAGGATATCAAATAAGTGCTTTGAGATACAGGAGGATATGGTCATGAGTTTTGAAGGGCAGTCGTGTAATATTGCAGACTCTGAAGGAAAGCCCGTTCCAAATGGGAGCCTGGGTCTCGCAGATGGACGAGTGATGAGATATGTGAAGATTGGTTATCGATGCTACATCATGAGGGCAACTGTGAAGTTCGAGAAGATTCAGCCAGAGAGTTGTTAGAGGTGAGTAAGTGATAATATTCTCTACTCAGGATCACCCAGGCCCAAAATGTCGGAGATATTGAACCCATCAGCATAGCCCATCCTAATGACCAAGAGAGTGTCCTCATTAATCCTTTTTGGCAGGTACAGAGACAAGCAATTCGTTACCGACAAGCCTCCCCTCTCCTGTTCATCTTTCCATGACTTGCTCATCTTCATTCCCGTCCGAAACGGTTCAGGCAGCTTGTCGATCATATGACGTCTCATGAAAGAGAAGGATAAATAAGGGTCATCATCAAATAACACCGGATTTCCTGGAAATATGAGCTGCGATATTCATGCTATGCAGCGATACATACCTATGATTTGTGATGCTACTTGTGGTCGTTTTGGCGGCCGCTCGTTGACTTCTTCGCCGGTGCTGTATGTCCCATACAGAGAGTCCTCTTGTCGTCTATTTGGGGGATTTTGTTCCTTGGCTAGAAGCATCCAGATCACCCCCTTGCCCTGTATAACACAAGGTTCAGAAATTGAAACCCCATAAAATGGAGCCGTCCTTACCTGCTGAACTTTCAATTCCCGGTGCTTCTCTAAGGAAACTATCAATCTTTCTTTTCCCTGATTGTGCCGGGGTGGAAACAGTCAAGACAGCCGCGCCTTGGCTCTTAGTTTCGTGAAGTGGCAAGTTACGGCAAATAGGGATAGTGACCGAAGAGAGCGATTCTTGTGGTGGGCATGATTTCCACCAATCTTTAAGCTGGTTGTAGAATGAGCCAGGAGGTATGGGAGGCAGAGTAGAAATATGATATGACAAAGAACAAAGGACAAATAGTTCTGCGCTGATTGAATACACCTTTCTGGCAAAATGACGCGCTCGGCGTCTGCGGCTCCGGTTCGACGAGGATTGGTTGCTCAGTGACTCATCGGTTTCTACGAACAGGCTGGCCCACGAATTAGATTGATGAATCTCATTATCCGAAAGGGGATCTTGGATTTTCGAAAATTTATCTTCAAGACGAGATTTGAATTGGCGGGCAAAGAATGTGCTGGCGGTTGAGTCCATGTTCGCACTGACAGGCTTTTGGGAAACCCGCAGGATATCTTACTGCATTTAAATCCCATCCCGTCCCATCCCATCCCATCCAGAACGCATTACGAGTCAGGAAATCCGCACAGCCTATCATGATCACCTTGGTAGGGCGGACCCGAGGTTCCGGCCCGGAACAATCGTAATATTACCTATCTTGGTTGGCAGCATGGGATAATCCAACCAACCGATTGGCTTCTGATTGCCTCTAACGCATATTGCCAAGCATAATCTGGTTGAGTCTTTTGACATATATCAGTGATTACCAATGCTCGAGCCAGAAGGTCGTTGCTCGACAATATCTCCCACTGCAACCCAGCCTCGTTTCTCCTAGTGTCTAATATAAGTAGACTGTCGTTGATGAAAGGGTCGGCGGCAAATGATTGGAGTGTAGTTTACCGCGCAAACTGTTGCAGCTATTCCTCTTCGATCGCAATTGCAGCATATGAAACCTAGTTCCTGGCTGTCATTAAGTGGTGGAAAGTCAAGGCTGACCGGGCTCGAGCTACAGCACAGCTGCAATGAGTCACACCAACTGCTGAACCAGGACCAGAGTTTGACCACTCCGTGTATTCTGCAGGCTGATAAGGAGAACCAATGCTTCAATCATCATTGAACTTTGAATAGAGGACTCAACAGCGCTCAAGCCTCCAAGAATGTACATAAATACAGCCTGAATCTCTCAAGTATTCGATTCATCATCACTGCGCCCCGAAACCACCGCGCAACTACAATTTCATTCTTCTATTCTCCCTAGCAACCAACGCTTCTCACCTTTTTATCGAGTGAGTTGATCATCGCTGGAGAGAATCGCTTTGGCTGACAGATCAATATAGAAAGATCATGTGTCAGAAGCTTATTGAGACAATCGAGCATCTATGCCGTCATAGAGTTGATTCGCCTGGAAGGATCAGGGAACTTAATGGCTGTAATAACTGCGGTATCATCCAGAAAACAGAGTACCTTGGCAAGACAACCAAAAGGGATCCATGCCCTGACTGTATCGCCAATGGTACTTACGTGAAAATAGATGGAAGTTGGAAAAAGGCCTAGTGGATCTTGCGATGCTGATAAGAGTTGGTCTCCACAATTTCGTGGATCTTATTTGCATTGCCTTACAGTTGCCATGATTTTTATGTCACAGTAGAATTTGAATTTCTGCAACTTGAATACAAATTGCAGCAGCTACATAGTGTATATATTTTATGTCCGAATCATTCTCGAGTCTAGTTGGTTGCTTATAGGCGAGTATACTGTCGCGGCAGCCTGAAAAACAAGGCAACACAAGGCAATCCCTGCACCACTAAGAAATGAGACCGCGGACCTTGTCTCCCCCAGGCCTCCTTTTTCCCTCTTTGCTCGCCCTCTCTTCAAACACAGAAGACTTGCTTCTGTTTTTGTTCCTGAAAATATCGCTTCTCACTTATCGCATAATATTCTCATCGCGTTATGGATATTCAACGCCAGTTCCCTAGCGTGCATTGGATCTGGGGAGGAGGTATCTCCTTCGTCTACGAGGTCCATCCTCTCATCGTGGTCAAGGTCCCAAAGTGTGGAGAATTTGAGAGGAAGCAATTTCGTAAAGAGCTCGAGATATATCGAATATTTTCGCAAAATCGGTCTTGCCCGTCTATCGTTCAGTGCTTTTCCTTTTCAGAAAACGGCATCTTCCTCGAGTACATGAGAGGTAGGGCTCTGTTAGCAGTCAACAGCCCCGTCTGCTAATTACCCTAATAGATATGTCGCTTTCTTCCAGAATTCAGAAAAACCATATTCGGGATCAGCAAACTATGGTGGTTACAAAAGTGGAAAAGTTGGAACCCCTGCCCCTGCGAAAGGAATGGATGAACGATCTCGCCCAAGCCGTCGCTTTCTTGGAATCACTCAACCTCGCTCATGGAGACCTACGACCTGAAAATATTCTACTTGATCGCAACCGACTGAAGCTATCTGACTTTGACTGCACGGCAGAAATTGGAACAAATTACCAAGCTTGTATGGCTCCATATGGCAGAATACTCAATAGTAACGAGACGGACCAGGGAGAAAGTGGAACTTTCGGCTTCCTAGGCCCTCGGACAGAGCAGTTCGCCCTCGGTTCCTTGTACTACCTCATAAACTACGGCTTTGAGGTTTATGGAGACCAATGTCTTACTGAGGATCCTCACGAGCATGGGCCCAAGGTTGTGGACTTGCTACAGAACATGGAGTTTCCGAAATTGGATGGCAATCCACTGATCGACAACGTCATCGACAAGTGCTGGCATAATAAATATGTCACGGTTTCAGAATTGGCTGCGCATACAAAAAAGCTTTTGAATGAAGGTACTGATACGGTAGGAAATAACGGAGTGGGTAGCAGAGAGGAAGGAAGCAGAGAAGAAAAAGTGAGAACCCCCATCAAAGCCATCTCTATTATCCGATGTCGTACGATTATAGGTCGCATAATTCATGGGTTATGGTGTAGCCTTGGGGACTGGTGGACGTCTGTATTACAGAGCACCAACGACGAGGAAACAACCACCGGGCGAGCTAATGGCGACAGCGGTGATAAGGTGGATCAATATATCTTAGAAGAGGAATTTACTTCCAAAAAGGCATTTTGTCAGGACCTGGAGCAACGTGGACTTCTTCGCGTACTTTCTTCAGGCGAGCCTGAGCAAATTGGGTTCACATTCGATTGGTATAGACACAGTCTCTGAGGTTGGATGATTGAACAAGGCATCATGGGACCGGCGGGTGGAGGAATAAGCTTAACAGACCGAATTCGATCCTCTAAAACCAATCCTCAAGTATGCGGTACGAGATGGTCTTTCGAGTAATATCTGTCCCTCTAGAAACCCTGTAAGAGTCGCCGCACGTCCTGCCGAACAACTTGTCCCGAGACGAGCCTTGTTAAATGAATCTAGGACAGATAATGCTGGAATCAAATGTAAATATTAATTTTTTTTTTTTTAGTAAATGCTGACGTGAGAACTTTCGCCTTCGCCATTGGTTTCATGACGCTGGCAATACAATTATTGTCATGTTGTCGTCACTGGCAAGCTCCCAAATGGAATGAGCCTGCATCATTCCGACTCCACCGACCCTTCTCGGGCACGTTCATAGTCACATACGAAAATTAAAAGGAGATATAAGACTGATTGGAAGAGATGGGATTACGCCTATACATCTCGATACTCATAGCGGCCTGCCGACTTTCTAAAGCGAGGTGGGCGACTCCGCGGCTTACATGTTGGATAAGAATTTCGTTTACTATTGACATCAGCTCCCGACCGTCGAGTCTTGAGCTTCGTCGAATAGCGCACTTGCAGAGAGCCCTTGGTTCTCCCTGGAAAATGCTTCGCGATCTCACTCCACGATAGGCCATCGTTCTCCTTCAGGCTGATTAATAATTCATCTTCATCCGCCGAGAACTCAGTGCCTTTGGTGCCTTGACCACTAGTGCGTGTTGGATGAAGCACGGGGATGGGTAGCTCCTCATGTCTGCTACAACACTCCACATTCTTGCTGACGGCATCTGCTGCTTTGGCAGCAAGAAACAACGAATCGTTATCCTCCTGGAAAGAGAAAGACCAGACAACTTTTGATAGGCGTATTTCCCTGGTGAGAAACCCCCGGATCTGGATAGTTTGAATATCGTGGAAACCGGCCAAGGGAGGCTGAGCAATTGGTGGGTCCCGATCTTGTGGGATCGTCACTGCGATAGGTGACATTGCGGGCGTCACATTTTGCTCGGCGCGAGGTGAGGTTAGGGACGGGTTTTCTTGGTCTTTTCGATGGATGTGATTTAATGCCAACCTCAGTCGAGTTCAAACTCTCCTCAACATAATCTTCGTCGGCAGGATCATCTATCTCAATATCGCTAATCTGTTCAGGTTGCACTCTTTTCCTTTTACCAGATCGACGGATCCGACAAGTCCTCGGCTGTTCCGAAACCTCTGGCGTAAACGATGGGGATTCAGGGATCACTATCGAAACGGAATGTTCTAACGATGGACTCGTCCGTTGATGATTCTCCTCCGTGTGAGCTTCCAGCGCTGTTGGCTTCGAAAACTCTCGCGATAGAGACCCATCTTCAGAGCTGCGGCTAGAGAGCAATATATTCGAAGGATCAGTTGAGTGTCGATGATGAGTTGGAGAGCCCACGTTCCGAGGCAGAGTGTCTCCCGTAGCAGGGTCGGAGCCCCCCTCTGCGGATACAATGCTCACTGCATTCACTGCAATGCTGTCTTCCATTCGTTTATGAGCAACGGCTGGATGTTGGGTTCCAATGGGCGACAGCTCTAGATCCGCCTGCAGGATAGAGACAGTAGCGATCCTTACTTCTGAAGATGATCTCTCCGGGCTGGGATCCAATATTGTCTCAATCGAGCTGCTGGTACGGGACGGGCTCTCTAGTCTGCTCTGCGTCACTGGGAGGAGCTCTGATTGAGTTGTCTCTGGTGTTATAGCCTCTTGCAGTCTCGGGTTAGGATTCACAGAGGCTGGTTGAGGTGCAGAGTGTGAACCGCCGTCATGTTGGTTACTGTTCTCGCCATCTTGCTCTAGACTAGGATCAGCTATCATGCACCTTTCTTTAAAGTTCAATTCAGAGCTCAGTTTACTGTTACAAGAGTTATCTGGCCTTAAAGTTGATGATTTTCCGAGCCAATCCTCAGCGCACCGTTCGTCGGAGATGTTGGATGCGTTGACCACAGTTGTATCTTTGATATCTTCTAGATCAAATTTTGCCAGTTCCCTGTCAAATTCATTCACATATTGTCTTGTCTCTGTTGCAAGACCGCGGACTGAAGTTGTATCAGGGACTGTTGGATCTGACGAGCTGGACTGACGGCACGGCACAGGCCGAAGAGAATGATTCGAAGTATGCGGGAGAGGCAAAGAGACCTCTGCTCCCGTGTGCGACTGCCGAGGCTTTGAGGGGCATTTCAGGAACGGTGGGTGATATGGGATAATATTGTCCAGGGAGATGAAATTCATATTCCTGACATCAAAAGGCAGAGGGTCGAGAAATTTTAAAAGGGAAGATCAAGAAGTGCTCTACCTGTTGGCCACGTCCAGTCCAGAGATCCGCGGGCACATCTTTATATAACAAAATGAGTGCATAGACGACCGGCCGAGCTGCGCACATTCCCTGCACCCTCATCAGCTATGCAAGCCCGCTGCCGTCCACCTCGTCACAGACCGACGATCACCAACAGAAGATCCTAAAATCACGCCCTAGGGCGTCAGTCCCCCCCACCTCGGTCTGAGGAGCATAGGATACGGCTTGTGCAATATCTCGGAGAGTGATCTAGATCAGCCAACCGGTCCAAGGGAATCCATCTTGCACGACACCGAAGCCTTTCGATGGGGAAGCGTCGTCAGCCGTTCCAGCCACCAAGGCAGAGCGCGGTCAAGCACAAGCCATGCGGCATTTATTTTGGACCCCGTCGGTGGTGTTGACGTTCCCACGAGCTGACGGTGGTGGCCCTGTGACAAGTTGTGCATCCAATGAGAAATTCGACGCCTCCGATGTCGAGAGGACGGGTTGAGCTGGATTCCTGTCTGCATGAGGAAGGACGGGAAGGATCAATCCACGACGCGGTCGTCCTCCGAACATCCCGCGGTACAGCCCCGTGCGTTCATGCGCTGCAATGTGATCCGTCAATCAATTGGACAAGTTTGGCTTGCGTCGTATGTCAAGTGCAATGCGCAGGTCGATGGCGCGATCTCAGCTGTCGAATGCAAAATGTCCTGAGACAGCTGAAATGGCTGCCTGACCTTGAGAGGATCACTCGCCGGAGATGGTCGCTCCGTCTTTCCTGAACTGTCGGCGGCGCTCCAACAGGGAACTGCTATCACTCTCTGGATTGGTGGGCATGGGTATCTCGACCGGTCCCAAGATGCAACGCTGGCACAGAAAAAGGGGGCGGTGGTGGAACGGGGCTGTGGTGGGTTGCATCGGCCGTAAGCATGCTGGGCCGCGGATGACCAAGGGTCCCAACTGGAAATTGAGGAGACAATCGAGAAAGAAAAGAGCGTGGAGGTTTGGAACGACGCACTTGCGATTTATATAGTTCGTCATTGGGCGGAGAGATGGCCATGCCCGATCGGGACAACGATGGGCGCGCCAAACCAGATCAGGATGCGCTAAACCTAACATGGACGCGCCAACCCAGATCAGGGCGGTTCCGGTTTCTCCCGAGGGGGCGGCCGGTTCCCGCGCCGCACGGTGCAAATGGAAAATCTACTTTCCCGCAGGTCATCCTATGTTTGCTCAACACTGGAGATGAGAAACAATCCGGCTGTACAATTCGGCCCATCGTCTCCGAAGTTCTAGCCAACGAGACGCTTCATCTACTGCTGGAAAAGCTCGAGAGCGAGGAGACCACCCGTGAGCGGAACGAATGTCTGGTCCGCATATACGAGGATGCGTCGGACTATACAAACGACACGTTTGCGTATCCAATTTGGCCAAGGCTTCTCCGGCTCGTCGACTTGGGGACATTTTCAACCACCGTTCTGACACGACGAAGCCACGCGACCTTCACTTGTTCGAGAGGGACATACTCGCTTGGATTCCCATTGGATTGTGGCGATAACGCGTCCGGCACTGCGGGTCGACGGGCCGACGGCACTTCGACTCCATCTGGACGGGGCAATCATGGTGAAGGTGGAAGTCGTTGTTGAATCGGAAGACTAGGACCGTACAAACTGGGTTGGTTGAAGAGGTTTCTGAATATAATGCGTAATTAGTCCGATTGATACGTAGATGCCACGTCCTGCATGAGATCTGCAACGGAGGATGGAGAGGGCACGGAGAGCGGTGAGGAGTCTAGGCCCGGCAGATTCCAAAATAGGTAGTAAGCAATTAGTATTATTTATTCTACAGAGCATATTCTATATATATGTATACCGAGGCATTATATATAGAATATACTAGCCCGATAAGGTAACGGCCGGCCTGGACCGTGCCTGGAGGTCAGCCGACCTGAACAATTCGCGCTCATATGACCTTGCTCCCTCTTACTATTAGTATTAGTATTCCAGGATATTCCTCTTCTCTTTCTTCCTCTTTCTCTCCGTCTATCCTCGTCCAGGAGGAATCCATATCTCCTCATCCCCATTCCACGCTTGAACCACTCTCGCACCACGCTCCCCGCCAAGCATGGCCATCCCAGCTCCCATCCTCGATTCCATGCCAAAACGCTTTCTCCTCACGCTGCCTCTGGGCAAGCGTATGCCTCCCCTCGTCGACCGGAACTGGATGTCTTATCGCCTGATGACTCTCTCGCGCGGTCAACTCGAGCAACAAGCTGCCCTCAAGGAACCCGATCTCCGCCGTTGTGTCGGCCATGCGCGCCTTCATCGCCACTCGTTGGAGTTGACTCACCGCGACCTCATGCGTTTGATTGAGTCATACGCCATGGACGAAGATGACGAAGACTATGACTCAGACGAGGAAGCCGTTTCGTGAACTGGCTTCAACTCTCTTCGACCTGCATTATGACCACTGCCATGTGCTACCGTCCTACGTGGATACTACTTTCTATTATCCGGCCCTCCCTCAGCCGCCAGTCTCCGGGAAACACACCGGATCCCCGCATAGCTTCGCGGTCAACGCCTCATGGGCAACGATCTGCTTCTACTGAAGCCCCTTCGTCACGGTACGGTCAACGGACAAGAAGGACAGGACAAGAGCCGTCTAGACCCAAAACACGACCGAACGATGGACTTTGATCCGTGAACAAAAGACACTTCATCAATCAGAATAATCGAGTCGACGGCCACATAACGCGGCTTTTCACGGGAATCTCCGTTCGACTTCGATCTGAAAGCCAAGTCCTTCGTGAATATTTAGCAACTCAATAACCTCTCTCGGAATGAGGTGCCAATAATCGCCTCCATCCCTGTTTGGGATCACTCGAGGCTGGAAAACATGTATACTAGGATAGTTATACCGTCATCACTTCGGGATAGATAATCTAATGATAATGCCGCCACGGTAACTATTCTTGGCTGCCAAGTGGATCAGTAAACGACCACGTAATCGTTGATCCGAGGATCTTCAGACCGAAGACGTACGCAGCATGATGCTTACTTCCGCACAACCCGAGGTGGTGACGTCTATTCTCTCCAACAGCAACATCCGTACAATAATAGATCTTATCATACCACCGATGGATATTTTCTGGGATATTGAGTGATGTCACTTCTGGATTGGTAATCTGCATGCGGGATGTTCGTCAGTGTTTCAGGTCTTGCATTTGCCATCCGATTCTGGTTTCAACCATGACTGCACAAGATCAAGTAGAACAAAGCAAACCACCCACTTTCACCCCGATACACTCTGCCCGGTCGAACAATCGATCGATCGTCTCAGCAGTCTCCCTGGCCCCCGTTGCTCCCAGGACAAAGAAATGGTTGCCGCGAACTGTCTCATTCGTCAGGTATCCCGGTGCGGAAGATACGAGGTTCTGCGCCTCATCCCAGACGTCTTCACGCAGGGAAAAGGATAAAGATGTCCCAGGTCCGACAGCCCGCATCATGTCCGCCGTGAGCTTCAGCGTCAGAACCAGGCCCCATGATGCTGCGTCGGTTAGGGCATGTCTTAGGCCCGCTGGGGATGAAGGCCGAATCGCTGCGATGGAGGGGTAGATGGTGAAGTCTTCGCCTGTAGGACCTGCTTGTCGTAGATTGTCGTATTCAGAGGGGATGAAGCCGGATTCCAGTTGTCCCTGTCCCGTTCGGACGCTGGATGAGCAGTATTTCATGCCTGCATTCGTGATGGAGATGGGCATCTGGCCGAAGTATTCGCGGGAGATATGCTTCGTCGTCGATGATGGCGGCACTCGCACCACTACGCTGTGCTTATTGCCCAACCTGTCGCAGCATGCCCTCTACCGACGAAGAACCAGTCGCGTACCCTGCCTCCGTGCGATGGAGCCTCGGAGGCACAGGGGGCAGCCCCCTTATCCCCGCCGGGGTGGCAGCTAGAGAGACAAACAGTCTCGGATCGAGATCATATCTCTTCGCGGCGAGGGTAAAGGGTTTGAGGATTTTCCCGGCCATGCTCCAAGCTATGAGGATAATCTGATTGTCATTAATACTTGCCAGCTTATTTTCGTCAATGACTTTCCGCGTTGTCCGTGCAACTTGTTCGCCCCAGTCTGCGATGCCGAAATGCGGACGTTGCGCCAGGTCGGCTGCCAGGCGTGATGATCCTTGCATTTCGAGCGGATAGGATATGGCGAGCACATTGCACCCAAGTTCATTGGGCCAGAAGGCGAGGAAGTCTCGGGGATTGTAGCCCTTGTGGCCGTCGTAGGCGATGCGCGCGAGGTGCGCCATGCGGGGGACGAAGACTACTAGGGGGTGCGATTTAGTCTGGATGGTTCAACCGCTTACATTATTTAGTCGACGAATCGACGAGGAGGACATGAGTATCTCCGCAATGGTTGCGGTCGTGAAGAAAAGAGTATTGATGAACGGGAATGGATGAAGCTGAAGTTGTGGAGATGGTCAGCATTCTGGTGAAGAATGCGAGGCACCATGACTTAGGGCATCATCATAGTGTGAAGACTCTTGCCCTAAGCTTACTTGCTTCCTTGCTTTCTTTCTTCCTCGCTACGCTCATTAACCTTGAGACAGCAATGCCACATGCCCATCTCTCCAGCATGCAAATGCCTCGGTCGATGTCCGTCCAGCATCGCCGTCTCCCATCCACACGGCCAGCTGATGGCTGATCCGGTGGGTTTTAGACGTCCTTGGCATCTGCGCCGGCCCACGCCCTCATTTGCTTGTGCACGCTTGGTGAAAGCTTAAGCTGCCTGCGGGCTACTCGGCTACTCTGTCCCAGCATCTCTACGGCCTCCCTGTCTTTCCCCGGCATGCTAAGCTCGGTATCCCTCCGAGCGCATAACGGCCGTGGGGGATGTGGGGGATGTGATAGCCCCGGAAACACATGGCTCTCATTTCTCTATTTTCCCTGCCTTTTTGTTGCAATGCTTGCTCTCGTCTTCCTCGAGTTCCTTTGAATTTCCGTGGATCTCTCGTGCTTCCTCAGTCTGGTCTGTTGAGGACCCGCTTCTCCCGGAACAGAACTCTCAGAAGAGCGTGGCATCTAATTCCAGCTCTGAAGATGGGGCTACGAGATCTTCGCGGCCGCACCCTCACCGTCGTCGTCAGTGTCATTGGCGCCATGGGTTTCGCCCTGCAAGGCTATGACCAGGCCATTGCCAATGGACTGTTGACTTTGAAGTCGTTCATGAGAACATTCCCGGCTATTGACACCGTGAATACCACCGGGGCTGTGAAAAGTCGCAATTCTACCATCCAGGGTGTGTATACCAGCAGATCTCTCGAGTTGTCCTGGAATATCTCACCCCCTTAGGCACGACGGTCGCGATCTATGAAGTCGGCTGCGCTATGGGAGCCCTCTCATGTACGGCCCTTGGGGACCGGCTGGGGCGAACCAGGACGATCTTTCTGGCTGGGTGTGTTGCCTTGATTGGCATCGTCATCCAGACGACTCCCTTTACCCTGGGACAACTCATTGCCGCCAGAGTCATCACCGGTTCGTCTATTCCTTCATCATTGGGATACACCACATCTAACCAGAACAGGCCTTGGAGTAGGAGGATTCACCGCGACCATACCCATGTACATCGCGGAAAACACGCCAGCCAAGATCCGTGGACACATGGTGCTCCTGGAGGGCTTCTTCGCAATCGGCGGCATCGTCCTGGCCTCATGGCTCGAATTCGGCCTGTGGTATGTCGAGAATAACTCAGTCAGCTGGCGTTTCCCCATTGCCTTCCAGGCTGTTTTTGCCCTCGTCATCACCTCCCTTATCCTCTTCATGCCCGAGTCACCCCGCTGGCTGGTGCAGCGCGGTCGAACTGAAGAGGCCGCCAGAGTCCTAGCCCAGCTGGAGGACGTAGACGGCGACGCAGAAGTCGTCGCCATGGGCCTCAACACCATCCGCCACTCCCTCCAGCAAGAAGACGAAGCCGGGGAATCAGGAAACCCGTTCGCGCGCAATGAAACCCGCAACCTGCACCGGACCTGCCTCGCCGTCGGTGTCAACCTGCTCGCGCAGTTGAGCGGCGTCAACATCATCACCTTCTACTCGGATACCGTCTTCGAAGGCGACCTGGGTTACTCGGGAAACACCGCCCGCATCATCACAGGCTGTCTCCAGATCTGGCAATTCATCAACGCAGGCATCGCTGTCTTCCTGGTCGACCGCTTCGGCCGTCGCCGTCTCCTCATCCCCGCCGCCCTGGGGATGTGCGTCTCCCACATAATCACGGGTTGAGTCCCGCACCAGCTCTGGGCCGGAGGAGCCGCGAGCATGACGGTGCTGACTTGCTGCCGATTCCCCAGGCTCCCACCTCCCATCCCTTGGGTGGTTTTTCGGTCACCCCAGAGCCTTCCCAGTTCAGAGTACCGCACCGCTGTTCTCCCACAGATCGAGAGCGGTCTGAACCCAGCCGGCCGCCATCGTCTTCCAGATCCCCATTTCCATCAGAGGATCCCCTCGTCAACCGCTACCGCCGGGCTTCCGGGGATGACGAGTCGGTCGCTCAGATCCCATCCATCGGGACTGGGCTAGACGACGGTACGTCCACCGTCGGGCTGGGATCGGATCTGGATGCGGAGATCGAAGCTCTCGAGGAGGAGGTGGAGGTGGCAGACCGCCAGGACACTGCCCAACAACAGTATCCGTCCTACAGGCGCTGGCAGCCGTGCGAGATTAAGTTCCTGGTGTCCCAGGTGGACGAACATGGCCCAGCGTGGCAGACGATCTGGGAGAACAATTGGAGTCGGCGATCGCCTCCCATCCACTTAGATCGGACCCCCGTGAATTACAAAGATAAGGCCATGGGCTACAAAGTCCAACTGTTGAAGTATGCTAGCCTCCACATTCTCCCCACAATGCTTCCCAGATTGAGAGGATCATGCTCTGACCAGGTCTGTTCTCTCGCGCAGGAAAAAGAAGTCCCTCCCTGGTGCATGGAAACAGGTCTCCATCCGGCGGCAGAGTCTTCATGAGGCTGCAGTCTACCGAAAACAGATGGCGCTCTGGACAGACAAACCCAAACCACCAGAGCGCCAACCGGTGATCTTCCTCCATCAGCTTCCTCGAAAGTTACGGATTGGGACGAGGCATCACCTGCGGCAGCCAGATGAGAGGTGAACTCCGCGGGACTCTGTGTGCCAATGTTGTGGGTAACTGGTTAATATAAATCCTCGGATATATACGTAATGATAAATACAAATCATGGGACATAGAAATAATATGCATCCTGCTTGATTGATTGATTGATCGTATTATTTAACGTCTGAAAGTACGCATCCTGCACGCAAAGTATCCAAGTTAGGGCTGAGCAGAATGACTCTTCCCACGTCACATGTTGCTCCGTGCGCCCCTTGATGTGGATCAGGGGTGCGGCGGCTGGATACCAGATACTAAAAGGATACTGTAGGATTTATAGGGATCGTGGTGAACGCTCTATATCGATATACTGCTGTCTCTAGTACATCTTGAAGCTCTAAACGATGCGCTTCTTTTCTACAACTCCAGGATATACGTACGTTGGTCCTTCCTCCGGAACATACATACTCCGTATCCGGGACCGGATTATCAGATAATCCACCTGTCTGAAATAGTATATCCTCATCAATAATAACTAACTGTCTACACGATAGGAATTCATAAAGTATCGTTTGTCTTTCTTTCGTACCCTAAGCGAAAACTAGAGACGAGTGCGCCGCTCAGATGGCATCTGTTTCAGGTGATGATCTACTCCAGGGCTACTCCGATCAGTGACATCATTTACCGCTGGATCACTGGTGTCTGGCGAGTGCCGGTCATTCTGGCTAGACGATCGTTATGGCCTCCCACCAAGATCCAGGTCTGCAGATATTGCTTGTTTCTTTCGATTTTGGACTAATTTTACGACCATGCGTAATGCGATGAAGGCTGCAAGCCATATCAGGTTTGCAGTCTCTGTGGAGCGATCCTGTCTAGAATCAGAGAATTTTGTATTCACGCATCACGACCTGGCACCTCGGAATATTCTTGTCACAGCTTCAGGTGATATTTGGATACTAGATTGGGATTTTGCTGGCTTCTATCCAATACACTTTGAGTATGCCTCGATACAGAATTTTGATTTGCCCAGAGAGTGGGATATATGGGCGCAATTACGATGGTATCTGTTTACTTGGATTGCGGTTGGACACTACGAAAAAACTGCACGCGTGCTTCGGCATGTAAGGTCGAAGTTCACTCAATTCCCAGTCGGAAGGCGTTTCGAACTTTTGAAAACAGGAGGTCCGAGTAGATACCCTGTATCATAAATAAGATGTAAATGATTTTGCCTGTGAAGATTTATATATGTGTTTCAGATGATTCTCGTAGTGGTGATGTTACGCCCTGGGCTTCGTCATACTTAACATTCAACGACGAACCCGCCGCAAGGGCTTACAGCGAAACCAGCGACGTACAATAACACCGGCATGGAGGGACTTCCAGGGCTCCTTCCGATAACACCAAGCCGCTTTGTACAAGGGCCAGATCAAGACTTTTCAAATCCACCGTCCTGTGACTCAGCCGGAGCCTTCTGCTTGTAGCGAAATTTGGAGGTTCCGTCTTCGTGCAGATGTCCCGTTCCGACTCTCTTTCTTTCCTCATCCAAGAATTTGATGGAGAGCACCTGCTTGGGATCGATCCGGTCTTTGTGAGATTTATGGAACTCCGTTCCTTCAATGCTGGCATATTTGATGCGAGGGTCCTGGAATAATTAGTGTGAGATTCGGAGATAGATGCAGGAGACCTACTCTTTTCTCCTGGTCGTTACAATAGGTGTCAACGAGGGCTGCATGTGTTCGGTTTTTAAAGTCGCCCAGCGAGCACTTTCCAACGTAAGAGATAAAACGGCGGACGACTGTAGACATGCTAGCAAGGACCAAAGATGGGTCAAGAGCGGAAAGACAATTGGAATAGGTCACGAATAATAATGTCAGGGAGATCAGGGAGGAGTGCGAGTCCTGTATGCTATGGTGCGCGACATGATCGTGTTTAAATAACCTACTTTGACTGTAAGCGCCACCCCTACCTTGCGCTGGCGAATAAGGAAGATATCTTCCCGATGGTGTCTTAGAGCTGGGAAGATCCCCCTGGCGTCTATTCGCAGTATACGATTTGTGGGGGATATCCTCACCTGGAAGAATGTGGCGGCTAAAGCGCAGGTCAATCAGAGTTGATTCGACACTAGACGTAGTTACGAAAGAAAATAACTGGCGGTTAGAGCAAGAATGGGTGTTCAAGCAGCTGTTTGGCTGTCTTGCGTTCCTCCGGCATCCATTTCAGCATCAACCTAATGAATGCCAAAAATAGCTCTTTCTCCTCGCCAGTAAGCCGTGTTTCTAGGGTTTCAAGTGAAACAGAGGGCACAGGCGCTTCATGATGAGCAATCCAGTCACCTGCAACTACGTCAGACTCAGAGTCATTAAGAAAGGGTGTGTAATGGAAGACAGGTTCCGACCGTTCGAGTCAAAGCACTGCTCCGTCGTCTCACTACGCTGCACAAATGCAGTCGGCGGTGGTCCAACCAAGGCTACCATAAGCGCCAGGTGCTTGAACGGATCATGGCCACCTCTGGAATCGAATATATCGCCAAATAGATGCTGCCCTTCGAACAGATCCCAAATCTAAGCAATCATCAGCAAAGCAGGACAGTAACACCAAACGCTAGTGGCACCTGACTTACAAGACCAGCAAGATTCCAGATATCAACAGCGCATCCCCAAGGCATTTCAAAAATGACCTCCGGCGCTCGGTATATGTGTGGTTGGACGAAAGGTCCTGATTCCTGTGTCTTGCCAACTCTTGCCTCGCCAAAGTCGCATAGGATTGGAAGACCGTAGTTTCTGCCGCTGGTAGGTCTCCGAAACTTTCGACTGCAATAAATAATACGTGACTGGTCAATTATTTTCTGAGGACTTGGATTCTCGGATTCTGCTGCCGCAAAATTCGCCAGCATGGAGCTATCCTCTAGGCTGAGCATCAGATTATCGGTCTTCAAATCTAACAGAAATCGAAATCAGTCCCAAATCTAAAATATACAGAGCGTCGGTATCTACCAGTATGGATAACCTCGGCCTCCGCGTGCAAGAAATCAAGCGCCAAGAGAAGTCGCTTGACAGTCATTTTCAGTAGTGGAAGATCAAACGGCCGCGGATTCATTCTCATCATTTCGAGGAGGGTCATATTCATCGGCTGCAGCACAAGGCACCGATGCGTGCCTCCAGGACCCTGAAGGTCGAATGAATCATAAAGCTCGCGGATCAATGATTGACCCGGATGCGAAGAGTCAACTTTTGCAAGGTGTTCATAAACTCTTAATTCGCGATCTGTTGCAGTGGGATAATCTGGCAAAGAGGTCGACACCTTCAATACTGTGTAGTTCTTGGCTCTTAATCCATAACTCGTCAGAGCCCTTCTAGGTTCGATTGGAGTGGTAGTGGCGCACTGGAGATCCCGGCAGAGCCAGCTGGTTGAATATGCTCCATACCCAAGCTTTCCCGCAACTTCGTACCTGGCGTGATACACATCGCCAATTCTTACCGGATAGTAATGCGTTGCTTTGTAATGTGGTAGGGATTCTTCCTCAATCGGGATTTCCGTAGGAATGATATGCGCAACGGTAGAACGTTCTCTGGAAGACAGTCGCGTTCGCCGAATGTTGTTCGTTAAAGCTCGCAGGATAGACGCCATTTGAATCCAACTCCCTTCCGCAGCTCAAAATTAGTTAAAGCAGGCAGAATCGAGTTGTGAGGTATGGGGGAGGTGAGCTCAGTGCGGGATGGAAACAACCCCAGAATCCGACCGGAAGTCTCCGTTAGTTAACTAGTTAGTTGTAACTAGTTAGTTAACTTAAGTGGAGAATTCCAACTTACTAATCAACCTCAAGCCCCTCCTGTCGAAACCGAATAGTTATGGGGTTTCACCGCCACCATCATTTGGTTCGTACTTGGCAGGCAGTTATGTTATTATTATTTGTTGGAGGGGGTCAAACTCGCTGAGTTGGTTGATCTAGCTAGGGAGGCCCGGAGCCGGGCGAACTATCTACACAATGCGCTGACTAATATGTACTAAACCTAACTAGGAAGGAGCTGAGCCATGTTATGTTATTATTATTTAACGTCGCTTGGCGGTCACGTGGCGGGTGACCGCGGCCTCCCGACGGGCAACCGGACGTGCCTCCCAAGCGTATACTATCTAAAAGGATCTAAATACGTGCGCGACGATCTAAATACATGCTTAAAGGAGGCAAATTTGAGCACTAAGTGCTGTAGAGTTGGGGAAGTTCCCAGCACTGCCCTGGCTGGGGCTTCAAGTGGTAGAAAACCTGTTTTGCCTCCCTATAGGTGAGAGGGGGAGCCAATCCCTCTTTCCCAGGAAGATATGCGCTGACTGTACACTACTCTGTGCTTAGGTGGGCCCAGTTTGGGCATATATCCGTAAAGAAGGATGTGTCTTGCACGATACGGCTGAATTCCTCAGCCCCGGCAGCAGTCCCTAGGAGCCAGTCAATGGTCTTTGCTGGCCCAGCTAGTGTGTGTTTCCATCTCTCCTTCCAACGCTTCCTAGTATGTGAAGAAGAAATGTACTGGAGTCTTCAGCTTCTTGCAGGAGCAGGTTGCTAGGTAGTCTGTGTGGTGGAAGCGTTCGTGATATGCTGCAAAGTCCCCATGTCCAGTGCGGGCTGCAATGAGCCTGCCTAGTACCCAGCGTGGCAATTTATGTTCCTGGGCCCGGCTGCTCTTCGTATGGGGGCGGATGCCCAGGTCTTGGTATGCCTGGGGTGCGCTGCGCGTATACGCTGCCTGGGTGGCAGTACAGAGCTGTTGTTTCGCCTCTCGTCTCAGGTATGCCGGGGAGGGGGGGATGTGGGAGCCATCCATGGCTGCTCCCTGCTTTGCCAGCCTGTCTGCCAGCTCATTGCCTGCGATTCCAGTGTGCCCTGGCACCCAAGAGACCCGTACGGGCCTGCGGGGGGAGGCTAGGATGTACGGCAGGCTGAGCCACTGCTTGGAGAGCTGGTGGAAGGTGTCCGTGAGATGGCGTCTGTGTGGCGCGGGCCTGCCATCTGCTAGTAGACTGGCTGCTGCCAGGTTGTCTAGGAAGATGTTCAGCTGGTTGGCATATGCAGTGCATGGCAAACCAACTGCTGCCCGGAGACCTTCCACAGCGCCCATGATCTCCGCGTCATAGACCTCTGTCCGGGGGCTTTGCATCTAGGCCTGCGTATGTATCTAGTAGGCAAAAAGGGGGAACGGAAGCGCGACACGACGGGGCCTTTTCGAGCCCAAAGTGGTATCGTTCGATAGCGAGGAGTCTCGGAAGTCGCATGGCGTCGTCGGAATAATTTTCGCGATTTTTGTTGATTTTAGAAGTCGAGTTGAAGTTTTGCACGGGCGGGCGGGCGATGGGACGATAACTCGAAAGCGGTTAGCGCGCGGACGGCAGGAGCTATCTATACCCGTCTTCGTGACCTCAACATCCGGGCTTTAATGGTCCGCATCTTATCCTTGAGATCGACCTGGGTCCGATCCTTCAACTGCGGTTCTGACGACCGATCATCAATCGCCTTGATCTGGGCCCAGGAGTTGCCGTGCTGAAACCACAGCGTTAATAATCGCTTTACCTCTGGTGGCCTCCTTTGAGGTGTTAGCGTTGTGGTTGAGCCGCAGTGCGTGCTTGAGCCTGGCCTTTTGGAGGGAGGTTGCGTCTCATGTCATTCAGATCCATCCTCTTCCCTTTTAAGTATCTCCGCCCAGTCAGAAGGGTCTGCATCCTGTAATGCCCGTCAGGAGACCTGCATGTCATTCACGTTGATTCCATGGATCATGATAGCATCCGTGTCATCTAACTCCAACCTAGAAACATCATCCAAGCTGTCCTCTCCACTTGTTGTCCGTCGTCTTCTTTGCATGGACCTCTTGGAATGATTCTGCTCTGACGGTGCACGAGAACTCCGCCTTGCTGCGGTCTCACTCCAAACCCCAGTTGCCGAGGAGGCGCGGACACTTGGAGCCCATTGGATCCATTCATAGACCCAGTCGCTCGATGGCTCCGTGAGGCCGCTCTCTTCTCATTGGCCGAAGATTTCACCCAGGGTGTCTGCGTTGAGCCCTCCGCCATGATCTGTATAGGGAGTTCCAACATGACTCAACAGCAATTGGACACGATTGGCTGAGTAACTTAATCAGTCCCTTCAGGTATCATGGTTGGGAGATGGGGAAGGTCTTGGTGACCGCTGCCGACTTCCACGGACTGGTACTGGTGGTGGCGGCATCACTTGCTGATCGGATGGAATCATCCCTGTGGTCCGTGGACTCCAGTCTTGCCCATGGATGCGGCCCAGCGGCGCTGATGGCAGGATGGCCTTGCATTTGAGATTGGCCAACCACCCAGATGGTTGTTATGACTGTGATGATGATGATGATGATGATGATGATGATGATGATGATGATGATGATGATGATGATGATGTTGCTGCTTGGCGCACCTGTGTTGAGGGTTGGACCAATCTTCTGTCATCCTCATCAGAGCTAGAAAACTCTATGACCCTCCCTGAGGTGCTTTGGGCGCTTGCTGTGGACATCTTGCAACCTATTTCACCTGGGCCCATCGCTGTGTTAATCAAATATTCCTCACCCATTGTGATTCAGTTGAAGTCATTCAGGGCGTACCTTGGAAATTCCATAGGCTTTGTTGGACTTGATCAGCTCGGATTTGGTCCATTTTCCTTCTCTTATAGCACCCCCTGACTGTTGTAGTGGCAGGGAGTGGGTTTGAGTTGGCAGTGGATAATGATGCAACCTTTGT
Organism: Monascus ruber; assembly: GCA_002976275.1. Lineage (NCBI taxonomy): Eukaryota > Fungi > Ascomycota > Eurotiomycetes > Eurotiales > Aspergillaceae > Monascus > Monascus ruber. The sequence continues at coordinate 602,402 of PSNO01000010.1, read as the reverse complement.
TTGAGGTCCATTTGCTTTGCTGCTGGTCACTGACATTTTCCCCAATCTTTTGGTAGGTCTTAGGGGTATGTACTGTAGTTATTTAGAAGACAGACACGTCTGTGAGGGCTAGCAGCGGGAAGAGTAGGACAAGGGGTAACCCCTGATTATGAAAGTAACAACAAACACTTAGCCCTTAGGTCCAGCAACCAGCAACACTACATTACCTGCAAGAAGTTGAAAAGTAATGGTAGGCTCTACACAGTAAGAGTAGTAGATCAAATCAGTTCTCCTCTAATCTATTCCACATGTTCCCTTGTGGATGACCTCAACAACACCCCAATGACTGCAGTTGCTGGCAGGCTCATGCTGCTTGTTGCTGAGGCCAGCAGGCCAATGGCTCAACCCTAGCAGGGGCACCCCCTTATTTTCTCTTTTATGACCCTCATGCCATTCCTGACGTGGATGTAGGGGAAAGACCGGCCAAATCAATTCTTGACCATGTCCATGCTGCTCTTGATGCGCGATCGCTCCCCCAGGAGGCGGACGTGAATCAAAATATATCTTCTGCCTTGGAGCAGACCGCCAACACTGTTGTGGAAGATGGAAATTTCCTTCCCAACATTGATGATGAATTGCCAGTTGTCAACAGTCTGTTTTCACACATGAGTTGTGTTCCGCAATGCTGACATACTGAATTATCATATCTAGATAGTCCCCAACCAGATGGACCGCCAAGTCCTACCGACGAGACCGTGTCACCGAGTCCTGAGCCAAGCCCTCATGCGGCAGCAGCCCTTGACCCAACCAGTGACAGAGTGTCATCTGAGCCTGTTGTTGATCAAGCCCCAGCGATTGCAGCGTTTGATGCCGGAGCAACTGATTTCCCTAACCAACAGGGGTAAAGGAAGGCAGCCCTCACGGGAATTAGGGCCCCATAGAAAGAAAAAGTCTTGGCGATGCTCACGGGAATTAGATTTGGGGAGTGATGGGAATTAGATTTCTCCCCCAACTCTTCTCCAATGGATTTCAGATTTTTACTGTAGCTGTATTACCCATTTATTTATTAGTGGTTTTCATCTGGAGTTAATCCACGCCCAGATGCAGGTGTAGTGGTTGTTCAAACAGAGTGGGTTTTTTGATGGGGTGACGGCGACGGTGCTGTTGGAATGGGAGTTGAGGTGCGCCAGCCACAGAGCGACGCCAACCGAGTCAGGGGCTCTGGTCCATGGGAGCATGCTCAATCTGCTTCAGATGCCCAGTTTCTTGAAGAATCCAGTGGTATCAATTCACCCATAAGCAACCTGTAGATGTTGCAGCATGGCGGATATATATTTTGTCTGGGAGCCCACCTTGTCAGTGGTGGTTTGTCGCCGCTGCCAACATGCCGTTCAACCAACAGAGATTGTCACCCACTTAAAACAGAGCGCGCACAAGATCTCTTATGCCAAGGCTTGTACGATTAGTGATGCTGTTCATGAATGGGATGGAGTTCACAGTCATCAATCCAGGGAGATCATACTTCCCGCGTGATTCGCGGAACCGATTCACGGAACCGATTCACAGCTTGCCGATGTACACCGACGGCATCCAATGCCAGTTGCGACCTGACTGCCCATATATCTGTCAGCAGATGAAGACCATGAAACAGCACTGGCGTGAGGAACATGGTTGGGCCACCCAGCCCCAGGCCGGATGGATGAATCGCGCACGTGAGAAGGCAGCCCAGGCGGAGCTGGAACGGGCATGCCGGCCAGTGACATGCCAGCAGGTGTTTCCATCCGGTCCTGGGTCCCACTACATTGCCGTGCAGACTGATGATGACGGGCAGGGAGACGGTGACCATTCCCAGCAGGAGCCCGTCCCACCGGAGGATGCTGTCCAGAGAGATGTCTTGAGCAGTTGCAGATGTGCTGGCAGGAGGAGGAACAGGCGCAGGCTGCTGCTCCGGTGGAGCCAGGCGATCGGGATGAGGCCAATCCATGGCTGCGGCGCGCCGGATGGGCCGTGTATCTGGCCCACACCAATGTTCCCAGCGCCATGGCCAGCATGCGAACGCCCGTTCCTGTGGAGGATGCGGAGGATATGGAGGAGACGGCCCAGCGTGTCCAATGGAGTCAGCGCGACCCCCAGGCAGGAGCAGCCGCCACAGAGGGGGATGAGATGATGGAGCACATCACAGCAGTGCTGTGGCAGGCGATGGATCAGGTGGCATGGGTGTGTCAAACGGCCACCAAAGAGTTGGGACATTTTCTGCGGACCAAGGCCATCTGCACAGAGAAGCACCAGACGCAGTACACGCTGCTGCTGGCATACATGAATGAGGAGAGCATCTGGGAGCATGTGCGGCTGTGGCAGCAGATCATCATGTTTTTCACCTGGACGCAGTGCGGGGTGTGGTCAGGTGGGAAGCAGCCCTGGTA